>OZ012660.1:77492680-77606478 GCA_963942545.1 Oxycera nigricornis
TGTCTGACTCCTAACTTTAAAACGGTTCATTTTAGGTCAAAGTTGTATGGCAATAAAAGTTGCGTAATAAAATTTTCTATAAGATACGATTAGTGAAAAATCCTCAAACATTCAACCCTTGTCGCATATTGCAATAAATATAAAAAACAGGGAGAAAAAAGCCCTTTTTTATTTAATTTTTTTTGCCACTTAGATAGTGCATTCTTTACAATATTTAAATCGGATAATTATGGCGGTCTCAGCAATTTTTGCTAAAACTGTAAAATTGTGCTGGGCGGCTGCGGATTTTGTTGATGGGGAGCATGGTCTCCTACGACTGAATGCGCATGCGCTCAGCACAATTTTAGAGTTTATTACCACGCTTAGCAAAAATTGCTGAGACCGCCATTATTATCCGATTTAAATACTGTAAAGTGCATGTGATAGGTAAAGTACTCTTGTATATGTGAAAAAAATTTAAAACTTTTATAATTTTAAGTTTCTGATTTGCAAGCTTTCAAAATTTTGATTTTTTTAAAAAAAAATTTAGATTGCAAAATTATTATGGGCAAGTTTACTGCATAGATTTTGATGAAAATTTGTGACCTGTTTTATGATGTTGTAGAAATTTTTCAAGCAAAATATAAAGGTCATTAGTGCATTCTACGTGGCAAAAAAAAAATTAAATAAAAAAGGGCTTTTTTCTCCCTGTTTTTTTATATTTTATTGCAATATGCGACAAGGGTTGAATGTTTGAGGTTTTTTTAATAATCGTATCTTATTAAAACTTTTATTACGCAACTTTTATCGCCACACAACTTTGACCTAAAATGAACCGTTTTAAAGTTAGGAGTGAGACAAGCAGAAAAAAAGAAAAAACACGATTTTTTTTCAAATTTTTAAACATTTCGATTTTTTGTTTCATGTTCCCAACTTTTTTGAGCAGGAGCATAAATCAATTATTGTTATGCGAGTTATTCCTCAACTTTTCCTGCAAAAATCAGCGTGCCCCCCCCGCAACGTCCATCTGAAAACAGATCCGCCCTGGTCTATTATGCATTGAGACAAAGACTGGCCCGTCAACGAGTCACCGACACATTCAGAAGACGGGAACAACAGCGTTTGCAAGTGTATCGCGCATTGACACGTGCATCACTTCTTCGCCTTGCGTTTGAATATGAGTCGGACATCAAATATTCGTCACATTCACAAATTGTAATCGGTGCTATGAACAAACAATGCCAACACTGTCATGCACTGAAACACAAAGGTGAGCTACATCTCAATCTAAATTGCTTTTGCGTAAAATTCACAAATATAATTTGTGCTTCCAAATGACATCATTTGGAGCAACAAAACTCGTTCAGAATGAGGATAGTCGCAATTTTCAATCAACGTTTAAGATTTAGGGCCAAGTGTATCATCAAAGTGGTTCTTTAATGCCAATGCCTAATACCGATTCAAAATTTTCGGCAAATCTACTTCATGGGTGATGAGGAGCAGCAAATACACGCACGCTGCCAGTACAACCATATCGATCAGATGGAGGAGCGAAAAACTGTGGGTATCTTAGAACCGTTTTTAAAGAATCACAACCAGTTGGTCCAGTTGTTCCATTCCGTTTCAAACAAACTGCAAAACGACAACTATACGATCGTCATCAAAACATACAAAGTACCATCTAGGCAGCACGCGGGCCGATATAATGCACCGACCATTAATGAAGTTGCAATTGTTATGGTTGGCAACGCATTGAACATCGAGATATACGAATCAAACGCGACAGTACATACGATTGAAGACAGTCATTGCTCTACGCTTTGCAATATCCATTGATGAAGATGAATATCATTTAAGTATCAAAGAAAGAAATCCAGCAACAGGTGCAATCTACACATGTCATTATCTAATATTTTATTTTTATGCACTATTAATTTCTTTTTGTCATAATGATATTTTTACTTTGCAGGTACAGAAACCAGCAAGAAAGTGAGCGCGATGAATTTCTACGCATATCGGTTTGATTCGTGCCAATGAAGACAATAATATTTTCCGATGTCGCCAGCTGTTTCATCAATATATCGTTGATGTGTATGCGAAAATTGAAAGCGAGCGATTTCGATCCTAGCGAAACTTCAAGCTTAGGAATACATTCATTTGCGTGATGCTAATGTTGGTAACGTAGATGGAATAACTAATTTCAACTAAATCGGTACTTCATATGTATATTCTTTCAGCATCATATATTGGTAGCCAACGTCATATGCAAGAATATATTAAAGACGCCATGACTTTTGTGCACGCGTACGGATGACCAGATTTGACAATGACATTTACGTGTAATCCAAAATAGGATGAAATTAAAATTGCGCTATTGCCAGGTCAAACTGCAAAACATCAGTACGATATCACTGCACGCGTTTTCAGACAAAAGTTAAAATCGATAATGAACTTCATTATACATTCCTCTGTATTTGGCAAAACACGTTCCTGGCTGTATTCTGTTGAATGGAAAAGACGAGGTTTGCCACACGCGCATATTTTGATTTGGTTGGTCGACAAGTTACAGTCTGAAGAAATTGATAAAATTATCTTAGCAGAAACTCGATATCGATCAAGAACTGTATGAGATTGTTACCGCTAACATGATCCATGGTCCATGCGGTGCTATAAACATGACGGCGCCGTGCATGCACAATGGAAAATGTACGAAAAGTTTTCCAAATTTTTTTATAAATGATACAATCACTAATATCGATGGTTATCCTTTGTATCGTCATAGAGACTTTGACCATGGTGGTCAATCACATCAATTACGCATGTCAAACGACACAACAGTTGACATTGGCAGTCAATGGGTGGTTCCGTATACACCATTGCTGTGTTAAATCTACAAAGCACACATAAACATAGAGCTCTACAGTTCGGGGAAGTCCATAAAATATATGTGCAAATATGTCCATAAGGGCAGTGATATGGCTGTATTTGCTGTTCAAAATGTTAACGAAAATGATGAAATAACACGGTATTAAATGCGCCGATTCATCAGCAGCAATGAAGCAGTGTGGCGTGTTTTGAGTTTTCCGATACACGAAAAAGACCCTGCTGTTATATTTGGCCGTGCACCTTTAAATGGACAGCGTGTTTATTTCACGGAAGAGACTGCTCTACAACGTGCATCAATTGCCCCAAAAACAACATTAACTTGGTTTTCGAACTATGCAACCGACCAGGTATTCCCGGTCAATTCGCAAAGACATTAATGTATACTGATGTGCCACGATATTTCACATGGAACAAACAGCCAAAAAGTGGGAACCACGAAAGCGAGGTGTTCCGGTTTAAGGATACAACGGCATATTTATGGGAAATACCTTAGGCCGATTATACACAGTCCCTACAAAGCAACACGTATGTTTCTTCTTGCGTTTATTGTTGGTTAATGTTCCTGGACCGACGTCCTTCTAATACTTGCTAACAGTCAATGGCATTTTGTACGACACATATCATGATGCGTGTCGCGAATTACATTTGCTGGAAGATGACAACCATTGGGATATTACTCTTGCAGATGCAGCATTTAGTTCTTCTCCTCATCAAATTCGCCAATTATTCGACACAATATTTACGACATGTTTCACCTCAAGCTTCTGTC
This sequence comes from Oxycera nigricornis, assembly GCA_963942545.1. Classification (NCBI taxonomy): domain Eukaryota; kingdom Metazoa; phylum Arthropoda; class Insecta; order Diptera; family Stratiomyidae; genus Oxycera; species Oxycera nigricornis. Next base: position 77,496,315 of record OZ012660.1, read on the forward strand.
CTCTAGGAAAAATATAAAGATTCCATGAGCGACGACATTCTGCATCGTATTCGGATCGCTGATCAAGATCCCAATTTCTATTTTTCACCGGAAATATATAACGAAGCGCTAATAAAGATTGAAGATATTTGCATTCTGATCTCGAATATTCCACTCACTCTTTTTGGTATGCCCTCACCTAACGGTCCAGCAACAGACATCATTAACAGCGAGATTCAGCGCGAACAACAGTTCATTACGGTCTCCTTAACTACTGTCCTTGAAAATAATGAGCAACTACTCACTGATGAACAAAAGAATGTACACGATCGAATTATTTTGTCTAGTGCAGCAGAACAAGGTGGATGCTTTTTTTGGACGCACCAGGTGGCACTGGAAAAGCGTTTCTCATTTCACTAATACTTGCGCACATTCGATCACAAAATCGTATTGCGTTAGCAATTGCTTCATCAGGTATTGCAGCCACTTCGCTTGATAGCGGACGGACTGCACATTCAGCACTCAACTTGCCGTTGAACATTCACACAAATCCAGGTGCAGTGTGCAACATAAAAAACCATTCCGGTATGGCAAAAGTTTTGCAAAAATGCAATATTATTTTTTGGGATGAATGCACTATGGCCCACTAGCATTTACTTGAAGCTCTCGATAGAATGATGAAACATCTAAATAATAACACCAGGATTTCGATGGTGCTTTACTGCTGCTGTCTGGTGATTTTAGACAGACAATGCCGGTCATTCCTCGTGCTACATATGCGGATGAAATTAACGCATGTATAAAACAATCATATCTATGGCGAAATGTCAGCACATTACGTCTTAACACAAATATACGTGTTCAACTGCAAAACGATCCATTGCCACTATCATTCTCCGAGCAATTGCTCAACATTGGAAATGGAACAATAACATTGCATGGAGACACACAATGCATCAAATTGCCAGACAATTTCTGCTATATGGTAAATACGAAAGATGCTTTGATTGAAAGCACATTTCCAGGTTTGCAAGCTTATTATATTAATCATGCGTGGATCCGTGAACGAGCTATTTTAGCTGGAAAAAAAAACGATGATGACGCTATTAACTTCAAAATACAGCAGTCATTGCCCGACAATGAGATATTGTTCAAATCGATCGACACTGTTACCGATCCTGACGAAGCAGTCAACTATCCTGTTGAATTTTTAAATTCGCTGGAATTACCAGGAATGCCACTACATAACTTGCGATTAAAAATTGGCTCACCTATCATTTTGATTCGTAATTTAAATGCACCTAAACTATGCAACGGTACAAGATTAGTCATAATAAAAATTATGGGCAATGTTCTTGAAGCTACAATTTTGAACGGCAAATTGGAAGGTGAAGCTGTTCTTCTTCCACGAATCCCAATGATCCCTTCAGACTCACCCATTCCATCCAGACGTCTGCAATTTCCAATTCGCTTGGCATTTGCCATGACTAATAATAAGTCACAAGGTCAAACAATGTTGATTTGTCGGTAGGATCTAGAAAATCCGGTCTTTTTACATGGCCAATTATATGTGGGGTGTCCTCGCGTTGGGAAACCCTCAAGTTTATTTATTTATACTTCTCAGGAATTGACTAAAAAATTGCTCATCACCTCGCATTAAGATAAAATTAACACGTTGACTGCTGTATCAGTCCCCGGGGACCGATTAAATAACTTTTTGAGGTGCGGCAACAATTTTTTAAAATTTCCGTTGTGTGCGGGTGCAATATCTTTTTCTATGGTGAAAGCTAGATTATCTTAAAAATAGTGACATTATACTTCACCGTTCAAACAGGTATCGCAAGATACTTTACCATAAGCGAAAAAAGAAAACAGAGTCCACAAGCTACTGGTTTAGCCGAACGAGCCGCCAAGATTGGCGTCACAGAACGCAGCGTAAATCACAGCTTACCATCGACAAGCAATTACTATGCTCCTCTTGCTGACATCAATAAATCAGTAGCAGACCCATCAGCGGGTGAAAGTGTTCCCCCTGTAAAAAAATACAAAACCCCACCGATTTATGTAAGGGAGCAAAGCAGCAACCTATTAGTTGCTCGAATTGAAAAAATTGACTGCAAAAACAACTTTTATATTGTGGATTTAAAAAAAGGAAAAATAAAAGAAACAAGGATCCAACTAAACGTAGAGGTCCATTATTGCCAGGTCGGAGACTAATAAGACAAAAATAAGAAAAATTATTATACATACCAACTGAAAAGTGCTAAAGAGCTTACTGTAATTATCAAGGGTGTTGACCCAGACGTCGACCCACACGACATAGAAGCCGACTTGAAAGAACAAGTCTTCGAAATCAATAACGTTAACAACGTCATCAACCGAGGCAAAGTCCCTCAATCGATATTTAAAGTTGTGCTAACACCGCAAACCAGCAAAGCACCGAAAGGAAAAATACACCCAATATAGAACGTTAAATACGTGCTCCACCGCAGAGTGACAGTGGAAGAACCGCATAAACGGAATTCTCCAATCCAGTGTCACAATTGCCAAGAATTTGGCCATACGAAATCTTATTGCAAGTTAACCATCGTATGCGTTGCCTGCGGGGACCTCCATGCAACCAGTAATTGTGACATAAACATAAACGACGCATCAACCAAGAAGTGCAGCAACTGCAACGGCAGTCACACGGCGAACTATAGAGGATGTCCTGTCTACCTTACGATCAACAGAAATCAACGCCATTTTCCTGCAAAATCGCATAGTCTAACCACCCGAGGTGCAGCCGAAATCACTAAGAATACGATGCAAATCAACAACCGCAACATTGAATTTCCATCCTACGCGGAAGTAGTCAAAAACACCCATCCAATCCATGCTAACGAAACCGATAATATTCAAGGTAACATCCTGCAAATTCTTACAACACTCATTTCAAATATTCAGCAGCTCTCTAACACCATGCAGCAGATGCAAGTCATGATGATGAAACAAACTGAGTTACTAACCCACTAAGTTAAGAAATGAAAGACCTTATATTAGGTCAATGGAATGCGAATGGTGTTATCAAACACAAAAATTAGCTTGAATCATTTCTATCTACCAACAACATTGATATAATGCTAATTTCTGAGACTCACCTCTGTAGTAAAAATCAATTTAAAATGTATGGTTACACTATTTATACTACTAATCACCCAGATGACAGACCCATAGGCAGAACAGCAATAATTATAAAAAACATGATTAAGCCCTCTCCAGCTCAGTGTAAGCTAACACATTACATACATTACACGGCAGTTAATATTTATGATAGTCATAGTGTTATTTGTGTAGCCGCTGTTTACTGTCCGCCAAGATTTGCGATCTCAGCCAAACAATTAGAAGAATTCTTCAGAGACCTTGGCCTAGATAAAATCAACCCCACCTTGACCAATGATGAAATCAAATCAACTCATCAGTTTGGATTCAGGACTCGGCACGGAACAATTGAACAAGTGCACAAAATCACCAACGAAATTAAATCTGCCCTTGAAGCAAAAAAATACTGCGTTGGCCTTTTCCTTGACGTGAGTAAAGCCTTTGATAAGGTCTGGCACGTAGGCCTAATTTATAAAATTGAAAACAACCTACCCACAAAATGCCATCGAGTCCTTTCAAACTACTTACTCAATCGGACCTTCCAATTCAAACACAAAGAATCAATAAGCAAAACTCGAAAAATTCAAGCCGGCGTCCCACAGGGTAGTGTACTTGGCCCGACATTGTATCTCATTTATACGTCAGATCTCCCAACAAGTAGCACAGTTCTAACCACCACCCTCGCTGATGATACAGTTTTACTTTTCTCACACATAAACCTTTCGACTGCCTCACGTGAACTCCAATGTCACACCGATAAAATCATCGACTGGGCAAATAAATGGCACATTAAGATCAATGAAGACAAAACGCAACAAATTACCTTCACCCTACGAAAGCGCACGTGCAAAGCAATCACTATAAACAACAAGCAAATTGCCCAAACAACGGTTGTGAAATACCTCGGTATGCATCTAGATTGAAGGCTCACTTGGAAGAGTCACATAATAAAAAAACGAGAACAAGTCAAAATCACATTCAAACGTCTGTATTGGTTGCTTAACCGCAATTCAAAATTAAACATCAACACCAAGATCTGCGTTTATAAATCAATAATAAAGCCAATATGAACTTACGGTATACAACTTTGGGCGTCAGCGAAAAAATCAAATATCGCAATCCTACAACGTAGCCAAACGAAAATAATCAGGGCAATACTTGGTGCTCTCAAATACATCAGAAACTCAATACTACAACGCGATACAAACCTCAATACTGTCGAAATCGAGGCTAAAAATATTAGCAAAAAATACCGCGAACGCCTGCAAAATCATCCTAACTCAACAGCTTAAAATATACTTACTGCAAAAATCTATAGTAGACTAAAAAGAACTGACCCACTTAGCATTGCACGCAACTGAAATTATATATGCCATATAAACGTCAAGCGTCAATTATTTCTTACATATAAGAGAATAAACCTGGTAGACGTAGAATCTGAAGGAAAAAAAGCTCTCTCGGCTCTGGTGGGATTCACAATCGAATACCAAATATTCAAGAACTACAAAAGGTCTCTGGAGAAACTAAAACATAGCATCTCTCACGCAATGCAGTGACCAAGTAGCGGCGGCTCCACCCAAAGCCACTTCTTTATAAACTTAGACATAAACATCCATATGCACTGGCAGTGGATAGAATATTGTATAAGTGTTAAGATTTGATAAATTGTAAGTTAGAGATCGGTTACCGATCTGATTCTTATAAATACAAATAAAGATTATGAAAAAAAAATACTTTTGAATTGTATTTATAGGATACGTCAAAAAAACTGTATCGGGCCCGGGCGACCTTCACCGCACTGGAACAATAAAAGTATTGCTTGTATGCGATCGCGGGGGACCGATGCACAAATCACAAATTTTAGTTTCTCAACGGTCATTTTTGTCAGCGGCTCTGACATTAAGCAGTTGCTGATATTTGTGCTAGAAGTGTTTCAAGTGCAGTGTTGAGTTCATTGTTAACTATGTCTTCTCGCGCAAAAAAGATGCTATTTATGGCTCTTCGACAACCAGCTGGTGGCAGCAGCTCTGCAGATAATAATTTTCAAGGAAAAGATTCTACAAAAAACGCATTTCCTAGAAGACGATTTTGAAGACTATTCTAGCGATGATTCTGTGAGAGATATGAATTATTTGCCTTCTTTATCGGATTGCAGCGAGTGTTATGAATCGCTAACAAGTTCTAAGGATGATTTAGATGAAGTAGAGTCAAACAATGGTGTGTTGCGGTTTTGATCTCGCTGTACTACAAATTAAAAGATTTTTGTCAATATTTATCGATCTGCAAGCCTGTTTGCATGTTGATTTATAGCAATAAATTTTTACAGATGCTAGAGATGAAATTTAGTCAAACGATGATATTTGTAACCTTACATCGATATTACGCGACAACGATTGGAATGATATTGTCGAATCTGAACATACAGTGAATTGCCTACGTACATCTTTGACGTCAATAAAATGAAAACGCCATTAGATGCCATGGATAATTTTCAATAAAATATCGTAAGCAAAAATATCCATTACAGCCTTTAGAGCTATACTTGCCGCAGAATTATTGGAAGAGCCTGAACAACACGATGATACTCTTGGACCTAAACGATGTGTTCATACTTTTGTGAAACCCCAAAACCGCAAAGGAAACGGAAAAATTTGTAAGGGATGCTTCGTTGAGCTACGTGCTTCCTTAAGTAGTCGTGAAGCCAACAATAAACTGACAAAAGTAATTAGCTTTTGTGATCAATGCCCAGGAAAACCTGGTATGTGCCTTCCATGTTTCAACAAAATACACAAAGTATGAACATTTCATTGCAATTACTTTCGTTCTTAAACTGTATATCTATTATTTTTAATTGATTTCGTAAAGGTTTTATATGATTTTCAAGTGAAATAATCGTCATACTTTGTATTATTAAAAAAATATATGTAAGGAAAATTTTTTTTCAAAAATTTCTTCCTCCTCGATTGACATCATTGGATATTCATACGGCTTATGTGATGAATGGGTATACCTTTCAGTCACTGGGAAACACTGAAAAAATCCAAAACGATATTGATTTCAAACATGTAGATATTGTCTTTTGAACTAATGTCACTGTATGCAAGTTTAGGATCGGTCCTCGGCGACCGTTAACGCATACGAACGTGGAATACACTTTTTGATCCCGCAGACAACGTTTTAAACAAACATTATTGATTATAACGAATTGCTTTTAGAAAAATTGATGTTATTTCAAAACAAAGAATAATGAAAATATTATATTATTTGTCTTCTATTTCATACTTTACTATCGTTTGAAATGTCATGCAGGACAACGTCTGTCGGGTCCGCTAGTATATATATATATGAATATATAATATATATATATATATATATATATATATATATATATATATATATATATATATATAGTGTATTATATTCACATATAAGTTACGTACATAAAACAATGCCACGTCTTCGTGGACGAGGAGGAAATATTGTTCGACGGACTCGAAATTCACAATTAGTCCAGAACCGTCGGCTAAATAGATCGGCAGGAGATCGATTGACGGACAATGAAAATTTAAGAAAGCAGGCAACAATCACACGTGCTAACGAAAGTCACGAGCAATGCAACGAACGCCGTCGAGCTTATGCATTAAGACAAGGCCTGGCCCGTCAACGAGTCACCGGCACATTCAGAAGACGGGAACAACAGCGTTTGCAAGTGTATCGCGCATTGACACGTGCATCACTTCTTCGCCTTGCGTTTGAATATGAGTCGGACATCGACTATTCGTCACATTTACAAATTGTAATCGGTGCTATGAACAAACAATGCCAACACTGTCATGCACTCAAATACAAAGGTGAGCTACAACTCAATCTAAATTGTTTTTGCGTAAAATTCACAAATTCAATTTGTGCTTTCAAATGACATCATTTGGAGTAACAAAACTCGTTCAGAATGAGGATGGTCGCAATTTTCAATCAACGTTTAAGATTTAGGGCCAAGTGTATCATCAATATAAAAAAAATCTAAAGAGGTATTGCCATTCTATCTATAATCCCTAAACTATTTGAACAAATCGTTTGCCATAAACTCTCAGCTATTATGACTATCAAATCTTCCCTCCTTATGAAGTTAGATTGGAGCTTCTGAATTTGTCTACTCTTAAAACCAGAAGAACAGTGTTGTCCTCTTGTTTCGCCTTTGACGTGATTAGGGGCCACATTAATGTGGAGTATTTGACGAATAAAATAAAGCTTAATGTGCCTGTAAGAAGTACGCGTAATACACGTTTACTAACTGAATATCAGCATCTTACTAGGTATGCAGATAATGAACCAGTTAATAGGTGCTGTAAAATATTTAACACTTTGAGCAAACACTACTCCCCTACCATCTCCAAGTTCAATTTTAAATCCAGCACTTCTAAAGCCCTTCCATCATCCATCCCTAAATTGTGACGTGCATACAACAGTATAAATTAACATTGAATGTAGCACGTATTTTAGGGTTAAGTATATTGTTGTAATGTATATTTTATATATGTAAATTTTTATATGTTGACTGTGATTGCCTTGCTTTGGCGAAATAAATAAGTAAATAAATAAATAAAATTGGTTCTTTATTGCCAATGCCTGATACTGATTCAAAATTTTGGCAAATCTACTTCATGGGTGATGAGGAGCAGCAAATACACGCACGCTGCCAGTACAACCATATCGATCAGATGGAGGAGCGAAAAACTGTGGGTATCTTAGAACCGTTTTTAAAGAATCACAACCAGTTGATCCAGTTGTTCCATTCCGTTTCAAACAAACTCCAAAACGACAACTATACGATCGTCATCAAAGCATACAAAGTACCATCTGGGCAGCACGCGGGCCGATATAATGCACCGACCATTAATGAAGTTGCAATTGTTATGGTTGGCAACGCATTTGAACATCGAGATATACGAATCAAACGCGACAGTACATACGATTGAAGACAGTCATTGCTCTACGCTTTGCAATATCCATTGATGAAGATGAATATCATTTAAGTATCAAAGAAAGAAATCCAGCAACAGGTGCAATCTACACATGTCATTATCTAATATTTTATTTTTATGCACTATTAATTTCTTTTTGTCATAATGATATTTTTACTTTGCAGGTACAGAAACCAGCAAAAAAGTGAGCGCGGTGAACTTCTACGCATTTAGGTTTATGATTCGTGCCAATGAAGACAATAATATTTTCCGATGCCGCCAGCTGTTTCATCAATATATCGTTGATATGTATGCGAAAATTGAAAGCGAGCGATTTCGATCCTAGCGAAACTTCAAGCTTAGGAATACATTCATTTGCGTGATGCTAATGTTGGTAACGTAGATGGAATAACTAATATCAACGAAATCGGTACTTCATATGTATATTCTTTCATCATCATATATTGGTAGCCAACGTCATATGCAAGAATATATTAAAGACGCCATGACTTTTGTGCACGCGTCCGGACGACCAGATTTGTTCATGACATTTACGTGTAATCCAAAATAGGATGAAATTAAACTGCAAAACATCAGTACGATATCACTGCACGCGTTTTCAGACAAAAGTTAAAATCGATAATGAACTTGATTATACATTCCTCTGTATTTGGCAAAATACGTTGCTGGCTGTATTCTGTTGAATGGAAAAGACGAGGTTTGCCACACGCGCATATTTTGATTTGGTTGGTCAACAAGATACAGTCTGAAGAAATTGATAAAATTATCTTAGCAGAAACTCGATATCGATATCGATCAAGAACTGTATGAGATTGTTACCGCTAACATGATCCATGGTCCATGCGGTGCTATAAACATGACGGCGCCGTGCATGCACAATGGAAAATGTACGAAAAGTTTTCCAAAATTTTTTATAAATGAAACAATCACTAATATCGATGGTTATCCTTTGTATCGTCATAGAGACTTTGACCATGATGGTCAATCACATCAATTACGCATGTCAAACGACACAACAGTTGACATTGGCAGTCAATGGGTGGTTCCGTATACACCATTGCTGTGTTAAATCTACAAAGCACACATAAACATAGAGCTCTACAGTTCGGGGAAGTCCATAAAATATATGTGCAAATATGTCCATAAGGGCAGTGATATGGCTGTATTTGCTGTTCAAAATGTTAACGAAAATGATGAAATAACACGGTATTAAATGCGCCGATTCATCAGCAGCAATGAAGCAGTGTGGCGTGTTTTGAGTTTTCCGATACACGAAAAAGACCCTGCTGTTATATTTGGCCGTGCACCTTTAAATGGACAGCGTGTTTATTTCACGGAAGAGACTGCTCTACAACGTGCATCAATTGCCCCAAAAACAACATTAACTTGGTTTTCGAACTATGCAACCGACCAGGTATTCCCGGTCAATTCGCAAAGACATTAATGTATACTGATGTGCCACGATATTTCACATGGAACAAACAGCCAAAAAGTGGGAACCACGAAAGCGAGGTGTTCCGGTTTAAGGATACAACGGCATATTTATGGGAAATACCTTAGGCCGATTATACACAGTCCCTACAAAGCAACACGTATGTTTCTTCTTGCGTTTATTGTTGGTTAATGTTCCTGGACCGACGTCCTTCTAATACTTGCTAACAGTCAATGGCATTTTGTACGACACATATCATGATGCGTGTCGCGAATTACATTTGCTGGAAGATGACAACCATTGGGATATTACTCTTGCAGATGCAGCATTTAGTTCTTCTCCTCATCAAATTCGCCAATTATTCGACACAATATTTACGACATGTTTCACCTCAAGCTTCTGTCCTCTAGGAAAAATATAAAGATTCCATGAGCGACGACATTCTGCATCGTATTCGGATCGCTGATCAAGATCCCAATTTCTATTTTTCACCGGAAATATATAACGAAGCGCTAATAAAGATTGAAGATATTTGCATTCTGATCGCGAATATTCCACTCACTCACTCACACTCACTATGCCCTCACCTAACCGTCCAGCAACAAACATCATTAACAGCGAGATTCAGCGCGAACAACAGTTCATTACGAGCTCCTTAACTACTGTCATTGAAAATAATGAGCAACTACTCACTGATGAACAAAAGAATGTACACGATCGAATTATTTTGTCTAGTGCAGCAGAACAAGGTGGATTCTTTTTTTGGACGCACCAGGTGGCACTGGAAAAGCGTTTCTCATTTCACTAATACTTGCGCACATTCGATCACAAAATCATATTGCGTTAGCAATTGCTTCATCAGGTTTTGCAGCCACTTTGCTTGATGGCGGACGGACTGCACATTCAGCACTCAACTTGCCGTTGAACATTCACACAAATCCAGGTGCAGTGTGCAACATAAAAAACCATTCCGGTATGGCAAAAGTTTTGCAAAAATGCAATATTATTTTTAGGGATGAATGCACTATGGCCCACCAGCATTTACTTGAAGCTCTCGATAGAATGATGAAACATCTAAATAATAACACCAGGATTTCGATGGTGCTTTACTGCTGCTGTCTGGTGATTTTAGACAGACAATGCCGGTCATTCCTCGTGCTACATATGCGGATGAAATTAACGCATGTATAAAACAATCATATCTATGGCGAAATGTCAGCACATTACGTCTTAATACAAATATACGTGTTCAACTGCAAAACGATCCATTGCCACTATCATTCTTCGAGCAATTGCTCAACATTGGAAATGGAACAATACCATTGCATGGAGACACACAATGCATCAAATTGCCAGACAATTTCTGCTATATGGTAAATACGAAAGATGCTTTGCTTGAAAGCACATTTCCAGGTTTACAAGCTTATTATATTAATCATGCGTGGATCCGTGAACGAGCTATTTTAGCTGGAAAAAATATCGATGATGACGCTATTAACTTCAAAATACAGCAGTCATTGCCCGACAAATGAGATATTGTTCAAATCGATCGACACTGATACCGATCCTGACGAAGCAGTCAACTATCCTGTTGAATTTTTAAATTCGCTGGAATCACCAGGAATGCTACTACATAACTTGCGATTAAAAATAGGCTCATCGATCATTTTGATTCGGAATTTAAATGCACCTAAACTATGCAACGGTACAAGATTAGTCATAAGAAAAATTATGGGCAATGTTTTTGAAGCTACAATTTTGAACGGGAAATTGGAAGGTGAAGCTGTTCTCCTTCCACGAATCCCAATGATCCCTTCAGACTCACCCATTCAATCCAGACTCTGCAATTTCCAATTTGCTTGGCATTTGCCATGACTAATAATAAGTCACAAGGTCAAACAATGTTGATTTGTCGGTTGGATCTAGAAAATCCGGTCTTTTTACATGGCCAATTATATGACTTAAAACTCGCTCATCAACATGCTTTAAGATAAAATTAACACGTTGACTGCTGTATCGGTCCCCGGGGATTATCTTAAAAATAGCGACATTATACTTTTGAGTAGTATTTATAGGATACGTCAAAAAAACTGTATCGGGCCCGGGCGATCTTCACCGCACTGGAATAATAAAAGTATTGCTTGTATGCGATCCCGGGGTACCGATGCACAAATCACAAATTTTAGTTTCTCAACGGTCATTCTTGTCAGCGCCTCTGACATTAAGCAGTTGCTGATATTTGTGCTAGAAGTGTTTAAAGTGCAGTGTTGAATTTATTAAGTAATGTGTCTCTTCGCTCGTACCACCTTTGTTGGTACTTTTAATTGAAATAAAAAGACTGATTCAATTTTTTCAAAAATATTTAGTTTTTATTTCGACCGATCAATGTAAAGGAACACAAGAGACTAAATTCTACATCTAAGACTTTATCCCTGCACTTATCGTCGCAGGAAAGTCAATTTGGGAAAAATGTGCATGCTAAGCACTTAGGATTTAACCAGAGACCCGAGAAATTGTTTACGTTATGAAATGACTAACGTGCACTTGTGCGCCTAGTTCTTAAAGGTGAAACGCGATACTTTGAAAGGTTTATCGTCATGTGCATGGGAATGGTGTTTGGGGACATTGACAAGAGTTTAAGTGTGAAGTGGAGATTGTTTTGAATTTATGTGCAATAGAAGATTGCAATTTGAAATTAGAGTAGTTTAAATTTGAAGGATGAGAAAATGAACAAGTATCGATACCGAATCAGAATAGGGATTCTGATGTGGTGAGAGATTCTTGTTTTGCGAAACGAACAAGGTGTTGGGCGATGACTCTTACACCTTACAATTCGGCTCCTGACGAATTGTCTTCACAGAATGTTGTTGCAATGAAATTAAATTTTAGGAGTTATCTGCACGAATTGATCGTCTTGAATTTGGGTTTTGACGTATTAAATTCTGAACGAAAAATTAATTTACCTTTGATTTGAATTTAAAATAGAAAATTATGCACAAAAGGATAATGAATAAGGCTATTTCGATATCAGTGGAAATACTAATCCAAGAACTTTTATAGTGTTCATATTTAGAAATTTTTAATTTTTTCCACGATCTCGAGGTTTGTCAAATGAATTTTGTTTAGTAAAAATGGTTCATCTTTAGTATAATATACTTTTTCGATAACATTAGGAAATAGTACAAATTCGGTATACTGTTCGAGTTTATTAACAAATGTGTGTTCATCTATAGATATTTTACATTTTTCAAATTTTTCTATCACATTATTACCTTGAATTCCTGTATGACGGTTGTTACATGAATGATACAAAACTGTTTTATTTAAATGTTTTGTTACAATTATATTAGGTGTTACCTTAACTTTATCAGATTGATTGGATTCTAACATTTTACAGTTATATAGGTTAGACTTCAAGATATTTCTAATACATTTATCTGTTACAAGTTTAAGTTTCCGTTTTACGTTTTCAGTAGAGAATTAAAAAACATCGTGATTACAAGTTAGTATTTCGGAGTATGAAGTGGACAGTTGTAGATTACCAGTTTTGTTAGGAATCGGTACAATCATGGTTTTATAAAATTTATTTAAAGAAAAGCATGGTATTTGCAGAATGATAAGTAAGACCATATATTGTTGGGCAACTGATATTCGAATATTTTGCAGTTTGCGAAAATCCATTTTATAATAATTTATTTCTCTTGTATTTAGAATGCTACGACTAAGAATACCTAATTTACTTGACATTGTTGCGTGCCCCGCATTCACTCACCTCTCTCCCAGCCAATCATCCTCCATGTGCCCCGCCACTTCGGCCGCAACATGGAAGGGGACCGTCGAGAGGAGGCCCCCGTGCGGAGCACCCACCAACAGTGGCCGCATAGTGGCGACCATAGATAAAATTTTGAAAACCGGCTTGCTCACCGGGTCGTGGGCTAATAAAAATCACAAAGAAAAAGAAGGAAACATCAAGTACCGAACTAACCGGATCACGCACATGCTGAGGAGGGGAGAAACCATGAAAACTCACTTCATATTATTTACACTTTTATTGAATTCTGAATACATTTTGCCAATTAATATCGCCACCAACACCACCGCACATTGCTCGACCTCTTCACTCTACTCGAATCGGACTTTCGAGGATTGCTCACTTGCGTTGCCGCCTTCCGTCTTGGCCGTTTCGCAAGGCGTTCGTCCGTTTTCCGTACACCTTCACCACAAGTGCTGCTGTCTCACGCTACGATCGCAACGTATTTACTGCCAGGCAAATCAACAACTCCACTCCTGGCGCTTTTGCACGTTGCCCCACACGAGCCCTGCCAGGCGGCGGCGATCAACGACTTCGATAGGGATCACGTCGCCCAACGCGGCGTGCTCTATCGTTTTCGCTCTGCTCCGTTCAATGACACTGGTCCGCCAAGGTCACTGCCGATCTGACCTGGCTGCGGAATTTCATTCAAGCCTGCACCGAACGGAAGCCCGTTCCTTCCAATCCCAACTCCCACAGCAGAACGTAAAACGCAGGCGATCTGTGAGTGTTCGCGACTCGACTCCTCAGCCTTGGCACCTTGCAGTCTCCTTCGCCTTTTTCGCGCAACGAAATCAAACCAGGCCACACCAATTCCGTTCGCAGTGGGCGCGAGCTCGCACAAATTTATTGAACGTCTGCGGACTCCTCGCGGTCCAATGTTTTATTTTTGTTCGCAGCGACGGGACTACTTGCTTCTCGCCTCCTGGCCAATAACTTCGAAATTCTTGCCACTTTTGCGACTGCGGCGCCCAAGATTACGACTCGGAGTCTACTCCTCGCCAGGCGTGCGATCAACAGAAAATCCTCGGCTCGAACCAGTCGCGCACATTTCACGATCAAATATGATTCTCAGGCGGACTCGTTGCGACGTTTTAAAAATGCACGGAAATTGGCGTTCAATCAAAACTCAACTACTGCGACGACTTCTCGGTGTTAACTTCCTCATCCAACTCAACCATATTCAACTCACCTACTCACACTTCGCCGCGATAACACGTCGAAGCATTTTTGCTTCATTTATTACCATATATATATTCCAAATTTGGAAGAATTGAAAAAGTGAACTACAAAAATGAGAATTGATCCGCAACAACATAGTAATATCTTCTAATTTTGAAAAAGCTTCTAGTAAAGTTTTTTTAATTTTTTTAACCTCCTCCTTTAGCTTATATTCTTCGCAGTTCTTTTAAAGCAAATTTGTTTCAAAATTGATATCATTTATTTTGTTAATGATAGCCACTTGTTGCGTGTTAATGTGGTTAGTCAACGTTTGCAATCCGTTGTAAATTTGTTTGTTAATATAAATTTGGTTATTGATATCATCGACTATGTTTGTTAGGTCATTTTCGACTTTGTTGAAATGATTACTAATGTCTTGTCGATCATCATCGTCCATTGTTCCCCCGATCCATTTCAAAATTTTACCATGCAAGTTTATTAAACCTCTTCTAACTCGATGTGGCTGAATGGTATGTAGCTTACCAATGATATCTGATTCAATTAAATGTATAGCAAGGTTATCAGTAAAATTTGTGTTTTTCATACTGCAAAGAATAGATTCCAAAGCTTCTTCGAAAAGAGTTAAATTTACAACGTGAATAATTTTGGTAAAATTGTGTATGATATCAACTGGTTCCGTGCGTGCTAATATGAAACCATTGGCTTGTTTGATCTCGTTAATCTCTATGTATTGCGTGTTAACACTTGCGATGGAGTAACATAAGGTGAAAATGACGGCGATGATGATACTTGGAAAGATAGATTGGAATTTTTTATGCTCAAAAGGAGATTTTTATGTATGTTCCTTTTCAGTTTAGGTTTATACCTGAAATGGGGCTCTAATTTCTTATTTTGATGAATATTTCGTATGTAATTAGGATTTTATTCTGTTTCAAAGCGTTTTTTGTTATGATATAAAAGTCTTTTTTCTTGTGCTTGCTCGATTTTTCTACGTATTAATTTCCATTTATCTGATGAAATGGTGCCGTTCTGAATTTCGATAGGCCTCTCTCCGGTGGAGGAATGATGTGTACGGTTGTAAAATTCAACAATTTCTTGTATGCAAACGAAATTATCGGGTCTGTTACGTTTTTCCTGATTAAGAAGTCTGATATGCTCATTAAGTGTACCGTGGAAACGTTCTATGTCCGACTTACCAGTTTTAAGCCATGGGGTGGTAAAGTGTATTTTCACTTTTTCTTTCGGAAGAAAGTTTTTGAGATTGAGTGTAATAGTAGTTTCATTATCAGTTACTATTTTGTTAGGGGTTGCACATAAACCAAAGTACGTATTTAGAGCAGTTTTAATATCTGGCCAATTTCTAGATTGGATTGGAATAGCTTGTGCAACTTTAGAAAATTTGTCAATTATGGTTAGGAACATGTCTTTGAACCAAATATCTATGTGGATAATTTCATGAGGTTTGCTCGAAATTTTGGTTTCGGAAAATTGAGGTTGGTAAGGTTTCCTTTCATATTTAGTGACATTGCAAGTATTACAATTGTTAATAACTTAAGTTATATGAGTTTTCAAATTAGGATAATATATTTGTTTTTTATTTCTCGATAAACTTCATCAATACCCCTGTGAATGTTTTTTAAATGCTCTCGAAGGATTTCTTCTTGCAATTGACCAAGGTTTTCACAATCATATAGGACGTATGGACATTTTAATACTCTTATTTTAGAATGTGGACTAATCCATTTTAGATACTCATCTTAAAAAATTCGAAATATAGGTATTTCTGGGTCCAATAATACCTTTTGATGGAAGGTGGCTTTTGAGAATGTATTCATTACCTTTTCATCAGGCTCTCTGCTTTCAAATATGAATCTATTTCGTCCAAAAATTTTACGTTTTTTAGTAGAATTATTTTTACTTTTTTTATAATTAACTGATGCCTATATATATTTAAAGGTTTTTCCGATATTTGTATGTATAAAGAGTTATCTTCTTCTGCGCTGTGTATTGTAGCGGCAGCAGAATCAGATACATGTTGGTTTTGTCGTTCGTAATCGTGGTGGTTCATATTCATTTCGGGACGAGAAAGTGCATCGGCAACTACGTTATCTTTACCTCTGATGTATTCTATATCATAGTTGAATTCTTCTAACCGGCATTTCCATCTTTGAGTTTGGCTCCTTAAGATTTGAAATCCAAGTCAAAGGTCTGTGGTCAGTTCTGATGGTGAACTTTGTACCATAGAGATATGGTCTAAAAGACTTCGTAGACCATACGATGGCAAGCAGTTCTTTTTTCACAGTAGAATTCCTTGTTTCATGGTCGTTAAGCGTCCTGCTTGCGTAACAAATAGGGTGGCCATCTTGTGAGAGCACTGCGCCGATCGCATAATTTGATGAGTCGGTGGTGAGAATAAACACTTTATTAAAATCTGGATAGGCCAAAATAGGATCGCTAGTCATTAATAATTTAAGTTTTTCGAAAGAATCTAGGAAATCTTTGTCTTGAGGATTTATTTTAACATTTTTCTTTAGGCGTAATGTAAGGGGTTTAGCTATTTTTGAAAAGTCCTTTATAAATTTACGGTAGAAACCAACCAAGCCTAGAAAGCTCTTTATCTGTTTAACGGTTTTTGGTAATTTGAAATCTAAAATGGCTGTAATTTTACTTGGATTAGGTTTGATTCCGCTTTGTGTAACTATGTGCCCTGAAAACTCAGTTTCTTTTTTTTTAAATTCACTTTTATCCATCTGTATTTTTAAATTTGCCTGTTTAAGTGTTTTGAATATTTTATCTAATGATATTATATGTTCTTATAAACTTGTACTACAAACAATAATGTTGTCTAAGTAGATATAACATATTTTTCCAATATGTGGTCTCAAAATAGTGTTCATTAACCGCTGAAATGTCGCTGGAGCAATTTTAAGTCCAAACGGCATTCGACAAAATTCGTAATGTCCGGTGCCTGTAGAAAAGGCAGTTTTTGAAATATCGGATTCCGCTATTTCAATTTGATGGAATCCTTTAAGTACAGTCAGAGCGTCCGAATTTTGGGGTAAACCGCGCATTTTGGGTAGGCAGAATTTTTTTTAATGCAATGCGTGGGCAATGGTATAGATAGCTTAAGTTCAAGTTTCTGGGGTCGCAGCTCTTGTCCTTTGGCCTCCATCTTCAGAACAAAAGAAGTTGGGGCGCCCTCATATCTCCCAAACCATGGTTCCCACAAAAAAGTTGCGTATGGCAAATTTGCGTAGAATAAAATGTTTGGCAAGTCGTTAATACATCACTTTTACGTTGGGTCAATAATTAAAAAAGTTACATGCCAAAAACCACACACAAAAAGGAGGGAACATCTTTCGGGCGCCACAACTTTTTTAATTTCACGTTTAACGCGAAACACATTTAAATACTATTCCAAGATAATTTTGTCACAAATCGTTTGTGGTATTGATTATTGCAATCACTGCACATTAACGGGAGTTATTACACCCTAAAGGGGAGAAAGTCGCGTGAAAAACCCGTTTTTAGGCTTAATAATCGGCTTTTGATGGCAAACCCCCGTTGCAAAACTCGCGGAGTATTTTGATAGACAAGCAGATTTTTAGTGCAATGTGTGGTATGCCTTACTGACAGCTCACATTCAAGTTTCTGGGGTCGCAGCTCCAATCCTCTGCGCTCCATCTTGAAAACAAACAAAAAGTGGGGCACCCCTATATCTCCGGAACCATGACCCCCACAAGAAAAATGGGTATGGCAAACTTGCGTAGAATTAAATTTTTAGCAAGTCGTCTATACACCAATTTCACATGGCATCAATAATTAAAAAGTTATAGGCCTAAAATGACATCCAAAAAGGGGAGGAAATCTTTCGAGCGCCACAAAGCCATTGTTTTCACTTTAACCCCAAAACACATAGAGAATAACTTTAAGGCAATTTTGTCGCAAGTCGTTTGCGGTATTGATCGTTTTGATCGCTGTACACTGGCGGGAGCTATTGCATCCCAAAGGGGGAAAACTCACGTGAAAAACGCAACGACCAGATAAACAGGTGTTAGAATGGTTTTTTCCTAAGACTTGTCCTAAAAGTGCGTTTTTCACGTGAGTTTTCCCCCTTTGGGATGCAATAGCTCTCGCAAGTGTACAGCGATCAAAACGATCAATACCGCAAACGACTTGCGACAAAATTGCCTTAAAGTTATTCTCTTTGTGTTTTGGGGTTAAAGTGAAAACAATGGCTTTGTGGCGCTCGAAAGATTTCCTCCCCTTTTTGGATGTAATTTTAGGCCTATAACTTTTTAATTATTGATGCCACGTGAAATTGGTGTATAGACAACTTGCTAAAAATTTAATTCTACGCAAGTTTGCTATACCCAATTTTCTTGTGGGGGTCATGGTTCCGGAGATATAGGGGTGCCCCTTTTTTTGTTTGTTTTCAAGATGGAGCGCAGAGGATTGGGGCTGCGACCCCAGAAACTTGAATGTAAGCTGTCAGTAAGGCATATCACACATTGCACTAAAAATCTGCTTGCCTACCAAAATGCTCCGCGAGTTTTGCAACGGGGGTTTGCCATCAAAAGCCGATTATTTGGCCTAAAAACGGGTTTTTCACGCGACTTTCTCCCCTTTAGGGTGTAATAACTCCCGTTAATGTGCAGTGATTGCAATAATCAATACCACAAACAATTTGTGACAAAATTATCTTGGAATAGTATTTAAATGTGTTTCGCGTTAAACGTGAAATTAAAAAAGTTGTGGCGCCCGAAAGATGTTCCATCCTTTTTGTGTGTGGTTTTTGGCATGTAACTTTTTTAATTATTGACCCAACGTAAAAGTGATGTATTAACGACTTGCTAAACATTTTATTCTACGCAAATTTGCCATACGCAACTTTTTTGTGGGAACCATGGTTTGGGAGATATGAGGGCGCCCCAACTTCTTTCGTTCTGAAGATGGAGCCCAAAGGACAAGAGCTGCGACCCCAGAAACTTGAACTTAAGCTATCTATACCATTGCCCACGCATTGCATTAAAAAAAATTCTGCCTACCCAAAATGCACGGTCAAACTCTCAGTTGACTGGACTATTTGGTCAAATCGAGCGTAGTGAAGTACATTGCTTTTCCTAACTTGTCCAGTATATCATCAATGACTGAAATTGAGTACTTGTCATCTACAGTAATTTCGTTAAGCTTTCTGTAGTCAATTACAATTCTCCATTTCGTTTTTCCGGATGCGTCCGTTTTCTTCGGTACAACCCAGATTGGAGAGGAATAAGGCTATATGATTTTATGGTCAATCATTTCCTGTATCTGCTTTTCGACTTCTTCTATGTGCACTTGAGGGTACATATAAAGTTTACTATACACTGCAGATTTGTGTTTCGTTTTTATTTCGTGCTTGATGGCACTTGTAAACGACAAATCGGAGTTTTCCTGATAGAAAATGGGTTTGTATTGCGAAAGCAGGTGCACAAGTTTGAACCTCTCTTCAGGGTTCAAATGTTCAATGCGGATTTCAGAAAGAGGTTCCTTACATGGTTTTCTTTCGATCTCTTCATTCAGGAGAATTTGAACAGTGTCGAGATACTCCTCGTCTTCAATAGAAAAATATATTGGAATTTAATTTCCACCAATCTTAAGTTTCCGATTAACAAAATCGATTACGTTTTCGTAGTTTTTAAAAATATTATTTCCGATTAAGCTACACGAGCTCCATTTTTTCAGACCCACCAAATTCCTTAAATGGTTTGATGCAACAAAGATAATTACAATTAATTTGCGAATTAACAGTTCGAAGGCAGAATGGGGAAGTTTGAATTCTGAGATGTGATTGGCAAATGTTAGGACTTATTATACTCATGCTAGCACCAGTATCTATTATAAATCTCAAAGGTGAATTAAACGAGTTTATTCGGATATAGGGCAATTTTGATCCTGTGATAGTGTTACCGAGGTAGGGTATCGAAAATTTCTGACCTGGTTTGAGTGAGCAAATTGTGTTGGCGGATCCACATCCATCGCTGACATTCTTGTCTGTGATGAATTTGGATACTGAATAGTATGTCTCGATCGATTACTATTACGAGTGTAAGACGTGTTATTAGAATTAACTGCATTGTATTCATTATTACGATTTCGCTGAAAATGTTGAAACCGTGGCTGATTATTTGTCGAATAAACATTTTCGCGATTGTTCAACTGATTATTTGGATACCGTGAATAGAGAGCACTTTGATAATTAGCATCCCGATAAGTATTTTGTGTGTTAGTATTTCTATATGAGTTAGTAAAATGATACGGTTTATAATCTAAATAGCCTTCTACTCTCAAAATAAGTAGTGCCTCGATTAAGGAGGAAGGTCTGTTACACTTTAAAAATCTTTTTATAGGCTCGAACAGTTTGTTTCTAAATACATTTAAAGCCATACGCTAATTTGATTCAATTTTATCACTAAACTCTCTCGATTTCTTGTCCATTTCCAATTCAACTACCATATTGTTGTGACCGGAAGACACCGTGCTTTGCCGTGTATTGGCGGAAGAGTGTCTCGGTATTGTCAAAAAATATTCAAACACTGATGGATTAGTAAAATGATTTATTACTCTTGGCTGTTTCCCTCCGACTGACGTTCGCCTCTCAACCTAGCCGTTTTCTTCGGTACACTTTTCCAACTTATCGCACACGCAAGTACTTTTTTCTTTGATTGATGTATCGATCAGCAATTTCCCTCAATAACCTTTGGCTATTATGAGGTATGCATTTCTCGTAGTGCATGGCGGTTCAATGTCCGTAAACATGTAATGTGCATGTTTATTTGTGCGTTGAAGTGCTTTTTGCACTTTATAGAAATTGGGTACAGCGCGTGTAGTTGCGGGGTCACAACATCCCATCCCCCTTAAAAAATGCTTGCTCAGAAACGGTTTGGAATTTACTGTAAAAAGTTTACCGATGTGCGGTCCAGGTTGAAAGAAAAACGAGTCGGTTTACATATGTTAGCTGTTACATTCATTTTGTTTACCCTTTCTTATTCTATTCATATGCGTATGTGTAAACTAGATATAATCTTTACTGTTTTACATTTCTTTTATTTTCCCTTTCTTACATGAAATAGTCTAATAAGTAAAAATTTTCGATCATTATTGGTATAAAGATACTTAAAAATATTTTTATAAAATGAATTTTTTTTTCTATTTTTTTTTAATCTTAAAGGAATACATACATATATTGTTACAAAGTATAGTGTATTTAGTATATATTTTTTCATATTTATTTCAAGTTTTCCCACTTTCATTTCCCTTTCGTGTAGATAGATATTGCGTTGTTTTACTGAGAACTAGTATATGTTATGTTATTTAGTTGCGTTATTTACAGCTAAGTACGAATACGAGCGTGTCAGTATCCGTCGAGTCGTTCGTATTCCGTGAGGTATTTTCTACCAAAGGTCCAGAATTTGAATTCGATGATGGGGGCTTTCGGTCTTTACATTTTGCGTAAAAGAATACCGCTAATATAGGGAGCAGTATTGCATAAATGGCAATGTAATGATGAGTATCGTGCACATTTAAAGGCATTAGTTCTCTCTATTCCTCATTTTTAATGTTTTTTATATTTTCAGAGACTCTTGCTAACCCTTCTTTGCTAGAAAACTTTACAAAACCTATTTTGCTAGAGAAGTTTGGGATTGGTTGCGACATGTTAACCAGAGTTGCGGAGATATTTAGAGGTGGTATATATGAATTATATATTGCGGTTGTCTTGTCGTTATAGGCTTGGATAGTCAGGTCCGGTGTCTTAAGGTAACATTTTGCGAAAATTTCTATTATCATTGTTCCTTGAAGTCTATGCGTTATAGTAGTGTTCGGACAAATTTCGTCTACCCTATAATCCTTGAGCGACGAGAATAATCACTTATTAGGTTGCGTTAATTGAATCCAAATCGTTGAGAGGTTGGTTTGCCTGATTTCGCATTCTCCGGGGAATGCGTCACTATCGCGTAACAACTGAATTTCGCATTGTGGGGAGTTAGAATTTACGTTATATAGTGGGTGTGTCATCGGCCACAGAAAATGGTGATCTAAATTCCTGCAAATTGTTAGTTCCTCTGAGCTCAGGCTGTAATAGTAT
This sequence comes from Oxycera nigricornis, assembly GCA_963942545.1. Taxonomy (NCBI): domain Eukaryota; kingdom Metazoa; phylum Arthropoda; class Insecta; order Diptera; family Stratiomyidae; genus Oxycera; species Oxycera nigricornis. The sequence continues at coordinate 77,518,967 of OZ012660.1, forward strand.
TGCTTATCGTCCTCTACTAACAGATATTCGTGATTTGGTTGTATAAATACTAAGTTACTGTGGAACTGGGTCGGTAATGGGATGACCTTATAAAGGTTGAAATTTCCATTGGATGTTAGAGGAATTTTTAGTTCGTATATTACCTTTTGCTTTTGAACCGTAGCGCTTGTAGTCATTATTTGGTAAAGCTTGAGAACATTATCTCTGTTTATTATGAGGGGAAGTTTCATGCCATCAGGAGTTTCCTGTTTGATCGTGACAAGCACCTTTTTTAACTGCTCAGGTATTACTACGCTCGGATGGGGTTTGCCATGCTTTGCATCAGTAAGCATGCCTAAAATATCATTGAGGGTGTTTTCGTATCTAATTATGATTAATGTGACCAGGGAGGTAAGTGATTCGATTTCCACGAGTGAATTTTGATCACGAGTTGAGTTAGAGACCTTATTTACTATCTGACCAAGCGTTTCTAACTTAGCGCTAATTGTGGAGAACTGATTTTCAATAGTCTCTTCTGACCTATTAAATATATTTGCCGTCGTTTCCAAGATAACGGTCTGGTTTCTAACCAGTGCTAGTAGGTGGTTTTCGCTCAACCTTAACTTTTCTAATTGTCTATCGTAGAAGACTGCGTCGTCTTCATTCAAAGTACCAAAAAGATATTTACTTACAGTACCTATGGCATTTATCAACCCACGTTTACTTCGACGGTTGCCATTCATTAGTAGATCGTACTTATTCATAGTATCGCCTAATAGGTGATTCATTTCTGCAACTGTGCCATTACATATTATTTTCAGATTACTACTACTGTTCAATTGATTACACAACTTATTGATTTCGAAAACATAGTGTTCGGCGTGTTGGAGCGCTATCTTTAAATTTCCAAGGTCATAATAAACCACAAGTTTCCATTCGCTGGAGTATAGTTCCGCTCTCCCAATCTCCTCGAAATAAATGCCCGGCCTTTGGGAATGGAAGTAAATTTAGACGACCCAAGTATGCAGGTTACAAGTCCAAGGAAAGTCAACAATAGATCCATCACCTGAAAGTTAGTTTTAAAATGGGCTGAGTACAGTATACAGAATTTTGCAGTGCCATTAGCAGTGCTTTATTCATGAAAAATTTTGAGGTTGTTGTGGTGTAAAACTTTTAATTTGTTGCCAATTTTAACCACGGTATTTTCACTAGATAGTACTTTTATTTTCTCATAAGGGCCTTTCCAAAGAGAGCAGAGTTTATTATTTCTAGTTTGGTTTTTGATTAGAACCTTATCTCCTACATCAAATTGCTTTGGAACTGCTGCTTTATCGTAATATCTTTTGGAGACCTCCTTTTTTCTGTTCAATCTGTCGTTAGCCGTCTGATAGCCATACTGTAAACGCACCCGTAGTTCATTTACGTAGTCATCATAATTTTAAGAAATTTTCGGCTTTTGCTCGAGGATACTAGGAACACTAGCTGGGAAACCGTATAACACTTCGTATGGTGTGAGACCAGTACTACTATGCGGTGTAGTGTTATATACGAACATAGCATAAGGGATCCATGTGTCCCATGTGAGAGGGTCATTATTTACATAATGGCTCCGCTAGCGTTTTATGGCTGCGCTCTAAAGCTCCGTTAGTTTGAGGGTGATATGGGGTAGTATTAAGTTTCTTTATTTTTAGCAGCTTACATACTTCCGTAAATACTTTACCCAAGAAATTCGCGCCTTGATCGGTTAGTAAAGAAAGAGGCATACCATGTCGGCAGATAATGTTTTCTACGAAAGTTCTTGCTATTGATGGTGCTTCAGCGTTGGGTAACGCGTATGCTCCTGAAAATTTGGTCAGGTCATCCTGGAACGTTAGTATGTATTTTCGGTCGTTTTAACTGGTTGGGAGTGGTCCGAATATCTCGAGAGCGACACGCTCAAATGGTTTGCTACTAGTTGTTGTTATTTTCATTGGTACCGGTGGAAGTTTTCCGTTCTTGTTCAATTGGCAAGATGCACACTTACGGATGTAAGCTTTGACGTCTTGCGTCATTGTAGGCCAATAGTATCTCGCTTTCATTCTTTTCAAGGTTCGTGATACACCTTGATGGCCTCCAAAAGGGGAGTCGTGATATTCAAATATAGCTTTATTGATGTCGTCACGATCGTTCAAAAAGGTTCTACTGTCTATGTATAAATATATATTTATACCTTGGTTAATGAAGACTTCCTCCATTAAAGCTTTAAAATCGTTTTTTGATTTGTTGTCAAAGTTGGGTAACGAGAAACCCACCGATTTCATATTACCTTTAGTACAAATGCCACGTACATTTTCTAAACATGACTTTACTGTCTTTTGGTCCTTTAAACTTCTGAGTGGTATCGGTAAAGTTACAATATAGAGGAAACTGGCATCCTTTTGAGATTCGGCTATCATTTGCCCTACTTCTGGTTTTTTAAAATCGGGTATCCATTTACCGAGTATAGTTTCCTCTACTGATCCTAGCAGTGGTAATATAATAACTTTGAGTAATTCTTTTCTACCGGAATATATTGATTCGTTTTTTCCTGCAGATTTAGGCTCCATTTATTTTTGACGTTTCCTGCTGTTGCAGATAATCTTTTGGTTCAGATTTCTCTTGCTCCATATTCCTTTTCTGGTTACGTGTAGTGACTTAAACCTTGGTTTCATTTTGCAGTTCAATATTACTGCAATCAAAACTGATACGATTTAGAGCGTCTGCATTAGTGTTACGTTTACCTGACTTATAAACGATTTTGTATTCGTATTCGTCCAGGAGGATTCTCCATCGCGCTAATCTCGACGTAGTATCCTTGAGGTTTACGAGCCATTGCAATGGTCTGTGGTCTGTGCATATGGTGAATTTTTTTCATATATATACGGTCGAAATTGTTTTATGGCGAAAATAATCGCTAGTAGCTCTTTCTCTGTTGTGTTATAACGTGTTTCAGCATCGTTTATTGTTTGACTTGCGAAACAAATAGGCTTGTCTTGTCCTATAGTACCTTGTGAGAGTATTGCGCCTAACGCAACGTCACTTGCATCAGTCGTAACTACGAATTCTTCATTAAAATTTGGATAAGCTAAAATCGGAGGATTTATGATCTTGTTTTTTAAGGTGATAAATGCTTCATCACAGAAAGCATAACACTTGAATTCTACATCCTTTTTTAACAGATTGGTTAAAGGCTTAGCTGTTTCTGCGAAATCAGGAATAAATCTGCGATAATAACCTACCAAACCCAGGAAGCATTTAATATCTTTTGCCTTTTTTGGCACTGGGTATGTTTTTACAGATTTAGTTTTAGCTGTGTCGGGTCTGATTCCCGTTTGATTAATAATATGCCCCAAGTAAACTAACTCTCGTTTTACAAAGTGGCACTTTTCTGTTTGGAGTTTAAGGTTATGTTGCCTTAACCTATTAAGGATCTTAGTTAACTTTGCATTGTGGTCGGCTAGATCGTATCCGTATATCACTATGTCATCAACATATACAAAACATTCAAGCCCCTGTAAACCCATGAGAACATTGTTCATCAGACGTTGAAACGTTGCGGGTGCATTTTTTAAACCAAATGGCATTCGATTATATTCGTAATGTCCGAATGGTGTGCTAAAGGCGGTTTTTTCCTTATCTATTTCTTCTACTTGAATCTGGTGAAATCCTTTAGCTAGATCAAGTGTACTAAAATATTTAGCTTTGCCCAATTGGTCTAATATATACGTAATATTAGGCAATGGGTATGCATCTCCGACTGTAATTTCATTCAGTTTCCGAAAATCGACGACTACTCTCCATTTTTTGTCACCGGTTGGGTCCGTCTTCTTTGGAACCAGTAGTAGGGGAGAATTCCAAGGACTGAATCTAGGACGTGTTATTTTATCTTCAAGCATTTCGTTCACTTGCTTATGCATTTCCTTCTTTTGGCTCTCCGGTAGTCGGTATGGCTTCACAAATATTGGCTGTTTGAACTGTTCTGTTATTATTCTATGCTCTATAGCATTGGTTGATGTAAAACGATCTCCTTCTAAATAGAAGACATCATTGTACTCTCTACATATTTGCCGTATACTTTCATTTTCTTCGCGATTGCAATGACTTAAGTCGAGTTTAGACTCCAATTTTGCTAGTCTACGTTTTATATGGCTAGTGAATTGTCCAGGTTGAATTATGTCGAACTTGTTAAGTTCGCTCCACTCCAGGTTTATGTCCTCGAGATTTACTTCCTTGGGTTCTTCCAGAGTGTTCATTACCAACACGTTAATTTCTTCATTTTTTCGCCGTGCTAATGATTCAGCTAGATAAATGCCTGGTCTAATTTGTTTTTTGTGAACTACCAAGTCTTTGGAATTTGTAAAAGGGATCGCAATCAATTGCTTGCTGCGAGGTTTCAAAGTGACGATACTTTGTTCGTGAGCAGGGGTTCCATGTATTAATACCTTATTTGGGGTATGCAGATCACGATTTTTATTACTATCTGTTCCTTTCATCAGACCCTTGTAATCTCTTCGTGTATCAACTCCAGTTTTCTGGCAAAGTTTATCTTCGCTCTGACCATCTCCATTTATTGTCCGTTTGGGACTTTTACGTAAACGTTCGACCTTGTTTGATTGTAATGCACCCTTTTCGAAGTTTACTAGCTTTAATTCTAATTGTGAGTCGCAATGATTTATGCTGCACCTATATTTTGTTAGAAAGTCATTCCCGATAATGCCGTCGTAGGTTAAGTTTACATTTCCCGAAAGTATGTGAAACGGATGTCTCAACGTGATTAATTGATCTGGAGATTGAAATTCTAATGTTCCTTCAATTTTACCTGATGTGCACATGGAACCTCCTGCTATTGTGGAGATTGTACAACATGTAGATTCTTCACTACATGTAACGTGGTTAGTTAAACTTATATTTTCTATAATTTTGCTTTTCAGAAGGCTAATATCCGCACCTGTATCGATCAGCAAGGTGAGGTAGTGTTTGTTCGATTAGTGAAGTTTGATTCGTATTGGCGGTTCTTTGAACTCCGAACAAAATGATATGTATAATTTAAGGTTCAGTTTTTGTAATTGTGGACATCGGCTGTTACTAATGTTCGAGACGGTTTGCCGACTTAGACCTCTCGAACATGTTCGTTTCCCGTACCCATTTAGTAGGGGTTAACAACATTTTGGATAGGGTCACACTGTCCTACTGTCGAGTGTCGTATTTCATGGGTTGGATCTCGAGAAGAAGACCTGAGGTCACGTCCTCCTTTAAAGGGGTTGCGAACTCCCGCTCGATTGGCATCCCGCTCAAACTGAAATTTCACTTGTGGGGAAGGTAAAACGCGTTTTTTTTAATTATCTGCATTCGTCTTGTGAATGGTTGGGCTTTTTACAATACCTGCAAGTTAAGAGTCGTACCTCTTGTTTTATCTGTTGTGGCACAAAATTTGGGAAACCGGTGTTACGATAGCACGTTTCACTGTTATGTCCTGTCTTACCACATGTTTGGCAGATAGGTTTCGAATTGTGAAGGGTTTTGTGAGGAGCTCTAGGTGCTAATAATTGTCTGGTGCGCTCGAGGCGAGCTGCGTGATTTTCTGCATAAGCCACTGCTCTTTTTAGGTCAGTTTCGGCATGTGCTTTGATTATCAGCTTAAGATTTTCGTTCCTCACACCGTCTTCGAATACTTGGATTCCAAGTTTATTGTTTTCTTCAGCGAGAAAATTCCGCACTGTTTCATCGCTGGTACTGGCAAAAGTAGCTGAGTTAAGGGAGGACAATAAATGGCTAACACGATCACCAAATTCTTTTACTGACTCGTTGGGTCGTTGCTTTGCAGCTAACAATTCGTTTTGAGTAGAGGAACGCGATTTTTCCTCCTTGAAGGCTTTCTCTAATTCCCGTACAAGAACATTCCACTTGGTAAAGGATCTGAACTGAATTAGTTCGAATGCAGGCCCTTGTAGTCTGGTTTTGACTAGCTCCAGGTACACCTTTTGTCCCGCTTCTGTTTTCGCGGATAAAAACAGGATGTTTCCGCAAGCAATGAATTTGTTCAGGTCTTCGGGGTTGCCACTGAACACCGGCACGATATTGAAAACATCGTTAATGTTTACTTTGAATTCCATCGGACGGCGTTGTAATGGACCGCGTTCGTTCTGGAATGGTAGAACCTCAAAGAGCTCTACAATCGACCGATACTTTCGCGTGAGAATGTTGGTCTCGTAAGTTTTGCCGCACTAAATTGAACACAACGATATAACCATAACTTACACGAGAGAGATAATTAATAAAACGAAATGACACGAAAAGGGAATGAATTACACTTTTTTCTTAGATTTAAAATAAGGTGCTTAATTATAATAAAAATACTTCTTCGCTTACGCTTGGTCCCGTTTGTTCGCTGTTGTCGTACTTCTTTTCCGCGTATTCGACTTTCCTGCTGCTATTCCTGCTGCTAATTCCGTTTTCGCTTCGTTTGTGTGCGAAGATTTTCCCGTCTTGCTGAGGACTTTGCGAGGGTCGAAATCCTGAAAAACGGCTGCTTTTGTGTACCGAGGAAAACGGTTGCTTTTTCCCCTTTTTTTGCTGCGTTGAAGTTCCCAATTAGTTCAATACCAGCTTCCACTGCTTTGCTGCTTTGCCCGGCGAGCTTCACGCCCTAAAGTTGAGGAATCCGGGTCTTTTATTTACACTGCCCACTGTTTGCCAGATACCTACGCTCTAAAGCTGGCAAGGACTTACAGTCGTGGGGCTTCTAACACTTCTGTTCTAAACTTTTGTTTGTTTCAACTTTTTTTTAGGGAATGCTACCACCGCTGCCACCAAAATTGTTGTGACCGGAAGACATTGTGCTTTGCCGTGTATTGGCGGAAGAGTGTCTTGGTATTGTCAAAAAATATTCAAACACTGATGGATTAGTAAAATGATTTATTACTCTTGGCTGTCTTCCTCCGACTGACGTTCGCCTCTCAACCTAGCCGTTTTCTTCGGTACACTTTTCCAACTTATGGCACACGCAAGTACTTTTTTCTTTGATTGATGTATCGATCAGCAATTTCCCTCAATAACCTTTGGCTATTATGAGGTATGCATTTCTCGTAGTGCATGGCGGTTCAATGTCCGTAAACATGTAATGTACATGTTTATTTGTGCGTTGAAGTGCTTTTTGCACTTCATAGAAATTGGGTACAGCGCGTGTAGTTGCGGGGTCACAACAATATTTAACTCGTATAACTTTTGTTCAATATCGTTATCGAACTCTAAAATAGAACTTTTTATCCGTAAGTTATTTAACTTGTCCGATATAACAAAACTATTTCGGCTCTGAACGAAATGCGATTCTTACAATTTTTTGATGTCGTCCCATTTTACTATATGAGGATTGGTATCTATAATTATTTTTGCTTTACCTTTTAGTCTGGATTTAATCAGGTTCAAGATGATTAACTGAGAAGTTGCATCGTAGGTGCCTTAAGCTGGGGCCATTACGTCCACTGCGTCCGTAAAACTTTTTAATTCATAAGTATCGCCGCTAAATGCTGGAATTTCTGCGAAGTATCTGAAGAGGCCCACCTGGATGGATGGCTTCGACACTTGGTCCTGCTCGTTGGTGGACATGATGATCAACGGTGAAGTCCGGGATAAAAATTGAGTCTCAACCGGTGCAACTTAAGAGTTCAGCTAAATTTGCCGAAAAATTTATTTATTCATCCAAAATTTCGGATGAAGGATTTGCACGAGAACCGAGATGTAAACTCAATTTTATATAACACTTTTGTTTAAAGATTGATCGCGAAATATTAAAATTGAATTATTTGATAGGATGACCGACTGCGCCAGTAATGTGCCTCTTCGCTCGTACCACCATTGTGGGTACTTTCAATTGAAATAAAAAGACTGATTCAATTTTTTTTAAAAATATCATGTTTTTATTTCGACCGATCAATGTAAAGGAACACAAGAGACTAAATTCTACATCTAAGATTTTATCCCTGCACTTATCTTCGCAGGATAGTGAATTTGGGAAAAATGTGCATTGCAATTGTTTACGTTATGAAATGACTAACGTGCACTTGTGCGCCTAGTTCTTAAAGGTGAAACGCGATACTTTGAAAGATTTATCGTCATGTGCATGGGAATGGTGTTTGGGGACATTGACAAGAGTTTAAGTGTGAAGTGGAGATTTTTTTGAATTTATGTGCAACAGAAGATTGCAATGTGAAATTAGAGTAGTTTAAATTTGAAGGATGAGAAAATGAACAAGTATCGATACCGAATCAGAATAAGGATTCTGATGTGGTGAGAGATTCTTGTCTTGCGGAACGAACAAGGTGTGGGGTGATGACTATTGTTAACAATGTCTTATCGCGCGAAAAAAATGCCATTTATGGCTCTTCGACAACCAGCTGGTGGCAGCAGCTCTGCAGATAATAATTTTCAAGGTAAAGAATCTACAAAAAACGCATTTCCTAGAAGACGATTTTAAACACAATTCTAGCGATGGTTGTGTGAGAGATATGGATTATTTGCCTTCTTTATCGGATCGCAGCGACTGTTATGAATCGCTAATAAGTTCTAAGGATGATTAAGATGAAGTGGATTCAAACAATGATGTGTTGCGTTTTTAATGTCGCTGTACTACAAATTAAAAGATTTTAGTCAATATCTATCGATCTGCAAGCCTGTTTGCATGTTTATTTATAGCAGTAAATCTTCACAGATGCTATACTTGCCGTAGAATTAATGGAAGAGCCTGAACAACACGATGATACTCTTGGACCTAAACGATGTGTTCATAGTTGTGTGAAACACCAAGGACCGGGAAGAAAACAGCGAAAAATTGGTGAGGGATGCTTCGTTGAGCTACGTGCTTCCTTAAGTAGTCGTGAAGCCAACAATTAAGTGACAAAAGTAATTAGCTTTTGTGATCAATGCCCAGGAAAACCTGGTATGTGCCTTCCATGTTTCAACAAAATACACAAAGTATAAACATTTCATTGCAATTGCTTTCGTTCTTAAACTGTATATCTATTATTTTAAATTGATTTCCTAAAGTTTTTATATGCTTTTCAAGTGAAATGCTCGTCATATTTTGTATTATTAAAAAATATTTGTAACGAAGAAAAAAAAATTCAAAAATTTCTTCCTCCACGATTGACATCATTGGATATTCATACGGCTTATGTGATGAATGGGTATACCTTTCAGCTACTGGGAAACACTGAAAAAATCCAAAACGATATTGATTTCAAACATGTAGATATTGTCTTTTGAACTAATGTCGATCGGATCGGATCGGATCGGATTGGATTTTACTTTTTATATGCGATTGAAGCAGCATGCCCGTAGATGTTAGGATTAATATTAAGTCCTTCCAAAAACCATTATGAGAGGTAAATTATTATCATTTAAAGTAGTATCATTTTCATAATTATTATTCCTTATGGGATTCCTTATGGGACATCCGCAGCCTATTTTAGTTTTTTCACAAAGAAAATAGTAGAAACGTTGTACCCAAACATATATTTTTATTAAAAATCAAATATTTTGGTCGATATTTTCAACGGTATTGTGATGTATGCACACCATATGGAAAAAGACGACAAAAGTTTAGTAGTGAAGCCAAACGAGACACTTAAAAGTTTTCGGAAGCGTGCTAATTTGAAGTTTGATACGGAAAATTCATTCGACGAATCATTTACCGATACGACATTAACAATGAATAATTCAGTTCCGTTCAATCGATTAAAAGGCCGTGAAAATTATTCGGAGTGGAAAGTTGGTGCTAAAGCACATTTGATAATAAAAAGTTTGTGGAATTGCTGTGTAACGACATTAGCAGCTGAAGCAAGTGCAAATCAAACAGAAAAAGATTTAAAGGCTATAGCAGAAATTAAGCTTTTGCTTGAGCCGTCCAATTACACGTATATTGAGTCAGCAAAAACAGCCAAAGAAGCGTGGGACAGAATAACGGCAGCATTTGATGATACCGGTACAGGCCGAACAGTTTTGTTGTTGCAGCAAATAGTATCATTAAAAATGGAACAGCGTAATTCGGTTGAAGAATATGTGAATAAAATGAGTACATTGTGGTCAAAAGTTAAACACGCAGGGTTTAACATTGACGATGAAGTGGCTGGTTCATTAATGTTGGTAGGTTTGCCAGCAAAGTATGGTCCGACAATTGTATCATTGGAGAGCGCACCCGAAAAAATCACGTTTGACAAAGTAGAGAATTTACTGTTGCAAGGTTTGGTATTTGACGACGGCAGCAACGACGTACAAGACACAGCACTAGCTGTCAAAATAAATATGAACAACATAAAAAGAAAGCAGATAAACAGTGTTATAGTTGTGGTTCCAGTTCGCACTTTATTCGCAATTGTCCAACAGCAAAAGGGAAAAATAAAAATAAATACAATTCAAATAAATCGAAAAAGGTATCGGCACTATATACGTCGTTTCTTGTTGATAAGTCGGAGCCACCAAATAACTGTGATTGGTATGTGGACAGTGGTGCAACGTGTACAATGTCAAATAACATTTCATTTATGGACAATCAAGTAAAAATAGATCGCAAAGAAGTCATAATAGCGAACAATGACAAAATGGCAATCGAGTGTGTCGGTAGTGTGAATAAAAATATTGTAGTGAAAGGCGAACAAATAAAAATAAAAATTTCAAACGTTCACTATGTGCAGAATATTTGTGCTAATTTAATATCAGTTATAGACCAGGGCGGATCTGTTTTCAGATGGATGTTGCGGAGGGCCCGCTAATTTTTGCAGGAAAAGTTGGTGAATAACTCGGATAACAATAATTGATTTATGCTCCCCCACAAAAAAGTAGGGAACATTTAAAAAAAATCGAAATGTTTAAGAGTTTGATAAAAAGTCGTGTTTTTTCTGCTTGTTTTACTCCTAACTTGAAAACGGTTCATTTTAGGTCAACAATGAGTGTGAATAAAAGTTGCGTAATAAAATTTTATATAAGATAGCATTAGTTAAAAATCCTCAAACATTTAATCCTTGTCGAAAATTGTAATAAATATAAGAAAACAGGGGTAAAAAAGTTTTTTTTTATTTAATTTTTTTTTGGCACTTAAAGTGCACTTAGGACCTTTATATTTAGTCGTCAAATGGTAAAAAATGACTATAAAGTGTTATTTAGAAAAGACGGCTGCAGAATTTTTGATTCAGACTGGAATTTGCTTGCGACTGCAAGTTTAGTAAACGATTTATTTAAATTGGATGTTGTTCGCAGTGAAAAGACATTAAAAGTTGATAATAATTCGGTGGTTACGGAAAGGCCAAAAGAAAATGCGATTCTATGGCATCGTCGATTCGGACACAAGAGTTTTGATTACATGAAATTTTTGAAAAGCGATATCAAAAATATAACAATACCAAGAAATAGTATATGTGAAACGTGTATAAAAGGAAAACACAGTCGAACACTATTCAATGATAAGGGGAATCGTGCAAAACAATTACTTGAACTCGTACATACAGATCGTTGGGTGGAAATAGGTTTATTCTAACCTTTGTTGACGACTTTTCACATAAATTGTTTGTATATGTAATAAAAAGAAAAGTGAAGTGTACAAAAGTTTTATTAACTTTAAAACGATGGTCGAAAAACTGGGTATAACATTAAAGTGTTGAGAAGTGATAATGGCACCGAGTATTTCAATAACGCATTTAAACGGTATTGTGAACACAGCGGGATTTTGCAACAAAAAACGGCAATACATACACCACAGCAAAATGGTGTAGCCGAGAGAATAAACCGGACAATTTTGGAGAAAGTTCGATGTATGTTGATCGATTCAGGTGTGACGAAGGCATTTTGGGCAGAAGCAGTGATGACAGCTGCTTACATCATTCAATCGTGTGCCGTGTAAAGGCAGTGGTGATAAATCACCTGAAGAAATTTGGTCCGGTCAAAAGCCGAATTTAAAATGGCTGAAAGTATTTGGGTGTAAGGCATTTGCACAAGTTCCAGGGGCAAAGAGAAAGAAACTGGATGAGAAATCAACAGGATGCATTTTTGTGGGATATTCCAGTGATGCCAAAACGTATCGGTTTTACAACAAACAAACAAAATCGATAATAACTAGCAGAGATGTCATTTTCTTAGAATCTAGTGGAAATACTCAGGTAAATGATTCTGAAATTGATAAAATTAATCAGTTTTGTTGAGGAAAACGTAGACAGTATTAAATCAGAGGAGGAAAAGCATTCAAATCAAGCCGATTTGTCATCAAGTGATTCAAATACTGTAGCATCGATGGGTTCATCGAGTGGTTACTCAAATGGTCAGTCAAATGAAGCCGATTTGACATTGAATAATTCAAATGCTCTATCACCAAGCGCATTATCAGATGATGGTAGTGTGAGTGAATGGGAGCCAGAAGATCCATTTGAAAAGCGAGTGATGAATCAAAACGCTAATGAAACGCCAGTTGTGAGACAATCAACACGAAATACAAACAAATCAAAACCAGATTATGCGACGTTAGCTTATGCATTTATATCATGCAATCCATCCACATTTAAATATGAAATTTCAAGTCAGAGCGCCGATTTGTGGAAGCATGCGATGATGGAAGAGTTTGATTCATTACAAGCGAATCGAACATGGAAATTGGTAGATCTTCCACCGGGTAAAATACCAATCAAGTGTAAATGGGTGTACAAAACCAAACACGACACTGATGGAAGAATCATACGTCACAAAGCGAGATTAGTTGCAAACGGCTACACACAAATTGAAGGTGTTGATTATCATGAAACATTTTTACCAGTAGTCCGATTTACGACGATTCGATATTTAATGGCAATTGCAGCTAAGTTTAGTCTGAATATTCGTCAATTGGACGCTGTGACAGCTTTTTTTCATGGTACACTTGAAGAAGAAATTTACATGACGCAACCAGAGGGACTCAGCAATGGATCGAATCGTATATGTAAGCTTACCAGATCGATTTATGGTCTCAAACAATCGAGTCGAGTATGGAACACTACATTAAACAAAGTGTTATTGAATTTTGGACTGAAGCGATCATCGACCGACCAATGCGTGTACTATTTCGTTGAAGGGAATCGTATTTTCATCGTGGCAATTCACGTGGATGACATCATCATATTTTCCAACAAGAACGAAATGGAAAGGAAGCTGACCCAGGTTTTGTTCGATGAGTTCAAAATGAAAGACATGGAAGAGATATCGTCAGTGCTTGGTATTCGTATGACACGCAACAGAAAATTAGGTATGATCTCCCTTGATCAAACTAATTGCATCAAAGCTCTTTTGTGTCGTTTTAATATGAGTGAATATAATGGTTTGGCCGTTCCAATGGACACAAATCAAAAACTTACAAAAAAGATGTGTCCAACAGATGTAAAGGAAGTAAAAGATATGATAAATGTATCATATCGTCAATTGGTTGGTGCATTGCAAATTTTTGCACAAGTATCCAGGCCGGATATTTGTTTTGCCGTAAATGTGCTGAGTAGATACAACGAAAATCCAGGTAAAGCACATTGGGCAGCAGCTAAACGTGTGCTACGTTATTTGAAGGCAACGGTTGACAAGAAAATAACATACACAAAGCAACCGACCGAAATTCAAGGATATTGCGATGCGGATTGGGCTGGTGACGAAAACGAACGTAAATCAACCACCGGCTATGTGTTTACGCTGCAAAATGGTGCAATATCATGGTGCTCAAAACGGCAACCGACTGTCGCCATATCAACAACTGAGGCTGAATTTATGTCAATGACTGCAGCAATACAAGAATGTATTTGGTTAAAACAACTTGAAAATGAAATTTTTGTGAACTCTCCTCGTACGATTAAATTGTATTGTGATAATATAGGTGCGATTAGTTTTGCTAATAATAATACATATTTAGCCAGAACCAAACATATTGATATTAAACAGAAGTTTGTTCATCAAAAGGTTCGAGAAAGGGTTGTCGATTTAATCCATTTAGCCACAAATGAAATGCCAGCTGATGTGTTAACAAAGCCTGTATCAAGCATAAAGTTAGCTTTAGTATCGAAAATCATTGGATTAAATTGAAAACCATTTCCTGAACAATAATAACGTAAGTTCAATTGCATACTTTATATAAAGTTTTTTCATTGGTTGTAGATATGTAAAATGAATTCTAATTGTTTTGAATTTGATTTAGTGAATTGCAAATTGTAAGATTTTTGTATATGAGAGTGAAGGCAATATTCAATTCAGGGAGAGTGTTAAAAATGCCAGTTGGCAACACTTTTTAACAAATGTCAAAACGCATATATTTTTAATAAACAAAGAGGCTCGCTCTCTTGCTTCAGCTTTTTACGAAAAAGGTTGTGTTTTAATTAATTGGCGATCCCTGCGCGTAAAGTGTTATCGATAAATCGGTCAGATTCCTTTAGTAAGGTCTATTAATAAATAGCAATGAGGTTGTGGAGTTATTTCTTTGTATATTCTTATGAGCTCCGGACTGTTGTCGGGGTATATCTGTTTAGCGAGATGATGAACTTGACTTTTGTCTCATGGGTTGTTGAAGCATACGACGAAATTTTCCTTGATGGAAAACATTCTGAGTTACCAGAATCACAGAAACGATACGGTGATGCGATATTTTTGTAAACAACTCACATACCTGCCTTGAAAATGCATTTAACATCATGTCGTCCAGCAGTGGGGTACCCAAGGGGTGGGAGGGTTACGGGTTCAACCCCCCCCTCCCCCATCACTTGGGTAAACAAGTTTAGCCACGTAAATGAAACCAGACATGCAATCGGGCTAAAGTCTGCCAGAATTATTTTTGAATGACTCCAACTTTGACCGGTGAAAAGGTATGATTAAGTATGATTACATAATTATATCTTCATATCTACACCAAAGCACTAGCAAACGTACCTAGTGAAGACTTGTGACTTGTCAAAATCCTGCGTACACTACTGTCGTCCAGTATAATTATCATTGGTTGATTCGTACTGTTTGAAAATTGCTCAGGAATAAAGCTCATATATTTTTTATTCTTATTGGGCATATGTGTTGGTATTGCATGCTTCTCAGTTTTGCACCAAATAATTTTCTTCACTTACGGTCTTATCATCGCACCGTCTCTAAGGAGATTTTCTATAAATGTAGTCTTTCCACAACCAGACGGTCCAGCTACCATCATTGTAACAAGGTGTTTAAAGTGCAGCATTTGTGTTTGGAAAAGAAGAGCTTCTATCACAGAACTTTTATTTATAGATTTTTCAAGATGAACTTCGTAGACCCGCACAAAAAAACATTGAACGTCGACGTGTTGTTATAAGGGGAATTAATGACCTTCGGCCGGCAGATCTGGTTGGTATGACTGCTTATGTATCTGAAAATTGCAGTTTTAAATTTGGCTATAACTGATTTATGTGTTCCAAGTACGCTTGGGCTCTGCCCGTCAAAAGTAAAAAATCTTTAAAGCTTTTAAGCTTTAATCAAACTCTGAAGAGTAAACTGTGGAAAGAGTGCAACATGAACGGAAATCACCCTTGGCTTGGTTGGTTGTAGTGCCAGCCCCCTTTGTCAAAAGGCGGCTTACTTAGGCCAAGATAGGCCCATTGTCATACCACATTGAGATAGGGTGCGGCATTAAAACCTGTGAGGTGACGAGAACCATTTAGATTTTCGTATGGAAAGGTGAGACGTGTAGTCTTCCAGAAAGGCTACAGCCCGAACTGGTCGACAGAGATATGTAAGGCATAGGAAGTAAGGAAAACAGAACCACGCCCATACTTGTTTGAAGATTATCAAGGTGTTTTCATCAAAAGAGGTTTTATGAGACAGAACTGGCAAAGGTCAAGTACCCCGATGTTTATCTTGAAGAGTGGATTTCGAAACGTAAAGAAGATCGCGTGTTTGTAAAATGGCTTCGATTTCCATGATCCCATAATTTTTGGATTGACGTAAAGTATGTTCTGTAACACTCGGACTTTCAGTCAAGACATTCAAGAATTTGGATCTGGAGGAGAGTAAAGTACTTAAAATTGTGAAAAGCGGTTTATTTCACACCAACTTCAAGGACTACGTCAAGTGTTTTTTCTGCTCACTGATAATGAGTGCTTTCACCTCACCATTTGAAGTTGATGCTAAAAAAATACGCCTATCTCCAGATTGTGTGTATGCTAGCGGTAAAGTTGTTTGCGACCCATATGATACACCACTTAAAAAATCGTATTAATATCACGTAGCGTCTTTTCCTACTGTACTGAAAATTGGTATGTTGACATCTCTGATCTCGTTTTTGGGGATCGAATTCGTCAACCCCTACGATGTCGTCTGCATATTTTAAACGTGCTCGTTTTATATATGCAAAAATGTTTATAGGAGTAGTAAAAATAGTGATTGACAATTTGATGCACTTGATAGACTAAGGTTTCAATTAAATCTGTGGCGGTATGTTGATTCTAAGATAGAAATACATAGATGAATTTATATTTTTTCATTAATAAAAAACAAATTATTTTCACGAATCCCGGTCTTTTATTCACCATTTTAAGCATAAGTAAACAACATTGCTCTTCACGCAGGTATTGCATTTTAAACACATTTCTCCATCATTGTGTCCTTTCCATCCATTAGGCCATTTTCCAATGTCATCTAAGTCCCTGTAATGTGCAGAAGCCGGTTCCAATGCTACATCAGTCTCAGCTTCAGAGCTGTTGTGACTTGGAATTGGATCTGGTGCAGTAATCATGACATCTACAACAGAAGTATCCAGAGGCGTCTCAAAAGTAGTAACCTTCACAAATTTTAAGATAGTCCCTTTATTTTTTTTTCTTTTCTTCTTCCTTGGCTCGTCTCTTGTTTCGGTACGAAGACCGACTTTCCTTCACTCTTTTCATTTTTAGACGCTATAGCAAAAAAAGGAAGTAATATTTGTTATCGCCTGATCGTTGTTATCATGCATTATTAACGTTGACATTTAGGATTCACAAAAGTAGACATGATTGGTATAATGCTATCCTTTCTTCATGTTTATAATTTTTCATCTCACGGCAAAATAGTTTTATGACTGTACCACTATCTCATGTGTGACTATAGTCGCAGTATTTTATAAAATAAAACATTTGAAATCAAGGATTTGAGTAAACGATTTCATTGAAAATAAATAAATTAAATCATGAAACATCAGCTAAAGGATGAGAAAATATCAATTAAAATCGTAGGAAAATAAACCAGAATGAATAAAAACCTTAAGTAAGCCTGAATATATGTTCCGATAATAGAGAATAAAAAATAATGTTAATTTTAATAATAAGAACAGTGTTCGTATCGTATAGGTGTTAAATAAATTCACCGATGGTAAATAGTCGATGGCGCAAAAGCACAAACCGCTGAGATAATAAAATTGGTCAACAATACGCACGTCCGTGATTCATTATAATGCATTCGTTACAAAACATCCTAGCACATTTGATCTCATGAATGATATCCTTTTTTAAAAAATTATTTATTTAAAGATTTCGGTTGACGTTTCATTAGATTTAATTTATTAATTTATTTAATTTCCTGTTATTAATATTGGTTTTTCATACTGTAACTTTTTATGAGATTATGTGAGATCAATAGACGGTGATAAATTTTCTTCTAATCAATCGTCTTCTAACCAAGGCAGTAAAAATAAAACAACACTATTACGTACCTTTGTCACTCTGTTTCCTTAAGCAAAGTACTTGGCTAGGTAGTAAGTACAAACAAAAGTCGAAATGGATTCACCAGTCAATTGTTTAGGCACTATAACGATTTATTTGACATGCGCGAAAATCATTAATGCTGAGCTCTACACAAAACAAAAGAGGCTGAAAGTCATAGCCACAGTGTACCAGCTTATGGAGAAGAAATGAAATTTTCATCTGAGAATTTTATCAAACATGGGAAACATACAAACTATGTAGTCAACACATCAAAGGCTGTGATCTCGGTCCTTATGCCCACAGTGTATGTAATAGAAATTCTAATATGGTAAATGTATATATAGAGCATGACACAAATAACTGAAATCCTCCTATCTACATTGCCCTGTTCTACATCTATCGGTCTAGCATTAATAGTAAAATGTACAGATTTATTGTACCATTCAACACATCTGAAGATCCTTTCCTGAATAGATAGTTCTGACTTTTCTACTTCCAGAGTTCTGAGTTTATCTCCAAGAGTATTGTGGAAGCTATTTATATCAGCGTTACCGGAGTGGCTGTTTGGTTTCGTGAAATGAGCTTCAACTTCTTCTTGTCTCAAAAATTCTTTGACATCAACCGAATTGTACTCATTGTTCATTACCAAACGCTTAGGTTTGCCTTTAATAGAAAAATATTGCCTTATCTTTTCCACAATATTTATAGTTATTTGTAGACAAGTTGTCATCATCTTGCAAGTTTTCATCCAAAACATTAATTTCTCCAGTTTTTGCGTCGATTCGACTCATACAATCTGCTGCCTTGTTGTTCTTTCCTTTAAGGGGGAAGTACCTTTAGAAACTTTTTAAAATCGATTTTTTTTAAATTGTTTTAATCGATAGATATATTGCCTAAGAATATCATGTCGAAGTTTCAAAAGCTAATTCTCAAAATTGTGAAAGATATGCATCCCGGAAGTGCCTGGCGCCAAGTTCTTTTTCTCTTGACCGCAAACTTTAAACGGCTTTTTCTCGAAACCATGTTTTTTAACATTGCGTAAGTGATAATAAAAAACTAGTGAATCGATTTTCATCATCTAGCATTCATTTTAAAGAGCATAAAAAATTGTTCTATATAGACTAAAGGTTTAAAAAACAAATTATTTTGGGACTAATTTTTTTTTTGGACCTGTTTTGAAGAGTTAATTTTCGAATTTCGCAAATATTTTGATCTATTAACTAAAAAAACCCTCTCGAGGAAGAAAATATTTGGTTTGTTGATTTCAGATGAAAATTGCAGCCAGCATCGCTTACGCAATTTACGACGTCAGCGACGATATGGCTTCCAAGATCCTTGAAAAATTTGTTAATTTTCAACTTTCACTTTTGTAGAATATGTTTTTTTCAACCTCAAACATCACCTAAAATAAATATTTTACTGATTTAATAAGAACCGTCTTCATTTTCCCACAAATCAGTTGCAAAAATGACCTGTTTTTCGGCCTCTAAAGGTACTTCCCCCCTTAATATAGACAATGTTGATATCGTACTCGCCTAGCTTCAATAACCATCGTTGTAATCTTGGATTTATATCTTTGCCCTTATGTTTGGCTTGTAACCATTTTAGAGGCTGGTGATCTGTCATAAGTTTAAAAGTTTTGCCATAGATGTAAGGACGGAAATAGTTAGTGGCTCAAACAATAGCAAGGAGCTCTTTCTCGGTGTTAGAGTATTTCCTTTCCTGCTCGTTTAAGGTCCTACTAGCATAACTTATAGGATGTTCGTCTTGTGTCAGGACAGCTCCTATAGTAAAATCGCTTGCATATCTTGCCAGTTTGAACTTCTTACTAAAATCTGGATACCTAAGGATTGGCGGACTAATTAGCATTCTCTTTAATTTGCTAAAAGTGTCAATATATTGAGGATCGTTTACGTTTATTTTTGTGTTTTTCTTAAAGTACTTGGTCATTCCGTGAGCAATGCTTGCATAATATATAGTACCCCGTTTTGCCTAAAAATGATTTAATTTGTTTGGCCGTTTGAGTAAGTTTCAGTTTTTGAATATTTTCAATTTTATCTATGATAGGTTTTATACCCTCAGTTGTTAGAGTGTGCCCTAGATACTCCGTAGATCCAGCAAAAAATTTGCACTTGTCTATTTGTATCTTTAAATTGTGTTCCTTTAGCTTATCAAATACCCTTTGAATGCTTTCCATATGTTCTTCTATTGTTGTACTAAATATGAGGATATCATCCAAATATAAAACACATATATGATTAATATATTCCCTCAACACCGAATTTATAAGCCGCTGGAATGTCGCTGGGGCATTTTTTAAACCAAACGGCATCCTTACGAATTCATAATGATCCAAGGATATAGAAAAAGCAGTTTTCTTTCTATCTTCATCTTTTATTAGAACTTGATGAAACCCTTTAGCAAGATCTAGGGTTGTAAAATATTGTGATCTTCCAAATTTTTCTAATAAATTCTCAATATTAGGTATTGGAAATTTGTCACAAACTGTAACTTCATTCAGATCTCTATAATCAATAAGAATTCTCCATTTATTTTCCCCAGAATTGTCAGATTTTTTTGGAACAATCGATAATGGTGAAATGTATGGTGAGCAGCTTTCTACTATAATACCCTGCTCCAACATTTCCTTTATTTGCCTATTTATTTCTTCTTCATGGATTTGGCGATATCTGTATATTTTCGAATATACAGGTCTACTTGTATTGGTGACAATCTCATGTTGCATCTCATCTGCATGAGTAAGTTGTTGTCCTTCTTGGAAAAACAATTTTTTGTTCTTATTTACCAGAGAAACAAGTTTCTGCCTCTCTTCAGGATTCATGTCCTCTCTTAATATTTTTTTTAGTATTTCATCATCCACAGATGAACTTGCTAAAATATTGACGTCTTCATAGCTATAGGAACAGGAATTCATAAAATAAGTTTTCGTATTATTTACTTCTAAATATCCTTCCTGTAGGTTCACAATTGCTCCTAACGGTTTCAACAAATTTTGTCCTATTAAGCCATCAAAACTTTTATTTGCAGAATTGGTGAGTTTCCAACTCATCAAACTATCTTCACTGAATTCCACTGGTAGTTCTGTAATGATCTCATTGGAAATCTTTGTTAACCCACTTAAAGTACTAAAAAATATTGGTGTGTCGAGCATACACCGTTTATACTGTGGCAATTTAAACTTGTTTAGGAGAGTTGTTGTAGACCCGGTGTCAACAAGACACTTGATTTTTTCGTTGCCAATAGTTAGCATAACTATCGGTAGATTCGTTTCCCGGCAGGAAATTGAAAATTTACTTGCTCTTGGCGTTCTTGTTCTACGTAATCTACCTCCATTGATTCGTTTCTATTTAATTTTAAAAATCGCGAACTGCCACTATTGAAACCGCTACGATTTTGATGGAACTGCCCAGATTGATTGTTAGAGAAATTTTTTCCTAAAATTCACATTTTCACCACGTTTAAATTGTCCACTACCAGAAATTTGAAACTGGTCTGTATTTTCGTCATAGTTCCGTTTGAAGTTCTGGGTGCTGTTAAATGTCGAAACATTTGCGTTGTCTCGTGTATGTTTTTTCTGTCTGTAGTCCTGTCTAATCATTCCCGTTTCTTCAAGTAAATAGAAGGCTTCGCGTAAATTCTTTATATTTCTGCTATAAACAACACTTGCACAATTTTGATTTATGCCATTAAGAAAAATTCTAAGAAGAATAGATTCATTTGCTTGAGGTGAAAATTCTATTGGTTTACAGGAGTCAAACTCATACTTAGCATTTAACTTATCTAAAATATTTCTTAAAATAAAATAGTATTCGCTTACATTGCCATAATTCTTCGCACTAATCGCCTGGTGGTGCAGATGATGATAGGTCTCTTGCACTCCGAAATTCTTGATTAGTTCTGCTTTCAGCTGATCCCAACTTGGATTTGGTCCTAGCGTTGTAATTGCTTAAGGAGCTGGTCCTTGGATCTTGTTTATAATGTAGCGATTGAAAGCGTAGTTGCTTATTGCCTGGTTTTCGCTCAGCATTGGCAATAACAATTCCACTTCTCGAATGAACGAGGATAGGTCATAGCCTTTCAGTCCATTAAACTCCTTGATAGCTGCAGCTTCCTTTAGCAAGTCTGCGCCAGTTATCATTATTTGCTGGCTCTGGCTTTGTGCAGAGTTATTGGATTCCTGAGTACTCATCTTGTTCTACCGTGTGTTTCGATAAACCAATCTTTGGATATGGTACGAACTTTTCACCAAATTTAAATTTGATTACTTTCACGTTTTACAACTATTAGCACTTTCACCACTTTCGCGTTTCTCGATTATTTAATTTAACCAATCTTTAGATTCGGTTAATCGCCGACTGCGCCAGATTTGTAGGTTCCTTAATTCAATTGTAAAAAAAAATCAAACGCTTTGGTTACTTCGAATTCTTTATTCAAACGTGCCGATATAAAATGCGTGAACAGACAAGACTGATCGTGAGCTTACATTCTACTAAACTTATTACCTACGCACCATTACTTGACATACATTTACCAAATGTTGTTGACATTATTGGTCGGCAGAAATGCATATTGCTAGATTCGCAATATTGGCAATTAATAAAAGTGTTACATTTAAATGGAATGCCCTATGTTGCAATTATCGGCATTCCGGACAATGATTGCGAATTATTAGTGAAATGGCAAAAAGAATTTTAATTTATGGAATTTGTGCTGACCAATTTACACAAAGTTCATTTACATTATTACAGGGTAATGAAACCAAAGGGGACATTGGTAATGTAATGGGCGGCGGTATTATGCTGTAAATAGGTGGAGCCGTCATGACGTAGCTCTCAAGATTAAAAACCGATTATTATTTATACGAGTAGAACGTGATTTTTTCGGATAAAAAATGTGGATGTGAAATGAAGTGGAGCTAAAAGCACGGCGAACCAACCACATGGGACATTCGAAAAACTGCATGGTCGCGAAAATTACGATGTTTGGTCAAGGAACGCAAAATCGTATTTAGTGATTAAGGATCTGTGGAAAATAGTGTCGACAGAAAAAAAACTAGAAATTGATGAGCGTGCCTTAGCCGAAATTACCTTGCTGTTGGAATCGAGCAAATATTCTCACATTGCAATAGCCGAAACTTCAAAAATGCATGGGATGCAATCGTTGCTGCGTTTGAGGATAAAGGAGGTATACGAAAAGTTGAACTATTGAAGCAACTGGTGCACTTAAAATTATCAGATTGCAATTCAATGCAAGATTTTGTTAATACCATGGTGATGACGTCACTAAAAGTGAAAAGTGCCTGTCTTAAAATTGACGATGAAATAACAGCATCGCTCATTCTAGCTGGTTAGCGAGATGAATCGTGCATTGGTATTAACTCTTGAACTTTCTTTCACCGATTTATCCGTGGTTATTGTTAAAAATTTGTTGTTGCAAGACTCGAAATTCAACACTCACGACGGTGGTAGTGCTTTGTATTCTAAAGGAAAATCCAAAAAAAAGTTAAATTCCGCTGTCACACGTGTAATGAATAAAATCATTTCAGTAGGAATTGTCCACACAAAGAAATAAACTTAAGGCCAAATTTTTCAAAAGATAAGGCATTGTTTGCATCGTTTCTTGTAAACGATAATAGTGTTTCCGAATAGTTTGTTGATTCAGGTGCAACCATGAACATGACGCACAGTGAAAAATTCTTAACGAAAAGGCACAAAGTTGTTACGATTGCGAACAATTCGAAAGTCGCAGTGAAATGGGCTGGGAATGTAAATCGTTTGTGTAGTGCGGGCGAACAAATATATAAAATCACTGTACAAAATGTGAAGCATGTGCCTGATTTGTGTGCAAACTTACTGTCCATGAGACAAATGACAAAAAAAGGAAATAAAGTTATCTTTGAAAATGATAACTGTAAAATCATTGACAGTGAACAAAATTTGATAGCAACTGCAGATGTTGTCAATGATTTGTACAGGTTAAACTGTAATGAAATTGACGTTCCAGTACAAACTGAATCCGCTATGACTATCGATAGTAGCGCTGATGTGTGGCATCGCCGATTAGGCCACATTTGCAATGAAAATTTGCTGAGAGTAAAACCTCGTCACCGGGTGTACGATTTGACGCAAATAAAAGTGAAAAATGCATAGTGTGTATTAAAGGCAAGCACAGTCGAACGCCCTTCAATAACATTGGAAAACGGGCTGAAAACTTACTCGATTTAATTCATTCGGATGTATTCGGTCCGCTACGCAAACCATCGTTTTCTGGTGCAACATATTTTGTGACGTTCATCGACGATTTTTCACGAAAATTTTTGTCATCCCAATGAAACGAAAATCGTACGTAGATGATGAGTTTGGGAAGTTCAAAAATATGATTGAGAACCAGTGCGAGCGTAAGATAAAAGTTTTCAGATCCAATGGCGGCGGCGTATACATTAGTAAAAAATTCGTGGATTTGTTAGAACAGTGTCGAATTGTGCATGAAAAAACTACGGTGCACACACCACAATCAAACGGCGTGGCTGCACGAATGAACCGCACAATAATGGAACGCGTGCTGTGCATGTTAACTGCTGCTGTACTGGTCGGTATTTTTTTGGCTGAGGCGGCAACAACTGCAAGGTATTTGCTGAATCGTGTGCCGTGTCGTGGAAATATTCGTTGTCCTGAAGAAATCTGGTCGAATACACGGCCAAACTTGAAGCATCTACGTATTTTTGGCTGTAAAGCAATGGTGCATACTCCGAAGGCTGACCGATCGAAGCTCGATGTAAAATTGAGTGAATGCATTTTCGTTACAGCAGCAAAACATCCGTGTATCGCCTGTACAATCCAAAGACAAAAAAAATCATCATAAGTCGCGATGTCGTTTTTATTGAAAATGAGGTAATAGAAAATGGATCATTTAGTACTAATCGCTCTGTTTTATCGTTATCAGTTGATTTAACCGGCAACGACATATGGTGTGACATTGAAAATTCAGAGGAAGAAGTAAAGCGGAGCTGTCAAAGAAGAATGAATCACTCACTGAAGAACCGACATCACTAGATGTTGGAAATACATTGGAATCGTCAAATGAGTTCGAAAGTGCCGATGGCACAATGTGCGAGCCCGAAACAGATTTGGACGCCACCATGTTAGGTGGACTGCGTCAATCGGAGCGAATTGCCAGCCAACCAAGGCCATAATATACATACATCACCACGTTATTCATTTTATGTAAACGCAACTCCAACATAAGACCCAACAACGTTTGAGCACGCTGTGACGCGATCGGATGCCCACCTGTGGAAGATGGCAATGGAGGTAGAGATGTCGGCATCAACTACGAATCCCACGTGGATACTCACTGAATTGCCAGTAGAAAAGAAAGCAATTAGCTCAAGATGGATATACAAAACGAAACGAGATGTAAACGGGGACGTAATTCGGCATAAAGCACGGGTCGTAGTTAGAAGGTTTAGTCAAACAAAAGACATCGCATTTAACGAAACATTTGCACATGTGGTCCGGTATAAATCCATTCGGTTGTTGCTTACTGTTGCGGTAAGAAATGATTTAACTGTGTATCAAATAGATGCAATTACCGCATTTTAAAATGGTGATTTGAGAAAGAAACTTTTTATGTGTCGCAACCAAACGGCTACGAAGACAACTCTAGACGAGTGTGTGAACTAGGAAAATCCTTGTATGGTTTAAAGCAAGCGAGCAGAGCATGGAACGAGAAATTAAACCATGTTCTCATTGGCGTCAATTTGAAGCGGAGCGACGTCGATCAGTGCATGTATTATCGGACATCTGGAACAAAAATGATATTTGTTGCAATTTACGTGGACGATATGCTGATCTTTACAAATGATTCCAATTGGCAGGATTGATTGAAATGTGAACGTTCCAGAAATTTTCGTATGAAAGACATGGGAATCGCATCATATGTTCTTGGCATTCGACTTACCCGCGACGAAACGCGCCAAACGATCACTATACACCAATCGCAATATATCAACGAGCTGCTAGTTCGTTTTGGTATGAAGGACTGTAACCCGATTTCAACGCCGATCGATACAAACCAAAAGTTGACATCGAAAATGTGTCCAACAACTGAAGACGAGCGAAATGATATGGCAAACATACCTTAAATGCAGGCGATTGGCTCATTGCTGTTTGCTGCACAGATCACACGGCCGGATATCTGGTTTGCTGTAAACTTACTTAGCAGATATGGTGCCAATCCAGGAATGGCGCATTGGTCTGCAGTAAAACGTTCGATGCGATATTTGAGAGGGACAACCAATAAACGATTAACTTATCGGAAAGATGATTCTGAAATTATGGGTTTTTGCGACGCCAATTGGGCCAGTGACATCGACCAAAGACGATCAACAAGTGGCCATGTATTCATTTATCAAGGTGCAGCCATTTCTTGGTCAACGAAACGACAGCAAACTGTAGCCCTTTCAACTACCGAGTCAAAACTTATGTCAATGGTAACTGCTATACAAGAATCAATTTGGCTGAAACGCATCGAAAATGAGTTAATTTCATCGTCACCGAAATTTATGGTACTGCATTGTGATAACAAAAGTGCTATTGATGTGGCTAAAAACAATTCTTACAAATGGATTGTGTACAATTAAATATGCTAAATTCACGAGGGATTTTGGGCTTAACTAATTCAATTCAAATTAATGCAAATATTTCATGTCATACACAATTCCTTAAAATTAAATTTAGTAAAGTAATTTATGAATGTATTGTTCAGGAAAGGTAGTGTGAACAAACAATAATTCACGATAAAATGCTAGTTCAGTGTACGATTCAAGTTCTGTGTGCGGCCGCTCACAGCTGTATCTGTCAATAAACGTTCCTTCTTGCTTGTAACCTTTCAACCTGAACGGTTGTGTGTTTTTATTAAACATTATTTTTTACAACAGCTAGAACTATATTCATCTCTATTCAAACACAACGCTTGAGCTCTTCACCTCTCTCATGAAACCCTGTTACAAGACCACTTTCCTTATATTCATTGAATAGAGAGAATAAAGAAGCAAAATCAGCAAAGAGAATTGAATCAATTTTCGACTTTCGTAGAACGAGATAGAAAATCACGCAAAATGCACCAGTGCCGTAGGTGAAAATCGTTGATTCAAATGGGTTTCATTCAAAAATCTCTATTGCCTAAAGAAATTGTAGGGAAATTAAAATCTTGAATTAACAACAGGAAGTACAAAAAAAATTTATTTAACTAATTTATACATTTATAATTGGAAAATTAGCTTAAATCATAATCATACATAATTATGGTTAAAATTTACATCCCCTTAAAATGAATTAATTTGCTTTACTTATTTCTAATTGAAAACTTTTCGGAGGAGGTCTTACATATGTAGCCATTGAGCGGCTCGACTTGGTGACTTCGGAAATCTGAAAATAAATTCAAAAAGTTGTTAACCCCACTGTACAAACTTTGGTACACTTTGTTTATGTACTGCATGGACTTTGAATGAATATGCTTCAAAGTTCATGCAACCCGTATTTTGTAAAAATTCATGTAAGCAATAAGCAATTTTGCCTTAGCATAAAGTCCACGAGTGGTCATTGCTCGTGCACTGATCAAAACATCAGCAAAATTGCTTATTGCCAATCAAAAATCAATTGTTAGTAGTAAGCAAATTTAATGTATAAAAGAAAGTGTAGGAGAAATAAATTTCATTCGGTAGCAGACAACAGTCTTATTCATTCAAAGATACGCCGGAACATTTGGTCCGTCGAGCCAGATATCTTTGCAAAGTTATTAGTTACAATAATCGTCAACATGGCCTACCAGCGTCAGGATTGCAACATCAAGGAGGTCCAACGAATCGTCTCCAACTTTAAGAAGGAACGTAAGTCGCGGTATAGCCTGATTTATTTTCAGATAAGACTTGAGCGAATTACCGAATCGTGGATGAAGTGTGAGGAGCATCATCCTAGCACTTTGCAAGAATTGTCAACGAAATCAGAGGAGCTTAGGAAATACGTGGAGAAGTGTGAGAAACTCCAAGCTATTGTACTCGACTATATAACACTATTTCGAGGAAAGATGGCCGGATACAATGCGGGAGGAAACGCAATATCTGAAGCATCGGAGCCACTAAAACGGGAGCGAGTGAAGATCTCGATTTTCGATGGAACATACTCAAATTGGTTTGCATTTCGAGACCTATTCAAAAGTATGGTTCATGAGAATTCAACATTGAATCCAGTGCAGAAGCTTCAGTATGTGCCTAATGCACTACGCAGTGAAGCAGAGCACTTGATAAATCATCTAAGTATCACGGCGGTAAATTACTAGCCAGCGTGGGAGCTTCTGTGCGAGCGGTATAACAATCACCGTGCTATATCGCAAGAGATGATGCAGCGTTTCTGGAGCATTCCCAAATGACTCCAATGGTTTTAAAAGGATGTTGGACACCGTCAACAAACTTAGGGAAAGCATCAAGGCAATCAACATCGATCCATTCGACCTCATTTCGGTTTTTATGTTGAATCAGAAATTAGATGAAGATTCACGTAAAGAATGGCAGAAACATTTAGGGAATTCAACAGATATCCCTACACTATCGCAATTCTTGGAATTTCTCAAACAACGTTTTACAATGTTAGAAGCATTGTCGGCAGCACATATAATAGGGCTTTCGAAGAGCTACAAGCAGCAAGGCACTGTTAAAGCTCATACAGCACAGATCCATACAAAGGACAACTGCCCAATGTGCAAGGCAACTCATAAACTATTTGATTGCCACACGTTTAAACAAGCAAATATACCAGCTCGGCGTGAGCTGGTAAATTCGAAACGTTTGTGTTTCAATTGCCTTAGCACCCGACATAAGGTCAATAAATGTACATCAAAGTACAGTTGCAAGATCTGCACAAAAAAGCACAACACTTTGCTTCACTTGGACGCACCAAAAAGTTCAAGTACTAACGTACAAACTCACTGTGCATCTACCGACACCAATCAAGCGTATGTACTCTGAGCCACTGCAAAGATTGAAATTCAGCAGTCAGGTATGAACTCCACATGCTTACAAGCATTATTGGACACTGGCGCTCAGCGTTCTTATATTAGCGAATCAGCTATTCAACTTTTGAACGCTAAACGCAGTCATGCAAAATTTAAAATTGGTGGAGTAGGCGCTATACATGCTGTTACGACTAGAGGAATGACGACGATTACAGCAATCGTCACCAATGAAAATGAGACAACTGAACGAATAACTTTCAGCCCACTAATTTTAAAATCCATTACAGCTCCACTACCGTCGGCACATATTCCGAAGAAAATTCCAATGGGACTTAGCACAGCAAATTTAGCTGACCCCGACTTTCATGAGCCATCTGAGGTTGACGTCTTTCTTGGAGCTGACGTTTATAGTCAAATTTTGTTGCCCGGATTTCTGCCTGGAAGCCCATGTGCTCAGCGGACAAAACTCGGTTGGGTATTATTTGGATCCACCGCGCGAACAATTTACACAGGGGTCACACATGCGCTAGTTTCATATCAGGAACTAGAGGAATCCTTACAACGGTTCTGGGAAATAGAATAGCTTTCATCTACCATTCCACTATCAAATCTAGAGATAGAGGCGCAAAACCATTATAAAAAAAATACATGTAGGAAATCAACTGGAAGCTACTCAGTAAGGTTACCATTTAACACCGAAAATCCTTGGTCAGCAATTGGAGACACACAACGGATTGAATACATCCGATTCAGACAGCTAGAACAGCGGTTCTTACGCAATCCAGACTTGCGGGCTCAGTACTGTCAATTCATAGAGGAGTACATAAAGAAAGGGCATATGACACGAATATCAAGTCATTGCGTACACAAAAATGAAAGCTTTTATTTGCCACATCATGCTGTAACAAAGGAGAGTAGCTCCACAACAAAGCTACGAGTAGTTTTCAACGCATCGCAAAAGGGTTCAAAAGGCAAATCCTTGAATGAAGTACTGATGGTTGGTCCAACAATACAGCCGACAATTTTACATTTACTAATGCGATGGAGGAAACATCGTTTTGTAATGGCCTCCGACATAGAGAAAATGTATCGGCAGGTGTGGATGAATGAGGCAGACCGTGACTACCAGAGAGTTCTATGGAGAAATAATCCAAATGAACCCATTCAACATTATGGGCTTAACACCGTAACATATGGTACGGCTAGCGCCCCATTCTTAGCAATTCGAACACTCCACCAGTTAGCACATGATGAGCAACGAAATTTCCCAGAAGCAGCTCAAACAGTGCTAACAGATTTCTATGTCGACGATCTGTTGACTGGTTCAGACAGCTTAGAGGATTTGCTTGAGAAGCAGTCGAATCTACGACATTTGTTGCACAAAGGTGGCTTACATTTGAGAAAGTGGACAGCCAATAACCCTCTACTGTTGGATCGCATTCCTAGCGAAGATCGGGAAACACATTTGCCATTTAATATAAATTTAAATGATTCTATCAAAACATTGGGTCTCCAATGGCATCCAGCAACTGACGAGTTTTCTTTCACAGTTGCTGACTCTAAAGTTGGCGTAGAGTACACGAAGCGTTGCTTACTGGCAGAAGTGTCAATATTGTTTGATCCGATCGGTTGGTTACAGCCTTGCATTATAGTCGATAAAATAACTATTCAAAGGCTTTGGCTCACAAAGAGTGATTGGGAAACTCCCCTAGAAGAGGAAACCATTAAGGACTGGATTGTCGTTCGCAATCAGTTACCAGCTATAATTGACTTACGCATTCCTCGTTGGATAGGGTATTCTCCAACAAAGCAGATTGAACTACATGGATTTTGTGATGCGTCTTCAATGGCATATGCCGCGGCAGTATATGTTCGAGTTATCACGCCTGCAACAGCAACGGTTAAGTCCAAGGTAGCGCCAGTCAAAACACAATCAATTCCAAGATTAGAACTGTGTGGAGCAGTTTTTCTAACCAAACTAATGGCACAAGTGATAAAGGCACATGATTGGAAATACGCTACAAGATTTCATTGGACTGATTCCACAGTAGTTTTGGCTAGGATTCAAAGTATTCCTACGAGATGGTATATATATATTGCTAATCGAGTAAGTATAATCCAGCAGGAGAGCACAGTGGAAAGTTGCCATCATGTGTCAACGGAGGACAATCCCGCTGACATTGCAACAAGAGGAATGTGCCCCACAAAATTAAAAACGTCAAACAAGTGGTGGTATGGTCCTAATTGGCTCAGTGCTCCAATTATACAATGGCCCAAGAGTACAGAAGTTCCCAATACTGGTATCGAAGAACGTATCACAAATCATGCAGCTACGCAGCCAGAAGAACCAGAGATATTTAGCCGATACTCCAATTTCAACACGCTAAACAGAGTATTAGCGCATTGTTTTCGGTTTGTGCATAACACGCGTCATCCACAACTCAAACGAACAGGTTATCTCACAACTCAAGAGCTCAACTATGCCCATAACAAGTGCATTCAAATCGCTCAACAGCACACATTTAGAGAAGAAATTCATCAACTTCAGAAAACGAACACAGTACCGAGTAACAGCAACATCCGATCACTTTTGCCGTGGATAGATTCAGAGGGAAGACTTCACAATGGGCGGAAGACTACACAATGCTTTAGTTGGAATGGAAACAAAGCATCCTGCAATTTCGCAAAAAGGCAAACTAGCAAACTTACTTGTTCATCAAGCACATCAGCGAACTCTGCACGGTGGTGTAAACTTGACATTAACCACTTTACGACCTCGATATTGGATCCTGTCAGGACAGTCGCTGGTACGAAAGGCGGTACATGAGTGTGTGACTTGCTTCAGAATGGTTGCAAGGTCTAGAAGCCAATTAATGGGAATATTACCTTCTTCAAGGGTGCAGCTAGATAAACCATTTACAAACACAGGAATTGACTATGCTGGGCCTATTACTGTCAAGTTGAATGGGGGTCGTGGAGAAAAAACCACGAAGGCATATGTAGTCATTTTTGTATGCATGGCAACAAAAGCTTTTCACTTGAAATTGGCGTCTGATTTATCTACCATCACCTGCATCGCTGCAATACGAAGATTTATCGGCCAACGCGGAAAGTGTCGAATGATATACAGCGATTGTGGAAGCAACTTTCTGGGCGCTCATAAACAGCTGAAAGACCAATACCAGAAAGTATTGCAAACAAGTGGCATAGAGCTAGCAAACGATGGTATTGAGTGGAAATTCATTCCTTCTGGTAGTAATCACCTTGGTGGACTATGGATAGCCGGCGTAAAATCAATGAAAAGACATCTTTACAAAACCATTGGACATCAACTATTGAATATAGAAGAATTTACCACGCTCCTTGTACAAATAGAGGCCTGTTTGAACTCACGCCCTCTAACACAAATAAGCGACGATCCGACTGACGTTTCTGCTCTGACGCCAGGCCATTTCCTTACTGGAGAACATTTGTTTGAAATCAAAAGCGATCCAAGTGAAGCTAGTGTTACCCTGAAGAAAAGGTGGAGGTTAGTTCAGCAAATGAAACATTCATTCTGGCATAGATGGACTTGAGAGTACCTGCATCGCTTGCAACAAAGACCGAAATGGCTGAACCAACATGAAAATCTTGAAGTAGGAGATCTCGTCTTAGTTAAAACGGAGCACATTCCATCCATGCATTGGCCTTTAGCAAGAATATTAGCAACCCATCCTGGAATCGACAATTTAGTGCGTGTCTTCACATTAAAATTACATGGAAAGATGATAAAACGTCCAGTAACAAAAATTTGCAGGCTTCCATTCAAAAAGATATCAGAAGAAGACAATTCATCAGAAAAGATGATTAATAAGGGTTCAGAATCTGGTAGAAAACTTTCCCAACCAGACACTCAACAAAACAAACGAAGGAAAAATGAGCCACAATCTCATAAAACACGCATTTCCTTATCAAATTTGATATTAACTACGTTAATAGTTTTAGGATCATACATTTCACCAGCTTTAAAAGCCGCTAATATTACACAATTAAACGGTGGACTGTATATTGAGCATCTAGGGACGGCAAATTTACTTCGGGGAACTCTAAAGCTAAATATTAAGATCCCAGTAACTGATTTTGGAATCGATAAAGAAAATGTACGAGTCGTGAATGAGAGTATCCGCTCCATGTGCGCTGTTGGAAGAAGTACAACCAATGAAATACACTGTTGGGATTTAGCTGACCATTTGACAGAGCAAAGTCAAGAGGTAGTTCATAAAATCGACACGCTGAGGTTTTTACAGACTCGCATTAAACGTGGATTGTTGGGAAGAATGCTCACGGCTGTATTCGGTGTCAACGACGAAGTGATCGCAGATGTAAATGATTTAGGAGAAAATCAGTCCAAAATCAAACAGTTAATTCATCAGCAAGGAAAAATTATACTGCGGGCTAAAACAACATTAAGCACGACTTCAAGCAGAATAAATAAACAACTCGAACGATTTCAACAGCAGTTAAATAAAGGAGTAAGCCAAATTAATGCATTTCGGAAGTGGTACTCTCTGACAGTAGATCACAATAAAATCAACCTTCAGTTCTAAGCGACATACCAGCGTGCAATCAACTTTATTCAGGAAGTCCACAATAAATACAATACTATTTTTCACGCAATATACACTAAGGAAGGCATTTGGGAGTGTGTGAAATTAGCAGAACTCGAATCAATCATAAGGAAAACTCAAAAACTATTGACATCACATTTGGATATCCTGCATATGACAACAACGAAATTATCGATTGAACATATGCAAACGGAGATATTAATACGTGGACATCTACCTATCATCGACAATAGAAAATATGAAATTGTAAAAGCAACAGCAATCCCTCAGAAGCAAGAATCCCATACGTTTGCGGCTCTCAGTATAAGTTCTGACGTTTTGGGAATCAACTATAATGATCAATTATATTTTGAAACTTCCGAAGATTCTGTCTTTTCAGCTCCAGAAATCAGCACGGGTAACTATTTGCTGTCTATATCAACACTAATCGATATGAAGACTAGGTCGAATTGCATCATTAAGGAAATTTACGCTGCCTACTCAATGGCCAATTTTTCAGTGCATAAATTTCGCCTAAAACACCTCTTTGGAAACAAATGATGAGTCCGAATTCATGGTTATTCGTTACATCATATCCTGTACCAGCACAAACAGTATGTCGAAATACAAGAGCAGACATAATGATAGAGGGAACAGGAATACTTAGATTGTCTCAGGATTGCACACTTTATGCTAAGGATTTCATACTCACGGCTCAACAAAGCTACAAAGGACTTGAATTTCCTGTATACATTACCCCAAGGATGAGCATATTTGACAATAACACTGTAAAAGCACAGGAAATTACACTCCTCAACACTACGTCCATCATAAAAACAACTGACTCGTTTTCATCCTTAGTCCACGATCAAGAAGCTATGGTTACTAACATCATTGAGGTTGAATGGAAGCAAGTTCGGCATCATGTAACAGCAGCCGGAATATTGGCTATTATCTCATGTTTAATCATGGTTACAGCAGCAATAGCATTTTTTCGATACAAGCACCGCAATAAGCAACACACGAAGCAACCAACCAAGTCAACGAACGCATCAACATGGTATGACGAACATACAATATAAGATCCGCATGGCTCTTGGTGGGCGGTGATGTACAAACTTTGGTACACTTTATTTATGTACTGCATGGACTTTGAATGAATATGCTTCAAAGTTCATGCAACCCGTATTTTGTAAAAATTCATGTAAGAAATAAGCAATTTTGCCTTAGCATAAAGTCCACGAGTGGTCATTGCTCGTGCACTGATCAAAACATCAGCAAAATTGCTTATTGCCAATCAAAAATCAATTGTTAGTAGTAAGCAAATTTAATGTATAAAAGAAAGTGTAGGAAAAATAAATTTCATTCGGTAGCAGACAACAGTCTTATTCATTAAAAGATACGCCGGAACACCCACTTCATGATATCATTATGCCGACACTGCAGTGCTGATGATCATATGTCTCGAATTTGACAACTAAGTCTACCATGGGTGGAAATGCAATTACTTAACTTTGCACTTCTAGTTTTAAATGAAAACAACACAAATATCTTCTTAACCAAAACTTTTTGTACAAAGTGAAATGTTATTTACTCACTAAAAGAAAGAAAGTTGGACGAGTTTGTTTCCCTGTAAAGATTTGCATCCTGGGTAAAAGCAACGCATTGTCTTCTTAATATACGGCAATCTTTCACTTTTTCACTAATGAATCACTGAAACACGATAAATTATTCTGTCGTTTCGCGATTACACACCAGTTTTTCACTAAATAGTTCCTTTTCGGTGATTTTTTATAACTTTTACGCGTCACGCTCGATCACGCCATAGATTTTCCACAAAAAAAAATGGCCGAAACAAGAAACATATGGGACTAAGTTTGACACTCAAGTTTGACCACGGCATACTATCCGTGAGGGAATTTGTATGTATTGTACACCTTGCTGTGTGACTAGGCAGCAGTGTAGGTGAAATGTAAGGGGTAATGTGTGCTGCTTTGCACTCTCATGAGAACAAGTGCTTTGAATGTAATAAAATTGCTTCACCGCCGCTTACAAGCGGGCATAGGTGACTTCGCTTCTTTATTCTCCTTATTCAATGCTTATATTCAATTCAGCTCTCAGCCAGTCAGCGCTCTCAAAAATGCAGCTCACGATCCAGCGCATTGTACACACGCTCGTACACTCGCAAACAGCCGGCCGGGCAGAGTAAAAACTAGATCTGCTAACAAAACGCTGTCCACCCACTGATATACTTTGAGCACCTCCAGCTCTCCGATCACACTTTAAGTATGCGTAGGGGCATAGCCCGTCATTTTCTAACGCCATGTTAAATTACATGAAAGTGTGTGTCTTACTACTTTCGAAACACTCTTCACTCCTATAGCTCACGATTTAGTAATACAGTTTAGTTTCAGTCTACTAGTATACTTTGGTATGGTTTAGCTGTCGCTACTAGTATAATTTCAGGTTATTGAAGCCGACTTCCTTTGGTTGGCTGTCGCTACTAATATACTTTCAGCATATTTAAACCTGCGTACTATCACACTTCAGCATGTAAGGTACAGCTTCTCCCGATACAACCCCAAACTAAATTGCATGAAAGTGTGTGTACTACTACCCACTAGGAAATATAGTAAGCAGTGACATCGGTAATTAATGGCAGAACTGGTTCGATATAAAATTATTATAAATGACAAGTAACTACTTACTTTTTGCATTACAGTTTCATCAAATGTAATGCACTATGTAATGAGTTCGAAGGTGCTATATGCTACAAGTGTAGAACTCTAGAGTTTTTCCAGGAATAACTGTTTTTCTGTTTGTATCAGCACGCATAATTTATGCTATTAGTTCGTTGAATCAGTTGTTTGAATCAGTTCCAAGTGATTTGCAAGGTGTTTGAAAAGGTGTTTTTAAAATAGTAAAATAAAACTGCAGTGAATATTGTTGGAAGCCACTACAATTAAATTAAACGTAAGTATCAATTTTATTTTTGATGTTAAAAATTTAGTAAAGTAAAGCAAAAATGAAAATAGAAATGAATCGGACTGGGAAAAGCAAAAAAACGCTGTCACACGATATGGGGAGAACAGTGTTACATATAACGCACATAGTCTACTTCATTTGCCAAATTTCGTTCGAGACCATGGAATCGTTTCGATAATCCGATGAATATTCCGCATATAAATTTAAAAACTATTGGCAGATGTTAAAAAAACAAGTTAGGAAACCATCTGGAATATTGCATCAAATAAGCAATAAAGAAATGCATAAACTTACCATTTCGCATTCCATAGTTTCATTTTTCAAAAATAATAGGACCAAAACAATAAGCTACAGTTGCAGATCGTACTGTTTGAGCTTGAAAGAGCCCAACTGCTATTGTGCAATTATGCCCTATATTCCTGGAACAATTACAAGTTTCTTGGAAGGAGATGAAAATCTCATTATTGGTAAAAATTCAAAAATTTGAGAGACTTTTTTACAGAACCAGTTTCATCGAAAAACGTATTGGGTATATG
Organism: Oxycera nigricornis; assembly: GCA_963942545.1. NCBI lineage: Eukaryota > Metazoa > Arthropoda > Insecta > Diptera > Stratiomyidae > Oxycera > Oxycera nigricornis. The sequence goes on from OZ012660.1 coordinate 77,555,780, forward strand.
CATCGCTGATAAAAAACTGTGTAGCGTCGAAGAGAAATTTGTAATAGAAAATATAAACTGAAAGTTAATGATCCTACCATGGCACCAAGAAAATATAATAATCATACCAATGTTGCATAATTGCAACGAATAATGCACAACGGAAACGTAAATTTTAATTTCATACGCACACTTAATTTTTAATTTCTTCAGAATATGGCCGAACAAAAAGAGAACTCTCCACCGATTCCAGTGAAACTTACCCGCCTAAACGCAGTTTTTGGAGAAGAACAGATGTTTTCTTGTTGTAAGTATACTCATAAGTTTATAATATTCCAAATATTGAATATTTGATTTTTTCAGTCCACCAAAATACCTGCCACTGCAACTTATTACAAAAGCAGATTAAAAAGCTGGAAGGTACTACTCCTTCAATCTCTACAGGTAGATACCTAAAGAAAACTAAAAACTATTTAATTTCAGACAAAATTGATCAACAAAATAAAGCAATAATGGACGTTATGACAGCAAATTCTGTTCTTCTGAAAAAAATATACAAGCAAGAACCATTCCAAATTGATGTGTCCACTAATTTTCCCATAAAAACTGTGGATGAATTGAAAAAATTAAATGAAAATTTAACTCAGGAGGATATTTGTTTTACATAAAAGTATTTCCTGCTTTTAATTCACAAATAAGCAAAGTTTATTATATTACCAGGTTGCGGTTGTGAAAATAAAATAACACCCGGAGGCCTTAAAAAATATCGAAAAGCTCCTCTCAGAAAGTATTTGTTTGTCTCATAACTATAATGGTACACATGGCAAACTACCATTTCGTACCTCCGAAAAAGTAAACCAAATTTTCGAAGGTATACAATAAAAAACTTTTGAAGTTTTGGATTCTATCGTAACATTTTACTATATACTTTCAGAGGCAGTCGGTCATGAAAATTATGCTTTGCAAAAAAAAACAGGCGTTCAAGAGATCCAAAAATAATTATATCAAAAAAGTATGCCTCAACAAGTCGATAAAGCCATAAATCGAAAAATTATGTATTGTATATAACTTTATAAACATTAAATGCATTTTTTACTTGCGCTTAAGGTGTTCTAATGTTTTGAATTTTTTGCAATAAAATATTTGATCGCAATTCATATTTTTTTCTATTGAATGTACATAATTATGACGATGCAGCAGCGAGAGACTGGTGCCCTTTGAAATAAGAAAATACAAGTCCAAAAATGATTCAGGTATGTACATAGTGAGTTATTATATATATATATATATATATAGTGAGTTAATGAACTAATTCCAGAATTAATTACATTTTTTTACCATAGCACTAGTGATAAAAATGCCTCTTAGTAACTGATTACGGAATGCCTTCCATTGTAATCGTAGCTGGAACAATTGATTACTGCGTATGACACACAATGTTAAATGTAATGCATACGAAACATTGAAATATCCAAATGAGAACTACTTAAAGATTCCAAGCAATCCATTCCGTAATCAATTATGGACTACTTCCATTTCCTAGTGGGTAGCAGGAATGCGAAATCATTTGAAGTAGCCCAGTGGGACCAGTAATGCTTACTGGATCGATTCCGTAATCATTCTTCGGAAGCTAATACGGATCGTTTTCGCAATACCGCATCGATTACTTTAACATGGCGATGTCATTGGCAGGATCCGTGCTAACTCCATTTCGCATTACCAGGAAGCGATGCTGGAATCAATGCCTCAGAATGTGTTCCGTAATGCTTACTTGGTAATCGGTTCTGGAAGGCATCCATTCCACACAATATGTTACCATCGCTTCATTTTTGCATTACTAGGTAATGTATAGAAATTTTCAATCACTCAATGATTACTTTTCAGATTACCTATGCATTCCATTGGAATCAATTCCATTTTCCGACATAAGCTTCGATGAAATCATGCATTACCAAAGAATTGATTCCAAAAAGTCCGACTGGGAGCTTTCCACTCGCTCACAAGCTTCATCAAAAAATCGCTTAGGCTGTTGGCAGAGTGCGCGCGAGAAGCCGAGCCAAGATGGAAGCTGATCAGTGCAAGAGCTCACACGAGAAAACTATACACATACATTTTCATACATAGTCGTGCGATCGTGTCATAGAGAAGCAAAGCGGAACCGAGTGCAAAGCTGGTTTCAAAGCGCCAAGCGAGAAAGCTGGCTGTACAGTGTTTTCTCGCGTAAAAAATCTCGAAATGTATCAATGGTCAAGTTTTTGATGAGTTTCAATTCAATTTTACTCAAAATATAATCGAATGTATCGTGAAAATTTCTCAATTCACCATATAAGTGATAAAATTTGCCATATTCCTTTCTTTTGTGATTTAATCGATGTGCCCCAAATGCTTTTCCCTTTGTAAAAAAATACCTGTACGTATTTAGCAACAGAAAGAATTCCCCGTCGGACGAATCCATAATCTCACTCCGAATGCACTACTGAATGAAACACGCTCCTCGCATTCACTCAGGCATCTTCTCGCGATGCTTGTCGCATGAATAAGCTCTGCTTTGATCTTCGCTCCGCTTCTCGCGCACACTCTGACATCAGCCTTAGCCATAAAAAGTACAGACAAACATTTTTCCTGGACATCGAGGGAGCATTCAACAACGCCAGGCATAAGGCTAATGGGTAGACACTATGGGAAAACAATGTTGATGACTACCTAATAAGATTTATCGTACAACTGTTAAGTAGCAGGAGCATCAACTTCACACTAGGAAAGAGTACCCTTATAAGACGGACGTGCATCATCGCTTTTATGGAACCTTGTGTTGGACAAGTTGCTGTCCGGCTGACTGGCTGCAAAGTTTTTGCCTATGCTGACAATGTTGCGATGGCAAAACGGGAAAATTTATCAATACGCTATTGAAAAAACTACACTTGGTCTTAGGTATTCTCATCAAATGGGGTGAAGGTTGTGGTCTGAAGATTAATCCACAAAAAACGAAAACTGTACTATGCACAAGAAGAAACCAAATTCCGCAATTGGTATCACGCAAACATGATGAAATAAGTCAACGTAAATCTCATCGAGTAAAATACCTAGGCCTACTTCTGCACTCTAAACTGGCATAGAAGGCAAACAAGGCAGCGTGCAAAGCGGCATGCGCAATCTTCAGCTGCAAAAGATCTATTGAAAAAAGGTGGGGATTGAAACCCAAAATTGTATCATAGCTGCATCCGGCGCTAATAGAACCAATACTTCTATATAGCGCGTTTATTTGATGGTCAGCAATGACGAAAATATCAAATGTAAACCTACTAAACAAAGTCAGAAGGATCGCAGCTATTGAAATTGCCGGGGCTCTACGTACTACTTCGACAAAGGCATCGTTTGTGTTATTGAACTGGCTCCTGACTGAGCTTCTTACGAGACAGCAGACCAATTGCCCTGTGATTCGATTGCAAGCTCTATGTTTCTGGCATGAGGCGAATATTGGCCACTCCACTTTATTACGACCGAAAAGACAAATGCGGGGAAAAGTAAACCTCACCTTTAAAACTCCCTGCTTCCACCATGTTTCAAATCGGTCATCCCAAGTAGAGAAGATTTGTCCATAAAAAGTAGTGAGATACTGCAATCGGCTGACTTCTATACAGATGGCTCTAAAATGGATATAAAATTTGACTGTGGCATTTTCTCTGAACGGCTAATCCTGAATTTATCTTTACGGCTTCCAAACAACTGCAGTGTTTTTCCTTTAGATATCATTTTTTAGAAAATTTTCTATAAATATCGTCTGACCACCACCAGACGGAGTGTTTAAAGTTCAGCATCTTTTTGTGTTTGCAAAAGAAGAATTTCTTACAAAAGCTGTTACATAACTTTTACTTATACATTTTTCAGGATGAGTAGAAGACAAATTGTAGAGGAACTTTATGCATCCATACGAAAAAAAGTTAAATGTATTACTGCAGCGTTTATTCCGTCAGATATCATTACAATATCCAAGGCAGTTGATAAATCAGAAAATCACCATAAGAAATGTAAACATTTTCTACGACACTCAATCTGCTATCAAATCACTATCCAATCACTATACCTCATCCGAAATTGTGATGAATGTTCCACACATTTAAGCGCGATGTTGCTCCACTGTGAAGTGACCATTTGCTGGGTACCGGTGCATTGTGATACACCTGGAAAATGCGAAGCTGAGGCTGTAGAGAGAGCTGGCATCTTTCAACGAATTCTACCAAAGTCGCAGATAGGATGAAGAGGTGCAAACGATTCAACATTTTCTGTGCAGATCCGGTGCGGATTTCAAAAAAAAAATTAAATAAAAAATAAAAACCATTAAAGGTCACCATGACCTTTATGGTAATTTATGTCATTCATTATAAATCGAGAACCAAATATAATCTTTGCATCATTAAGGGTTTAATCGACGCGCATTAACCTTTTAATGTTTAAATTGTAAAAAAAAATCTTTAAACCAATTTTTGTAATTTAATAAAAAAATATTGAAAATTAGTGTTTTTTTTTATAAAAAAATTAATTAATAATTAATAAAATTAACATCGTAATAATAAATGTTTATAAAATTTATAAACTATCATCAATTTCTGTAGAGAGACCAGCAAAATATTTTCTCATGATTTCAAAAAAAATTGAATAAAAAATAAAAAAAATCATTCGAAGTCACCATGTAAAATGGGTTCATACGAATTTTTATACCTTAAATATTTTATTCTAAAGAAATTATTGTAAAGTCAATCAAAGTTTATTATTATTTGCATAATTTGCGGAGATTTTTAATAGTCTTCACAGAACCTTGTTTTAACTTTAATGAAAAACTGCTTAAATTTTGGAAACCAATACAAATCAAATCAATTTGCAATTGTGGTAATCAACGTTTTGAATGGTAAAATGTTTTGTAGTCAACACTTTTCAAGATCATATGATTTGAAAAGCTTTCACCAAATGAAAAATTGCAGTTTTTAGGAGCTTTGTTCTTTAGTATTAATAAGATTTCAATTACTTCCTTCATCATTTGTAATACATACATTTTACTTTTTTCATGCAATTGAACCTATTTTTGACTGCATATACAATGTTTTTCAAAACCAACAGAAAATAAGAAATAACTATTAGTTTCATTGATGTAAATTCGTGAAAAAATACAAATTCATTGATGAACTGCTAGCAATTTTGACCGCATTTATCCAAAATGGCCATCACGCGACAAAATCTTCTTCAGTGTTCGTAATAACAACACTGCATTCATTTTTGCTAGCGCTGTTTTGTCCTTCAAACATCGATATGAAAATAACAAATAACGTAGAAAAGGCTTCGTAACCTATCCCGCCTTCGATTGAACCGCGTGAATAATCAATCGAACCAATCCACCAAAATACTTACGTTATCAATCGATGCTCGGGTAGATGATACGATGAATATTAAGTCATTCCAATAACTGTTACGAAGGGTACATTATTATTATTTAAAGTAGTAGTATTTTCATAATTATTATTGTGTTTGAAATTTTTACTATCTATGTTACTGGGAAGGTGACCGTGTGGACCTCAAGGGTCGCACTTCACGGCTTGTTATTATACGAGTTATTCCACAACTTTTTCTGCAAAAGTCAGTGCGCTGAACTTTCTCGGGAGCAGACCGCGCCCTGTCCGTGCGAGAGTTTTACAAAAACGGTGCCTCGCCGACTGTAGTGCGCAGAAGATTCTGGACTATTCGAGGGTTTTGTCTCTTTAATGATGCGCCAAACATCCTTCTCATTCGAATACGAGTCGAAAAATTTGGAGCAACCGGTCCAACACTAGAAAAACCTAAATTGGGGTAGCCAGGTCATCTAGAACGGTAGAAATCGTAAAGAGTCTCCATCAGTCTGTAAGTGAGGATCCGAATCTCTCAATTCGGAAGCGCGCAAGTGCTTTAAATGTGCAAAGATCAACATTACACCACATGCTGCATAAAGATCTAAAACTAAACCCAAACAAAATTAAATTGGTGCAAGAATTACAACCTCAGGGTGAAATTCATAGGTTTGATTTTATAAACCATGCAATTGATAGTTTTTCGATGTTTAAAAATATCTTGTTTTTCACGTTGATAGGCACATAAATAAGCAAAACTACCGCTATTGAGGTGCAAGAAATCTAAAACTCAAGCACACGAGGCTACTGCATTCACCAAAAGTGACTGTATGGGCTGCGATATCGGCACGAGGCCAATAATTATTGGCCCTTACTTTTTTGAAGATGTAAGGAAACATGTGGTTAAAGTAAATTCAGAGTTATGTGGAAATGTTGGACAATTACTTTTTGCGAGAACTGTCAAACTTCTTTGGCTTTAATCAATAAACATGGCTCCAGCAAGACGGGGAAATCGCACACACATCCAATATGTCTCTGCCTAGAGTACGTGAAATTTTCGCTGGCAAATTGATCTTTAGGAGAGGCGACATAAACTGGCCTCCACGCAGTCCTGATTTAGCTTCTATAGACTTTTTTCTGTGGAAATATCTCAAATCAAAAGTTCACAACAATAAATCGTTTTCTCTGGCGCATTTGAAAGAAAATATTCACTACGAAATCGCAGTCATCATGAAGTCGACCTGCCGAGCCGCCATTGGATATTCTACCGTTCAACTCAAGGAATGCCATGAACGCGAAGGTTAACTTTTAGAAGTTATTATTTTTAAGAGCAAAATTCCCAAATACTGTACCTTAATAATTATTAAACATATTTTATTTTATCGACTCAATAAATATAAACTTTCTTATGAGACACCATGTATAACGTAACTCAAAAAATTAAAACCAACATGCCAAATGAGTTCAAATTATCTCAAACACATAAAATATTGTGGAATGTGTGTGTTTCAAAAATAAAAATTTTAAAGCCATAATAGGGCAAAATTTGTTACACTATTTGTATGAAAACTTAATCTTGGACACAAAAAATATGGACGCAAACCAAGGAAAACTCAATTTTAATTACGCTGCATTTAACGTGAGAAACTTTCAGGATGAATTCGGAATTGTAAGTACTCGTGATGAGTTGTTTGAAAGTTTCACTTGCGTAGAAGAGAAGAGAATACTCAACAAATATGAGGATTTATTCCACGTAGAAGAAAAAATCTTTCCTGTTCTATCCAAACAAAACACGAGATCATTACAAAAAAAAGAAGTGTGTGTGTTACAAGTACGCGCGGGGAAATGAAACCTCTTTCGCAGTTGTTGGACTCGTGGAATTTAATATGTGATACTGAAATCAAAAATTAAATGACAAACTAAAACAACATTATAAAACAGCATTATTTTTCCATTTTTATCATTTTTATAATTATGTAATTAATATTATTCTTTTTTCTTCTTTATGTTTATTGATCTTTCTACATACAAGTACAATAAAAAACTGTTGGTTAAAATCATCTCCGAAAATGTTTTTAGTTGGCAATGCCATTTTTTAGCTTTGTTGATCTAAAGGTCGGGTTGTTTTTGTGATAGAAATTCTATTTTTCTGTTCCTTGCGCCTATGTACATATATATGTGTGTATTTTTGACAAAATAAGCAAGTTTGTGCATGTATTTAGTTAGTTTTTATTCAATTATTAATTTGATATATATTATTTATTAATAATTTTTAAATTATATATTATTATCATTTAGTTAGCAATTAATTTGATTAATATTGTTGTTTTGTGTAATTGATCATTTAATATGACTACTTATATAAAATAATTTCCAGTAAGATAATTGTAGGGGATTGTGATCATTTGTATATACTTTCATAATCCCCTTCACTTGCCCACAAAAATTATATGGGACGATGACAAACTCATACACTTTTTATAGACCTCTACAGTTACCTTAAGACGATCAGTACATATACCAATTGTCCAGCTTTTTATCTGATTCCCTCACGCACAAAGCTCATTTAACTTACAACAAAATAGTCTAATAAATTTTTTACTGTATTATTATAATTCTATTATAAATATTTAATTAATAATTGGTAAATAAATAATTATCAACATTGAGTTAACATTGTACTTACCAATTAATACGAAATTATGCATTTTGCATAAACTTCACAAATAATAGACAGTTGTATATACATTAGTTTATTTCTTTCTCTTTCTCACGCACTTACACAAAACGTTCATATAAAACCCTTTCCCAGTTTCCCGCAAGCGCTGCACAGAATTTATTATAATTTAATGGTGGGTCCTTGATCTAATATTCGTCAATCCGAACGATTCATGCCATTAGATGGGGATACTGTTCTGCCCGGTGATGGAAGATCTCATCGAAATCAATGAGCAAGTCTAACCGCGATCGCAGGAGAGCTGTGCAGAGGCATCGTCCCGGCCTATCATGAAAGTCAAGCATCGCGGGGCGCAATCCGTACTTAGATGGGGGACCCGGCAAAGCAAAGCGTCAGGGTGGTATACGGCCCGACGGGGAGAGGTAAAGCATATGACACTCTTTCGCTCGCACAGCCTATATGCAAAGGAAGATTAGATACAGAGAATGTTGCGCTTGCTGCCTTCACTCTAGTACTCTGCCCCCCTATTCCATTGCAGCTCCCACACTATCTGGCACGAACGAACGAACACTCAAACGTAACGCCACGTTAACAAAAAAAATTCTCACTACTCTGCGTAAAGAAGTATAACTTCAAAAACTAATAAGCCTATATATTCCGAAATCTACCGATTCGAACCTGTCCATGAAAAAAATAGCGACTCAAATTAACAAGATGTTGAAATAAGAAATAATGAAAACATCATACTCCCCATACAATGCCCAATATGGATCTGTGGCGTGTGTTTCATGATCATCTTCGCGCACTGTTCTCATAATGCAACATTGTAGACGCATGCGAAACCTTATCTTTGTTTGATATGCCCACCTAAGCTTTTGAATGACCATCGAAATGTTTGGAAAGCATTGCAATGAATATGATTATCTCTAATTGTTTGCGTGAGGTGTGGATGAACATGGGGCAACAAATCCTTATAATGGATTTGTGGTTACTGACGCTTCAAAGTCGCCGCTTACCAATGCTATAAGGACGGTTCGCAACTGAGTTCAATGTCGTTATTGTTATCCGCCGCCTGTAAGCCTGATTTAAAATAAATCATTTTCAACTACCCTTTCGCGCACTGAGGCCAAAGGTCATTCCCGACAAATTGGACAACTCAGGGAAGCAAAAGTGGAGAATCGCAATTTATTATCGCAAACTCAAAGAAGAAATAGGTGAAGATAAGTTTCCAATTCATAATATTGAATCAATCTTCGATAAGTTAGGAAGAGCACAATATTTTACATCTTTGGATCTAACAAAAGGTTTTCACCAGATCGTGATCAGTGAATATGACCGACACGAAATTGCCTTTTCTACGCCCGAGGATATTGCGATTTAACCCGTATGCCCTCTGGCACTTGCCACTTTGCAGTGAATGATCGATGAATTTCTTTGTGAACACATTAATAAAACATGTAAAGTATAGCTAGACGACATACTAATTTCCGCTACATCACTCCAAGAAATGAAAGTAAATAAAAGGAAAATATTCGATACCTTGCAAAAATACGTATTAAAAATTCTAATAGATAAGTGTTATTTCTATGCAAAACATACACAATATCTACGTCATACATAAACGGGCAATAGTATTAAAGCAAATCCTGAGAAAATAACCAAATAAAGAAACTCAAAGTCCCCAAAAAATAACGGAAATAAATTCGTTTCTCGGTAAATTTATAAATAATTATCAAAAATTGCATTGCTCTACAAAAATCTGATAAAAAACCAGAAAATTCTAGGTACATTGCATCATTCGAAAAACTAAAGGATTCAATGACAAACTATCCAATTCTTAGGTTTCCAAATTCCAAATATAAGTTTTATGCGTTTTTATTCGATAATAGAGGAAGAATTATTAGCAATTATCGGGACAACTCGATATTACCACCTATGAGGAGTAAAATTTGAATTTAAAACTGATCGTAGACGCCTTGTCTGGCTGAGCAACTAAAGGTACTAGGACACATTAGAAGGCCAAAAATAGTGAATTTTTATGAATTCTTTTTTAGCTTATACCTTGAATATGAACATGCCACTTTGTTCAGCAATACATCTATCTTTTGGGATTAAATTTTTTTAATTTCGAATATTAAATTGTACTTACCAGTTAATACGAAATTATGCATTTTGCATTAACTTAACAAATAACAGACAGTTGTATATACATTAGTTTATTTCTTTCTCTTTCTCACGCACTTACACAAAACGTACATATAAAACACTTTCCTAGTTTCCCGCAAGCGCTGCACAGAATTTATTATAATTTAATGGTGGGTCCTTGATCTAATATTCGTTAATCCGAACGATTCATGCCATTAGATGGGGATACTGTTCTGCCCGGTGATGGAAGATCTCATCGAAATCAATGAGCAAGTCTAACCGCGATCGCAGGAGAGCTGTGCAGAGGCATCGTCCCGGCCTATCATGAAAGTCAAGCATCGCGGGGCGCAATCCGTACTTAGATGGGGGACCCGGCAAAGCAAAGCGTCAGGGTGGTATACGGCCCGACGGGGAGAGGTAAAGCATATGACACTCTTTCGCTCGCACAGCCTATATGCAAAGGAAGATTAGATACAGAGAATGTTGCGCTTGCTGCCTTCACTCTAGTACTCTGCCCCCTATTCCATTGCAGCTTCCACACTATCTGGCACGAACGAACAAACACTCAAACATAACGCCACGTTAACAAAAAAAATTCTCACTACTCTGCGTAAAGAAGTATAACTTCAAAAACTAATAAGCCTATATATTCCGAAATCTACCGATTCGAACCTGTCCATGAAAAAAATAGCGACTCAAATTAACAAGATGTTGAAATAAGAAATAATGAAAACATCATACTCCCCATACAATGCCCAATATGGATCTGTGGCGTGTGTTTCATGATCATCTTCGCGCACTGTTCTCATAATGCAACATTGTAGACGCATGCGAAACCTTATCTTTGTTTGATATGCGCACCTAAGCTTTTGAATGACCATCGAAATGTTTGGAAAGCATTGCAATGAATATGATTATCTCTAATTGTTTGCGTGAGGTGTGGATGAACATGGGGCAACAAATCCTTATAATGGATTTGTGGTTACTGACGCTTCAAAGTCGCCGCTTACCAATGCTATAAGGACGGTTCGCAACTGAGTTCAATGTCGTTATTGTTATCCGCCGCCTGTAAGCCTGATTTAAAATAAATCATTTTCAACTACCCTTTCGCGCACTGAGGCCAAAGGTCATTCCCGACAAATTGGACAACTCAGGGAAGCAAAAGTGGAGAATCGCAATTTATTATCGCAAACTCAAAGAAGAAATAGGTGAAGATAAGTTTCCAATTCATAATATTGAATCAATCTTCGATAAGTTAGGAAGAGCACAATATTTTACATCTTTGGATCTAACAAAAGGTTTTCACCAGATCGTGATCAGTGAATATGACCGACACGAAATTGCCTTTTCTACGCCCGAGGATATTGCGATTTAACCCGTATGCCCTCTGGCACTTGCCACTTTGCAGTGAATGATCGATGAATTTCTTTGTGAACACATTAATAAAACATGTAAAGTATAGCTAGACGACATACTAATTTCCGCTACATCACTCCAAGAAATGAAAGTAAATAAAAGGAAAATATTCGATACCTTGCAAAAATACGTATTAAAAATTCTAATAGATAAGTGTTATTTCTATGCAAAACATACACAATATCTACGTCATACATAAACGGGCAATAGTATTAAAGCAAATCCTGAGAAAATAACCAAATAAAGAAACTCAAAGTCCCCAAAAAATAACGGAAATAAATTCGTTTCTCGGTAAATTTATAAATAATTATCAAAAATTGCATTGCTCTACAAAAATCTGATAAAAAACCAGAAAATTCTAGGTACATTGCATCATTCGAAAAACTAAGGGATTCAATGACAAACTATCCAATTCTTAGGTTTCCAAATTCCAAATATAAGTTTTATGCGTTTTTATTCGATAATAGAGGAAGAATTATTAGCAATTATCGGGACAACTCGATATTACCACCTATGAGGAGTAAAATTTGAATTTAAAACTGATCGTAGACGCCTTGTCTGGCTGAGCAACTAAAGGTACTAGGACACATTAGAAGGCCAAAAATAGTGAATTTTTATGAATTCTTTTTTAGCTTATACCTTGAATATGAACATGCCACTTTGTTCAGCAATACATCTATCTTTTGGGATTAAATTTTTTTAATTTCGAATATTAAATTGTACTTACCAGTTAATACGAAATTATGCATTTTGCATTAACTTAACAAATAACAGACAGTTGTATATACATTAGTTTATTTCTTTCTCTTTCTCACGCACTTACACAAAACGTACATATAAAACACTTTCCTAGTTTCCCGCAAGCGCTGCACAGAATTTATTATAATTTAATGGTGGGTCCTTGATCTAATATTCGTTAATCCGAACGATTCATGCCATTAGATGGGGATACTGTTCTGCCCGGTGATGGAAGATCTCATCGAAATCAATGAGCAAGTCTAACCGCGATCGCAGGAGAGCTGTGCAGAGGCATCGTCCCGGCCTATCATGAAAGTCAAGCATCGCGGGGCGCAATCCGTACTTAGATGGGGGACCCGGCAAAGCAAAGCGTCAGGGTGGTATACGGCCCGACGGGGAGAGGTAAAGCATATGACACTCTTTCGCTCGCACAGCCTATATGCAAAGGAAGATTAGATACAGAGAATGTTGCGCTTGCTGCCTTCACTCTAGTACTCTGCCCCCCTATTCCATTGCAGCTTCCACACTATCTGGCACGAACGAACGAACACTCAAACGTAACGCCACGTTAACAAAAAAAATTCTCACTACTCTGCGTAAAGAAGTATAACTTCAAAAACTAATAAGCCTATATATTCCGAAATCTACCGATTCGAACCTGTCCATGAAAAAAATAGCGACTCAAATTAACAAGATGTTGAAATAAGAAATAATGAAAACATCATACTCCCCATACAATGCCCAATATGGATCTGTGGCGTGTGTTTCATGATCATCTTCGCGCACTGTTCTCATAATGCAACATTGTAGACGCATGCGAAACCTTATCTTTGTTTGATATGCGCACCTAAGCTTTTGAATGACCATCGAAATGTTTGGAAAGCATTGCAATGAATATGATTATCTCTAATTGTTTGCGTGAGGTGTGGATGAACATGGGGCAACAAATCCTTATAATGGATTTGTGGTTACTGACGCTTCAAAGTCGCCGCTTACCAATGCTATAAGGACGGTTCGCAACTGAGTTCAATGTCGTTATTGTTATCCGCCGCCTGTAAGCCTGATTTAAAATAAATCATTTTCAACTACCCTTTCGCGCACTGAGGCCAAAGGTCATTCCCGACAAATTGGACAACTCAGGGAAGCAAAAGTGGAGAATCGCAATTTATTATCGCAAACTCAAAGAAGAAATAGGTGAAGATAAGTTTCCAATTCATAATATTGAATCAATCTTCGATAAGTTAGGAAGAGCACAATATTTTACATCTTTGGATCTAACAAAAGGTTTTCACCAGATCGTGATCAGTGAATATGACCGACACGAAATTGCCTTTTCTACGTCCGAGGATATTGCGATTTAACCCGTATGCCCTCTGGCACTTGCCACTTTGCAGTGAATGATCGATGAATTTCTTTGTGAACATATGAATAAAACATGTAAAGTATAGCTAGACGATATACTAATTTCCGCTACATCACTCCAAGAAATGAAAGTAAATAAAAGGAAAATATTCGATACCTTGCAAAAATACGTAATAAAAATTCTAATAGATACGTGTTATTTCTATGCAAAACATACACAACATCTACGTCATACATAAACGGGCAATAGTATTAAAGCAAATTCTGAGAAAATAACCAAATAAAGAAACTCAAATTCCCCAAAATATAACGGAAATAAAGTCGTTTCTCGGTAAATTTATAAATAATTATCAAAAATTGCATTGCTCTACAAAAATCTGATAAAAAACCAGAAAATTCTAGGTACATTGCATCATTCGAAAAACTAAAGGATTCAATGACAAACTATCCAATTCTTAGGTTCCCAAATTCCAAATATAAGTTTATGCTTTTTTATTCGATAATAGAGAAAGAATTATTAGCAATTATCGGGACAACTCGATATTACCACCTATGAGGAGTAAAATTTGAATTTAAAACTGATCGTAGACGCCTTGTCTGGCTGAGCAACTAAAGGTACTAGGACACATTAGAAGGCCAAAAATAGTGAATTTTTATGAATTCTTTTTTAGCTTATACCTGGAATATGAACATGCCACTTTGTTCAGCAATACATCTATCTTTTGGGATTAAATTTTTTTTAATTTCGAATATTAAAGCTTTTTACAAAGCGAGCCAAAGTTGACACCTCGAAAAGTTTCCCATCGCATGACCAACAGTTAATCTTTAAATTTGCAAGTCTGAAACAGAAAACTCAAAAAGGGTTTAAAGATTAACGTACCTTACAAGAATTTCGTTTATGGAAAATTGTTAGAATAAATTGCGGAGCTTCGATTTTTTTTTTGATAAATAAACATTCATTTTCAGTCGTTTTCGACGCCAAGTTTTTAGTCTAATTTAGGTTATTTGTCCTACAGAATATGTTAATAAATAAAATGCACTAATGTTTATTAAAACCAATTGAGTGGGTCCGCAGATTAACCAGCGACCGGTTGAAAAATTTTTCTACCGAGAATATTGCTTTTAAAGTTTGACTTAGTTTTTTTTATATTCGTTTTTTTCTAATACTTTTCTTTACGTCAGGTTAAATATTTAGACGTGTTCGAAAATTAAAATTGTGTGTTTTTTTGTGAATAAATATAAGAAATGTCTATTTTAGAAAGAAGGAGTATACAATCGATACCAGGCGAGCGGCGTCTTCTATCAACAGTAGCCGCAGACGCCCAGCACTGTTTGAGAGTTTATTACCAAGTTTAGCAAACATTGCTGAGGCTGCCCTAATGATCTGATTTTAATTGCATTTGCTAAGTAAAGTGCTCTTTTATATGTGAAGAAAATTTCAAACTTCTATATGCTGTAGTTTCTGACTTGCGGGGTTTTAAAATGTTGC
This sequence comes from Oxycera nigricornis, assembly GCA_963942545.1. Taxonomy (NCBI): domain Eukaryota; kingdom Metazoa; phylum Arthropoda; class Insecta; order Diptera; family Stratiomyidae; genus Oxycera; species Oxycera nigricornis. The sequence goes on from OZ012660.1 coordinate 77,570,961, forward strand.
ATTTTTTGGAATGAATTTAGATTGGAAAATTATTATTCGAAATCTACTGAATCCATTTTGATGAAAGTCTGTGTGCTGTTCTACTGTATTGCAAAAATTTGCTAGGCTCTCTCTACAGCCTCAGCTTCGCAATTTCCAGGTGTATCACAATGCACCGGTACCCAGAAAATGGTCACTTCACAGTGGAGCAACATCGCGTTTAAATATGTGGAACATTCATCACAATTTCTGATAAGGTATAGTGATTGGATGGTGATTTGATAGCAGCTTGAGTGTCGTAGAAAATGTTTACATTTCTTATGGTGATTTTCTGATTTTTCAACCAGTCTACTGCCTTGGAAGTTGTAATGATGTCTGACGGAATAAACGCTGCAGTAATGCATTTAACGTTTTTTTGTACGGGTGCATAAAGTTCCTCTACAATTTGTCTTCTACTCATCCTGAAAAATGTATAAGTAAAAGTTATGTTTGGAAGCCGTAAAGATAAATTCAGGATTAGCCGTTCAGAGAAAATGACACAGTCAAATTTTCCATCCATTTTAGAGCCATCTGTATAGAAGTCATCCGATTGCAGTATCTCACTACTTTTTATGGACAAATCTTCTCTACTTGGAATGACCGATTTGAAACATGGTGGAAGCAGAGAGTTTCAAAGGTGAGGTTTACTTTTCCCCGCATTTGTCTTTTCGGTCGTAATAAAGTGGAGTGGCCAATATTCGCCACATGCCAGAAACATAGAGCTTGCAATCGAATCACAGGGCAATTGGTCTGCTGTCTCGTAAGAAGCTCAGTCAGGAGCCAGTTTAATAACACAAACGATGCCTTTGTCGAAGTAGTACGTAGAGCCCCGGCAATTTCAATAGCTGCGATCCTTCTGACTTTGTTTAGTAGGTTTACATTTGATATTTTCGTCATTGCTGACCATCAAATAAACGCGCTATATAGAAGTATTGGTTCTATTAGCGCCGGATGCAGCTATGATACAATTTTGGGTTTCAATCCCCACCTTTTTTCAATAGATCTTTTGCAGCTGAAGATTGCGCATGCCGCTTTGCACGCTGCCTTGTTTGCCTTCTATGCCAGTTTAGAGTGCAGAAGTAGGCCTAGGTATTTTACTCGATGAGATTTACGTTGACTTATTTCATCATGTTTGCGTGATACCAATTGCGGAATTTGGTTTCTTCTTGTGCATAGTACAGTTTTCGTTTTTTGTGGATTAATCTTCAGACCACAACCTTCACCCCATTTGATGAGAATACCTAAGACCAAGTGTAGTTTTTTCAATAGCGTATTGATAAATTTTCCCGTTTTGCCATCGCAACATTGTCAGCATAGGCAAAAACTTTGCAGCCAGTCAGCCGGACAGCAACTTGTCCAACACAAGGTTCCATAAAAGCGATGATGCACGCCCGTCTTATAAGGGTACTCTTTCCTAGTGTGAAGTTGATGCTCCTGCTGCTTAACAGTTGTACGATAAATCTTATTAGGTAGTCATCAACATTGTTTTCCCATAGTGTCTACACATTAGCCTTATGCCTGGCGTTGTTGAATGCTCTCTCGATGTCAAGGAAAACTGTTTGTCTGTATTTTTTATGGCTAAGGCTGATGTCAGAGTGTGCGCGAGAAGCGGAGCGGAGATCAAAGCAGAGCTTATTCATGCGACAAGCATCGCGAGAAGATGCCTGAGTGAATGCGAGGAGCGTGTTTCATTCAGTAGTGCATTCGGAGTGAGATCATGGATTCGTCCGACGGGGAATTCTTTCTGTCGCTAAATACGTACAGGTATTTTTTTACAAAGGGAAAAGCATTTGGGGCACATCGATTAAATCGCAAAAGAAAGGAATATGGCAAATTTCATCACTTATACGGTGAATTGAGAGATTTTCACGATAAATTTTATAAGTACACACGAATGTCAATTGATACATTCGATTATATTTTGAGTAAAATTGAATTGAAACTCATCAAAAATTTGACCATTGATACATTTCGAGATTTTGTACGCGAGAAAACACTGTACAGCCAGCTTTCTCGCTTGGCGCTTTGAAACCAGCTTTGCACTCGGTTCCGCTTTGCTTCTCTATGACGCGATCGCACGACTTTGTATGAAAATGTATGTGTAAAGTTTTCTCGTGTGAGCTCTTGCACCTTTGAATAGAGAGAATAAGGAACCGAAATGGCCTATGCTGCCCCATAAGCGGCGGTGAAGTATTTTCACTACATACGCAACTTATTTACCGAAGAGAGCGATAATCAATCCACGTTGCCCCTTGCTTGCCCCGCAACCTAAACATTGCACCAATACTGCTTACTACTCACACAGCAAGGTGTACAATACTTCCAAAGCTCTTCACGGATGCTATGCAGTGGTCAAACTAAATCCTTAAACGCACTCACACTGCATCGCCGTCCAGCCAATCCGAAATTAGGATGACGACATCGCTCGGTTCCGCGATTGGTGCATTATACTTTTGCTCGTTTTGTCTTCGGTGCTCCACGTGGTAATTTTCGGCGCGTTGTGTAAATTCGCAAAATACTCGGTGGAAATAAAACATTCAGCTGGAAAAGTGTAGTGTAATTGACAAAAAGTACTGTACTATAAGTCGTTTAAGTGATTAAGGAGTGAAATTGTGAACAATTATCTGTGTAAATTTCAAAAATGCGTTGCTGTTATCCTGGCTGCAAGTCTTTGCTAGGAAGCAAATCTTGTCGCGTTTAATTTTTCCGGTGAGTAGCTAAAAGTCAGTTTTATGGATATAACGCAATTTATCTGCATATAATCAATGTTTTCATTGAAAAACTCACGCGCGATGCTAAGCAATTGCTTTGTACATTTGAGTCAAACTAATTGTCACAACCGAATCATGTGCTGCTCAGCAGTCCAGAATCGGTGCAACGCTAGAATGAAGTGGGGCATTAAACATTTTGTATATCATTTCAGGTTCCCAACTTCACCAACTCGGGCTTCCGAATGGATGGAAATAATTGGAGGAGACGATCCCGCATGAAGAAAAAAAATTGTGGGCTTTATTTTGAATCGGGGTATATAAATATATATAATAGGAGGTGACTCAAAGCTTCAAAATAGAAAAGTGTGTGAGCTCCATTTCGAGGAGACAGATATGTTGAGGGGCGTAAGGCGGAAATATTTGAAGCCGTATGCTGTACCGAAAGCGGTATTAAATGTGGTAAGTATATTTTTTCAGCTTTAAAAAATATTGTCATCATTATTTTTCATTAGGAAATAGATAACTGTGATATACGCGCTGCATGAGAAGTAGTAAATTATTGAAATATTCCTAGAACATCGGCTGGACCAGAGAATGTATGTTGGTCTATTTTATTTAAGCTACTTTTCCAATTTTAAATGTATAAATTAGTTAAATAAATTTTTGTTGTACTTCCTGTTGTTAATTCAAGACTTTAATTTCCCAATAATTTCTTTAGGCAATAGAGATTTTTGAATGAAACCCATTTGAATCAACAATTTTCACCTACGGCACTGGTGCATTTTGCGTGATTTTCTATCTCGTTCTACGAAAGTCGAAAATTGATTCAATTCTCTTTGCTGATTTTGCTTCTTTATTCTCTCTATTCAATGAATATAAGGAAAGTGGTCTTGTAACAGGGTTTCATGAGAGAGGTGAAGAGCTCAAGCGTTGTGTTTGAATAGAGATGAATATAGTTCTAGCTGTTGTAAAAAATAATGTTTAATAAAAACACACAACCGTTCAGGTTGAAAGGTTACAAGCAAGAAGGAACGTTTATTGACAGATACAGCTGTGAGCGGCCGCACACAGAACTTGAATCGTACACTGAACTAGCATTTTATCGTGAATTATTGTTTGTTCACACTACCTTTCCTGAACAATACATTCATAAATTACTTTACTAAATTTAATTTTAAGGAATTGTGTATGACATGAAATATTTGCATTAATTTGAATTGAATTAGTTAAGCCCAAAATCCCTCGTGAATTTAGCATATTTAATTGTACACAATCCATTTGTAAGAATTGTTTTTAGCCACATCAATAGCACTTTTGTTATCACAATGCAGTACCATAAATTTCGGTGACGATGAAATTAACTCATTTTCGATGCGTTTCAGCCAAATTGATTCTTGTATAGCAGTTACCATTGACATAAGTTTTGACTCGGTAGTTGAAAGGGCTACAGTTTGCTGTCGTTTCGTTGACCAAGAAATGGCTGCACCTTGATAAATGAATACATGGCCACTTGTTGATCGTCTTTGGTCGATGTCACTGGCCCAATTGGCGTCGCAAAAACCCATAATTTCAGAATCATCTTTCCGATAAGTTAATCGTTTATTGGTTGTCCCTCTCAAATATCGCATCGAACGTTTTACTGCAGACCAATGCGCCATTCCTGGATTGGCACCATATCTGCTAAGTAAGTTTACAGCAAACCAGATATCCGGCCGTGTGATCTGTGCAGCAAACAGCAATGAGCCAATCGCCTGCATTTAAGGTATGTTTGCCATATCATTTCGCTCGTCTTCAGTTGTTGGACACATTTTCGATGTCAACTTTTGGTTTGTATCGATCGGCGTTGAAATCGGGTTACAGTCCTTCATACCAAAACGAACTAGCAGCTCGTTGATATATTGCGATTGGTGTATAGTGATCGTTTGGCGCGTTTCGTCGCGGGTAAGTCGAATGCCAAGAACATATGATGCGATTCCCATGTCTTTCATACGAAAATTTCTGGAACGTTAACATTTCAATCCATCCAGCCAATTCGTCCACACAAATTGCAACAAATACAATTTTTGTTCCAAATGTCCGATAATACATGCACTGATCGACGTCGCTTCGCTTCAAATTGACGCCAATGAGAACATGGTTTAATTTCTCGTTCCATGCTCTGCTCGCTTGCTTTAAACCATACAAGGATTTTCCTAGTTCACACACTCGTCCAGAGTTGTCGTCGTAGCCGGTTGGTTGCGACACATAAAAAGTCTCTCTCAAATCACCATTTAAAAATGCGGTAATTGCATCCATTTGATACATAGTTAAATCATATCTGACCGCAACTGTAAGCAACAACCGAATGTATTTATACCGGACCACATGTGCAAATGTTTCGTTAAATGCGATGTCTTTTGTTTGACTAAACATTCTAACTACGACCCGTGCTTTATGCCGAATTACGTCCCCGTTTACATCTCGTTTCGTTTTGTATATCCATCTTGAGCTAATTGCTTTCTTTTCTACTGGCAATTCAGTGAGTATCCACGTGGGATTCGTAGTTGATGCCGACATCTCTACCTCCATTGCCATCTTCCACAGGTGGGCATCCGATCGCGTCACAGCGTGCTCAAACGTTGTTGGGTCTTATGTTGGAGTTGCGTTTACATAAAATGAATAACGTGGTGATGTATGTATATTATGGCCTTGGTTGGCTGGCAATTCGCTCCGATTGACGCAGTCCACCTAACATGGTGGCGTCCAAATCTGTTTCGGGCTCGCACATTGTGCCATCGGCACTTTCGAACTCATTTGACGATTCCAATGTATTTCCAACATCTAGTGATGTCGGTTCTTCAGTGAGTGATTCATTCTTCTTTGACAGCTCCGCTTTACTTCTTCCTCTGAATTGTCAATGTCACACCATATGTCGTTGCCGGTTAAATCAACTGATAACGATAAAACAGAGCGAATAGTACTAAATGATCCATTTTCTATTACCTCATTTTCAATAAAAACGACATCGCGACTTATGATGATTTTCTTTGTCTTTGGATTGTACAGGCGATACACGGATGTTTTGTTGCTGTAACGAAAATGCATTCACTCAATTTTACATCGAGCTTCGATCGGTCAGCCTTCGGAGTATGCACCATTGCTTTACAGCCAAAAACACGTAGATGCTTCAAGTTTGGCCGTGTATTCGACCAGATTTCTTCAGGACAACGAATATTTCCACGACACGGCACACGATTCAGCAAATACCTTGCAGTTGTTGCCGCCTCAGCCAAAAAAATACCGACCAGTACAGCAGCAGTTAACATGCACAGCACGCGTTTCATTATTGTGCGGTTCATTCGTGCAGCCACGCCGTTTGATTGTGGTGTGTGCACCGTTGTTTTTTCATGCACAATTCGACACTGTTCTAACAAATCCACGAATTTTTTACTAATGTATACGCCGCCGCCATCGGATCTGAAAACTTTTATCTTACGCTCGCACTGGTTCTCAATCATATTTTTGAACTTCCCAAACTCATCATCTACGTACGATTTTCGTTTCATTGGGATGACAAAAATTTTCGTGAAAAATCGTCGATGAACGTCACAAAATATGTTGCACCAGAAAACGATGGTTTGCGTAGCGGACCGAATACATCCGAATGAATTAAATCGAGTAAGTTTTCAGTTTTCCCAAGCGCTCCATGAAAGGCCGAGCAACAGGAAGCCGCCCACCAGGAAAACCACGCAAACGATGGGAGGATGCAGTTGACAACGACAGCGAATCCTTGCTGGGATTCGCTAATTGGAGGACGCGGTCGCTGGACCGAGACAGTTGGAGGCAGTGTCTTCGGGAGGCCAAGGCTCGATTTGGGCTGGTGCGCCATTGATGATGATGAAGTTTTCAGCCCGTTTTCCAATGTTATTGAAGGGCGTTCGACTGTGCTTGCCTTTAATACACACTATGCATTTTTCACTTTTATTTGCGTCAAATCGTACACTCTGTGACGAGGTTTTACTCTCAGCAAATTTTCATTGCAAATGTGGCCTAATCGGCGATGCCACACATCAGCGCTACTATCGATAGTCATAGCGGATTCAGTTTGTACTGGAACGTCAATTTCATTACAGTTTAACCTGTACAAATCATTGACAACATCTGCAGTTGCTATCAAATTTTGTTCACTGTCAATGATTTTACAGTTATCATTTTCAAAGATAACTTTATTTCCTTTTTTTGTCATTTGTCTCATGGACAGTAAGTTTGCACACAAATCAGGCACATGCTTCACATTTTGTACAGTGATTTTATATATTTGTTCGCCCGCACTACACAAACGATTTACATTCCCAGCCCATTTCACTGCGACTTTCGAATTGTTCGCAATCGTAACAACTTTGTGCCTTTTCGTTAAGAATTTTTCACTGTGCGTCATGTTCATGGTTGCACCTGAATCAACAAACTATTCGGAAACACTATTATCGTTTACAAGAAACGATGCAAACAATGCCTTATCTTTTGAAAAATTTGGCCTTTAGTTTATTTCTTTGTGTGGACAATTCCTACTGAAATGATTTTATTCATTACACGTGTGACAGCGGAATTTAACTTTTTTTTGGATTTTCCTTTAGAATACAAAGCACTACCACCGTCGTGAGTGTTGAATTTCGAGTCTTGCAACAACAAATTTTTAACAATAACCACGGATAAATCGGTCAAAGAATGTTCAAGAGTTAATACCAATGCACGATTCATCTCGCTAACCAGCTAGAATGAGCGATGCTGTTATTTCATCGTCAATTTTAAGACAGGCACTTTTCACTTTTAGTGACGTCATCACCATGGTATTAACAAAATCTTGCATTGAATTGCAATCTGATAATTTTAAGTGCACCAGTTGCTTCAATAATTCAACTTTTCGTGTGACTCCTTTATCCTCAAACGCAGCAACGATTGCATCCCATGCATTTTTTTAAGTTTCGGCTATTGCAATGTGAGAATATTTGCTCGATTCCAACAGCAAGGTAATTTCGGCTAAGGCACGCTCATCAATTTCTAGTTTTTTTTCTGTCGACACTATTTTCCACAGATCCTTAATCACTAAATACGATTTTGCGTTCCTTGACCAAACATCGTAATTTTCGTGACCATGCAGTTTTTCGAATGTCCAATGTGGTTGGTTTGCCATGCTTTTAGCTCCACTTCATTTCACATCCACATTTTTTATCCGAAAAAATCACGTTCTACTCGTATAAACAATAATTGGTTTTTAATCGTGCGAGTTATAGTTGGACTATTTAAGTCCAAAAAAAAATTAAATTGAAATTGTTCCTAACGTGGAACTTTTAAATAAAACTCGAAAGGTTTTCACGGAATAATGACTTTATTAAAATTGAACTTGACCGAACTGAATCGCAACTGAAGACTACCTTCTAGACTATCTTACATGTCTATATATAGGGTTTGAATCGCCAAAACAATATTCGTCTTATCTGAATATTCCCACAATAAGAGGATGTGCTAAGTATGCAATATCAAGCAGCGGATGTGAGATGCGGATATTGCATTTTTGTTTATCAAAGAATTTTTAATTAAATTTGTTGGTCTGTATCTGATATGATATGCAACATTGTATTATTTGTATCAGAATATGGTATAAAGAATGCAACATTGTATTGTTCGTATCAGGATATGATATGAAGAATGCAACATTGTATTGATATAATGTACATGTTATTCGGAAAGGATTTTGGAGAATTTGGTAGTAATGCTATTGTATATGTTATGTGTAACTCCTCCCTCCTTATGTTTAGCGTTGTCCTCAACGTTACTTATGTTAGCCAATTCGATATCATTACTTTTATTATTTTTTACGTTAATTTTTATGGTTTGACGATTCGTACAAAAGAAGTATAATGCAATTATAAAAATGAGTATAATAATGGTAAGTATAAAAATAGATCCAGTGGCTATAGTATTTCTTTTACTGACGTATTTTATTTCTTCGATTTTTTCCATATTTTTGATATTTTCTAATTGTAGATCTTCAAAATTAAGTTTATAATTATATTCTGATAGTGTTTTTATTGGTTCTAACGTTAAAACTTGTTGAAACTCTTTCACTGTATTTGTAAATACTTTTCCTTCAATTTCTATTTTACAATTACTGAATCTAATAATATATATTCCTTTAAGTCTATACGTTTTTTCGTCACAATTCTGATTTATTCTGTCGTTTATATTTTCAATTAATAACAAGCCCTTTTCTATTTCTTCTGTTTTAGTCTCATTACTTATTTTAATAATACAATTTATGTTAGAGCAGGATAATTCATTTTTTAACAATTTTGCTCGTTTTTGGATTTCAAAATATCGTCCATTATATAACACTGTTTCTTTTATGTCTATGTTTAATGTTTCTGAATTTACATTAGGTATTTGTTTAACATAGTTTGATAATAAAGGTGCGGTTAAAATAGGTACATTGATCATAAAAGTTATGGTTCCTTCTTTAATTAATACACTAATCGTTATTTCTTTGAGTTCATCAACGGATAGGTTATGGGAATCAATTTCATCATATATAAGTATGGATCTGGTCATAATGCCTGTTTTCGCGGAATTTACATTGTCGATTATTTTTTCTAATTCGTCTTTTAATAGATCAAGATTATGGTTTAATTGGACAGTAGTTAATATTATGTTTATTTGTTTAGTACTGTTATTTAAATCGGTCGCGAGTTGATTATATAATTTATTAGTTTGATTTATGTTTGATATTATTTTATCGAGGTTATTTTTAAAAGCGTTATTAATTAGTATTTGTTTGTTCATCGATTCTATTAGTGCATGATTATTAGTGTCGATTATTTTTAAATGTTCCATTATCTCTTCGTAATCTTCGTTATCCATTAGTCCAAATAAGAATTTATAAACGTTACCTACGGGGTTAATTAATCCTCTTTTGTGTCGGATCGACGAAATGGATCTTTTTTCGTAACTAGTAGATATATTTTTCAAAACCGTTCTCTTATGTCTTCTTTGTTTGGGTTTATTAACTTTTATTGAAATATCTTTTGCGTTTTCCTGATCAAAATGTAATAGTTTTAATTCTCCTTTTATTGTTTTGATAGTACCTAAAGTATATGAGTCTGGTTCAATTTCTGTAGTGATTTCTGCTAAAGCGGTTTCGTATTGTTTTAAATTTATTCTATGGTAAATTCTTCGATAGTCTCTAATAAGTCTTACTGGGTCCTTTTTTATTAAGATGATTCCGGTTTCAGTATGTATTTTCTCTACTGTTATTTCTGCCTGAATTGTTGGTAGTATTATTAGGGTTATGAGTATGACTAAGGATTTCAAAATCGGGTGTTTCCTAGTTTGTTGATAAAAGGTCTGTAAATTAAAATGTATGTCTTATTAGTTTATAGGTTTGTCGGAAATAGTTTTTGTTAGTTTAGGTTATTAGTCTTCCTTTTGCTATTTCTAAAATCACTTTCTTTCGGAAATATGGCATGTCTTCTTGTGTGAAGTCTAATTGATGATTTCTGGTAATATACTCAGCTATTTCACAACTAAATATACCAAATCGTATGAATTACTTTGCATTGGATATTTACTACATTTGTTTTGGTAAATGTTCCTATATTGAAGTTATTTATTTCCTTAGATTCTGCTTCTTTTTCTAAATACTCCGCTAACACGTCTAAAAGATGCGTATTTGGTTTTCTAAATGAATCGTAGTAATTAATAGTTTTTTCTCTAAGATTTACGATGGTTATGCACCAATGTGGTTTGTATGAACTGGAATTAGTAAGAAGTCGTATGAGAAAATATTTATTTTGTGAGTCCATTTCTTGACTGCTTCGTATCCTGATTGTAGGAGCCGTATAGTAAAGAATGTGTCGAATACGTACACTTTTGGTAAATTTTTCGGTTGATTCAGATCACTGCGTTCCTTAATTAGGTTCATATAGAAATTTATAATTTGATCATCTAGCCATTCATTTTGTTCAATAGTTTTTATTTCCTTTTTTGTTATATTTAATCCGTATTTTGATATAATAATTTCGTTTAGAGATCCTTCTTGTGTTAATATTTTAATGAAGGATTCATCTGAGTTTGAAATAATTGGATTTTCAATTACCCTGTCTTCTGTAGTGTATTTCTTTATTCGTTTTATTTGAACGGGGTGTATTTTAGTTTTTCGTTTATTGTGTTTCATTAACATTACATCGTTGTTAGTATTTTTTGTTATCTCTACTTTACGATATTTGGGTTGTTCTTTATGTCTTTCGTTACTATAATTTTTTATAAATACTTTATTGTTAGGAATTTCCTGTGGTTTTTCACGGTTTCTGTTATGATATGCGATCCATTTTATTTTCTTTGTTTTTAATGATTCGTGAATTTGTTTTCTATCTTTACTTCCTTGTTGAACTTCTAATGGTTTACAATTTATACTTGAATGTATTGTATTGTTATAGTATTCGGTCGCTTTAAGGACTTTTTCATCGATACTGAGTTCGGATTCGGTAAGTGAGAGAACTCTTATTTGTTCCAAAAGTGTACTGTGACATCGGTTCATATCGGCATTTCCGGTATGAGATTTGGGTGAAGTGAAATGTATTTCAATTTTTTCCTTTCGTAAGAAATCTCTAATATTGACAGTATTGAATTCATTGTCTGCGACAAGCTTTTTTGGTTTTCCCATTATTGCATTATATTCTCTGATCAATTTTATGAAAGTTACCGCATTTTTGTCCATAGTTTCTTTAGTGTATAGATGTTTGGAGAATTTATCTATAGTTGTAAAGAATTGTTTCTTACCTATCATAAATATGTCTAAGTGAACTAGTTGGTTAATATTATTGGGTGTTTCTGATAATAAGAACTCTGGTTTTACGGGTTTTCTGTCATATTTTACGCGATTGCATATATCGCAATTGTTGATGTATTTGGCAATCATGTTTCTCATATCTTGAAAGTAGTATACGTTTTTTATTTCTGCGTAATTTTCTAAGATACCTCTATGATTACTATTTTCATGGATCTCTTTTATTTTCTTAAAACATTGATCTTCATCTAATAGATCGTTTGCGTGATGTGTACATTTAATGAATTTTATTTCTCGATTATTAGAATACAGTGGAACCCCGCTATTCGTCCGCCTCTCTACTCGTACAACTCATCATTCGTACAACTTGTTCAAGTAGAATTTAAATCGCCATTCGTACGCTTTTTCGCGATTCGGACTGCGTGCACGCATGCGCTTGAGAATAATAGACAAAGCCTGGGGTGAAGTTTCTTTGAGGACACTGAAATCCTCCTGGAAAAATCTGTGGCCAGACTGTGTGGCACTGAAAGACTTAGAAGACACTGCCACGGAAGCTTTTGTTGTGAATAAAATTGTGTCCCTGGGAAAATCCATGGGTTTGTATGTAGACAGTGATGATGTGGAGGAGTTGATTGAAGATCCCCGAAATGAGTTGACAACTGAAAAACTTCAAGAACTACAGAGAGAACAGCAGGAAGCGATTGAAGATGTGTCTTCAGAGGAAGAGGAAAACATTTCAACTAAGAAGAATTGTGTCACCATTGGGAAAATATAGAACATATTGTCCAAAAATAGCATCCAAACACAGCTGTGGCGAATAGGAGCCTTAACTTATTTAACGACAATGTGATGGAGCATTTTAGGAGCATTCTAAAAAAAGACAAAAACAATCAATATTGGATACCTTTTTAATATGTAAAGGACCAAAAATCATCAAACGTTTTTAATATAGAAAGTGATGAGGAATTGTAATACATATGTAAGTAGAGTTCAAAAAATAAAAATCGTATTAAAAAATTATACAATTGTACATTTATTACTTCTACTGTTCAACTCATTAGTTTAAATTAAGAGTTTGGAACCGATTAATGCAATTTACATTATATATTATGCGAAAAAATGATTCGGCATTAGTACAAATCGCCATTTGAACTGCCTGCTAGAACGAATTGTGTACGAATAGCGAGGCTCTACTGTATAGGCTTACGATTGCAATTTGAACTTTGTTCCATTCCGTGTCATTGAGCTCACAATGAATTCCAATTTTGCCTTTATTAGCTATATATCGTCTCAATATATCTTTTACTGTATATTCGTCATTAATATCCTTTGTATCTATATATATTTATCGTTTTTTTATTAATCATTTTTAGTTCCTTTTGTTTCCTTTTTACAATCAAAATTTGTGTTTTATAGATGTTAACAATTCCTTCGCTAATGGGTATAAAGTCGTGTTGATCTTCATCCCCTGAGTGAATTGTTGCCATGTCACTTAGGTTTTCATTCGAGTCTTGGTTTTTAATAGTTATATTGATTTCTTGTTTTTCAGCATTAATTCTACTGAGGAAATCAGCAACTTTATTGTCTTTTCCTTTTAGGTATTCGATATTAAAGTTGTACTCGTTTAGTTTTATCTTCCATCTCTGCAATTTGCTATTTGGTTCCTTTAGGTTGTTAAGCCAGACGAGAGGTCTATGGTCCGTTTTTATATCAAATTTTGTTCCAAAAATATATGGTTTGAAGTATTGAGTTGCCCATACGATAGCGAGTAATTCTTTTTCTATCGTAGAGTAGTTTCTTTCATGTTCATTTAAGGTTCTACTAGCAAATGATATTGGGTGTCCTTGTTGTGATAAAACTGCGCCTATTGCTTTTTCTGAAGCGTCTGTTGTGAGTATAAATTTTTGTTTGAAGTCAGGATAATGTAGAATTGGATAATTTGTAATTAATTGTTTTAGCTTTTCGAACGCTGAAACATATTTTGGGTCTTCAACATTTATTTTGTTGTCCTTTTTTAAGGCATCGGTCAATGGTGAGGCAATTTTTGCATAGTTATTAATAAACTTACGGTAGTATCCTGTTATTCCTAAGAATGATTTAATTCTCTTTGGAGTGTCAGGGACTTTTAAATTTTTTATTACTTCAACTTTATCAGGATTTGGTTTTATGCCGTCTACAGATAAAATATGTCCTAGATAGTCAGTTTGTTTTGCGAAGAATCGACATTTATCGATTTGGATTTTTAATTTATACTTTCTCAGTGTATCGAATATTTTTCGAATATTCACTTCCATTTCCTGGAGTGATGTTGCGAAGATGAGGATATCGTCCAAGTAGACAACACATATTTTATTGATGTATTCCCTCAGGACTTCGTTCATCATACGCTGACAAGTAGCGGGGGCGTTTTTTAAGCCGAAGGGCATTCTGTTGAATTCATAATGTCCTTGTGGTGTTGAGAAAGCTGTTTTATATCGATCATGTTCACTGATCTCTATTTGGTGGAATCCTTTCGCCAAATCTAACGTTGTGAAGTATTGTGATTTACCTAATTTGTCAAATATACTTTCGATGTTAGGAATAGGAAACTTGTCTTCGATGGTTTCCTCGTTCAACTTTCTGTAGTCTATAACAATTCTCCATTTTTGTTTACCGGAGTTGTCCATTTTCTTTGGTACAATCCATATAGGTGCGTTGTAAGGAGATGTAGAAGGTCGTATAATTTTTTGTTTTAACATGTCTTCGATTTGAGATTTAACTTCTACTTCGTGTACATGGGGAAATCGGTAAATTTTAGAATACAAGGGTTTGTTGGATTTAGTTACTATCTCATGTTTAGTTTGGGTGGTGCACGTTAAGTTATCACCTTCTTTGTAGAATATATCCTCATTTTCTCTGAGTATTCTTCTCAAGGTATTGGTTTCGTCGTTGTTTAAGGTTTCAAATAACTTCTGTTTGGCACTTAATTGGGGTTGCAATTCGCTTTGAAGGTTTATCTCTTCGGGTATTGCATAGTTAAATAATAGTATCTTATTATTTATTTTGATACTACCTGTTCCCAAGTCTAGGTATGCATTTAGTGGGTGTAGAATATTTTGTCCTATTATGGCTTTAAACTGTTTGTCAGAAAAATCCATAATATTCCAAAGTATTTTATGAGATATTGGGAGTTCGAATTCTCGAGGCATATTAGATTTTAATTTTTCAGGAACATATTATGTTCCTGTTAAACCGTATATTGGAATAGGTACGTCTAATTGAAATTTCTCGTTTTTCAAAAGATAGCGTTTGTCTATACTAGATTTTGATGCTCCAGTATCTACTAGTACAGGGATTATCTGATTATCAATGTTAAAGTTAATTATAGGTAAAGGGTTTCCGAGGCAGTTATGTGAAAATTTGTGTCCATCGCTTCGTGATTTTGTCGATATTGGTTACTTTGACGATAGATATTTGAGTTATCTACTTGCATTTGTTCCGGACGGTTAAATACACGATTATTTTGTGGTTGGTACCTTCGGTCAAAGTTGAATCTATTATTGGTATTTTGAATATTTCAGTGGTTATTGTTATTTCGATTTAGGTAATTATTTTGGTGGTTGTTATAACGTGGTTTAAAATTGTTATTATAATTATTATTATGTTGGTTGTTACTATTTTTGTGCGGATTTCTGTTCCGACGATTAGAATTGTAATCTTCACTAGGTTGGTTATCGGTATTTTGTTGAATTTCCTTCAACAGATTATTTGCCTGATCCAAAGTGTTACAATTTCTGGTTTCAAGTAGGAAAGTTTTATATTCAGGTAAAAGGGATTTGAGTTTATTTAATACGAAACTCTCGTTACAGGCAGGATTGAACTCATTGTGGAAGTCTCTCTGCGGATCTTGCAGGTATTTTGTATTAAGTCTGTTTAGTAGATTATTTAACTTATGGTATGTATCATCAATATTCCTATTATTAACACTTACCCCATGAATACAATTTACAATATTGTTGTATGTTTGGTTGATCCCGTATGTCGATAATAATATCGCTTTGATGCTCTGCCAATTAGGGTCTGGAATCTTCTGGATTGTGTTCCTCGCTGGTCCTTGCAGTTTGTGCAGGATTAGGCGGAAGATATATGTTTGTTGATCACCTGGTTGTGTGAGGTTGAGGATCGTGGTTGCCTCATCTATCCATGCAGACAGTGCGTATTGTTCGTTGTTGCCGGTGTAAATAGGTGATCGCCTAACTTCCTTCAGCAGCTCCTCGAAGCTCAGCTCTAGTGGAAGTGGTGCGAGTATTTCAGCCATTATTATTATTTTTTATTTCAGTCCGTGTAAATGTGGTCCTGGTTTCTTTCGGGATGCAGCAAGTTTTCACACACTTTCGATATTTTATTTTTATTAGTGAACAGTTCCTTAACCCCAGCCTCAGGGAAAGGTTTTAAAGGTCGACTCAGGCTTGACACACAACCTCCTGTTTTAATACCTAGTGAATTTGCACTTGACTAGGGTTGTTAATAGTGTTTATAAATCAACACTATAGGGTTCCCGATCGTTTGAGCGTTAATTCGCGTTTTTCCAATTTTGCATATTCGTCGCAATTGGATTTATTTGTTCCTTACACAAAGTGTTTAGCGGAACCGCGAACTTTTAGGGTTTTTTATCGTCTTAAATAGGACTTCCTCTCTCCTTAAGACGTTGACTGCGCCAGTTATAGTTGGACTATTTGTTAAGTCCAAAAAAAAATTAAATTGAAATTGTTCCTAACGTGGAACTTTTAAATAAAACTCGAAAGGTTTTCACGGAATAATGACTTTATTAAAATTGAACTTGACCGAACTGAATCGCAACTGAAGACTGCCTTCTAGACTATCTTACATGTCTATATATAGGGTTTGAATCGCCAAAACAATATTCGTCTTATCTGAATATTCCCACAATAAGAGGATGTGCTAAGTATGCAATATCAAGCAGCGGATGTGAGATGCGGATATTGCATTTTTGTTTATCAAAGAATTTTTAATTAAATTTGTTGGTCTGTATCTGATATGATATGCAACATTGTATTATTTGTATCAGAATATGGTATAAAGAATGCAACATTGTATTGTTCGTATCAGGATATGATATGAAGAATGCAACATTGTATTGATATAATGTACATGTTATTCGGAAAGGATTTTGGAGAATTTGGTAGTAATGCTATTGTCTATGTTATGTGTAACTTGCGTGCTCTTGCTAATGTTTTGTTGAACCTTCAGTGTTTTACTATAACTTTTTCATTTGGGGTGTCCTGGGCCCATAAACTGTTGTAAAAAATAATGTTTAATAAAAACACAAAACCGTTCAGGTTGAAAGGTTACAAGCAAGAAGAAACGTTTATTGATAGATACAGCTGTGAGCGGTAGCACACAGAACTTGAATCGTGTCGTGGATGAATTTGGCTTCACATGCTGCCGTGGATCTGCTACGCAATCGCGTATCTTGAGATGTTTTTGCGCTGGCGCCTAAATGCTGGATAACTTTGTTTCCTGTTGATGAATGGATGGAAAGGACACAATGATAGAGAATTGAGTGTAAAATGCAATACCTGCGTGAAGAGCAACGTTGTTTACTTATGCTAAAAATGGTGAATAAAAGACCGGGATTCGTGAAAATAATTTGTTTTTTATTAATGAAAAAATATAAATTCATCTATGTATTTCTATCTTAGAATCAACATACCGCCACAGATTTAATTGAAACCTTAGTCTATCAAGTGCATCAAATTGTCAATCACTATTTTTACTACTCCTATAAACATTTTTGCATATATAAAACGAGCACGTTTAAAATATGCAGACGACATCGTAGGGGTTGACGAATTCGATCCCCAAAAACGAGATCAGAGATGTCAACATAACAATTTTCAGTACAGTAGGAAAAGACGCTACGTGATATTAATACGATTTTTTAAGTGGTGTATCATATGGGTCGCAAACAACTTTACCGCTAGCATACACACAATCTGGAGATAGGCGTATTTTTTTAGCATCAACCTCAAATGGTGAGGTGAAAGCACTCATTATCAGTGAGCAGAAAAAACACTTGACGTAGTCCTTGAAGTTGGTGTGAAATAAACCGCTTTTCACAATTTTAAGTACTTTACTCTCCTCCAGATCCAGATTCTTGAATGTCTTGACTGAAAGTCCGAGTGTTACAGAACATACTTTACGTCAATCCAAAAATTATGGGATCATGGAAATCGAAGCCATTTTACAAACACGCGATCTTCTTTACGTTTCGAAATCCACTCTTCAAGATAAACATCGGGGTACTTGACCTTTGCCAGTTCTGTCTCATAAAACCTCTTTTGATGAAAACACCTTGATAATCTTCAAACAAGTATGGGCGGGATTCTGTTTTCCTTACTTCCTATGCCTTACATATCTTTGTCGACCAGTTCGGGCTGTAGCCTTTCTGGAAGACTACATGTCTCACCTTTCTCACCTTTGCATACGAAAATCTAAATGGTTCTCGTCACCTCACAGGTTTTAATGCCGCACCCTATCTCAATGTGGTAAAACAATGGGCCTATCTTGGCCTAAGTGAGCCGCCTTTTGACAAAGGGGGCTGGCACTACAACCAACAAACTAAGCTAATGGTGATTTCTGTTCATGTTGCACTCTTTCCACAGTTTACTCTTCAGAGTTCGATTAAAGCTCTCGACAATTGATAACTACAAAGCAGTGAATGTAGAATAATGGTTAATTTCATAGTAGTTCATCATCTGACGAAATATTGTGGTCCTGGTTTCTTTCGGGATGCAGCAAGTTTTCACACACTTTCGATATTTTATTTTTATTAGTGAACAGGTCCTTAACCCCAGCCTCAGGGAAAGGTTTTAAAGGTCGACTCAGGCTTGACGCACAACCTCCTGTTTTAATACCTAGTGAATTTGCACTTGACTAGGGTTGTTAATAGTGTTTATAAATCAACACTATAGGGTTCCCGATCGTTTGAGCGTTAATTCGCGTTTTTCCAATTTTGCGTATTCGTCGCAATTGGATTTATTTGTTCCTTACACAAAGTGTTTAGCGGAACCGCGAACTTTTAGGGTTTTTTATCGTCTTAAATAGGACTTCCTCTCTCCTTAAGACGTTGGCTGCGCCAGTTATAGTTGGACTATTTGTTAAGTCCAAAAAAAAATTAAATTGAAATTGTTCCTAAAGTGGAACTTTTAAATAAAACTCGAAAGGTTTTCACGGAATAATGACTTTATTAAAATTGAACTTGACCGAACTGAATCGCAACTGAAGACTGCCTTCTAGACTATCATACATGTCTATATATAGGGTTTGAATCGCCAAAACAATATTCGTCTTATCTGAATATTCCCACAATAAGAGGATGTGCTAAGTATGCAATATCAAGCAGCGGATGTGAGATGCGGATATTGCATTTTTGTTTATCAAAGAATTTTTAATTAAATTTGTTGGTCTGTATCTGATATGATATGCAACATTATATTATTTGTATCAGAATATGGTATAAAGAATGCAACATTGTATTGTTCGTATCAGGATATGATATGAAGAATGCAACATTGTATTGATATAATGTACATGTTCTTCGGAAAGGATTTTGGAGAATTTGGTAGTAATGCTATTTTCTATGTTATGTGTAACTTGCGTGCTCTTGCTAATGTTTTGTTGAACCTTCAGTGTTTTATTTTTATTGATTTTGGAGAATTTGGTAGTAATGCTATTGTCTATGTTATGTGTAACTCCTCCCTCCTTATGTTTAGCGTTGTCCTCAACGTTACTTATGTTAGCCAATTCGATATCATTACTTTTATTATTTTTTACGTTAATTTTTATGGTTTGACGATTCGTACAAAAGAAGTATAATGCAATTATAAAAATGAGTATAATAATGGTAAGTATAAAAATAGATCCAGTGGCTATAGTATTTCTTTTACTGACGTATTTTATTTCTTCGATTTTTTCCATATTTTTGATATTTTCTAATTGTAGATCTTCAAAATTAAGTTTATAATTATATTCTGATAGTGTTTTTATTGGTTCTAACGTTAAAACTTGTTGAAACTCTTTCACTGTATTTGTAAATACTTTTCCTTCAATTTCTATTTTACAATTACTGAATCTAATAATATATATTCCTTTAAGTCTATACGTTTTTTCGTCACAATTCTGATTTATTCTGTCGTTTATATTTACAATTAATAACAAGCCCTTTTCTATTTCTTCTGTTTTAGTCTCATTACTTATTTTAATAATACAATTTATGTTAGAGCAGGATAATTCATTTTTTAACAATTTTGCTCGTTTTTGGATTTCAGAATATCGTCCATTATATAACACTGTTTCTTTTATGTCTATGTTTAATGTTTCTGAATTTACATTAGGTATTTGTTTAACATAGTTTGATAATAAAGGTGCGGTTAAAATAGGTACATTGATCATAAAAGTTATGGTTCCTTCTTTAATTAATACACTAATCGTTATTTCTTTGAGTTCATCAACGGATAGGTTATGGGAATCAATTTCATCATATATAAGTATGGATCTGGTCATAATGCCTGTTTTCGCGGAATTTACATTGTCGATTATTTTTTCTAATTCGTCTTTTAATAGATCAAGATTATGGTTTAATTGGACAGTAGTTAATATTATGTTTATTTGTTTAGTACTGTTATTTAAATCGGTCGCGAGTTGATTATATAATTTATTAGTTTGATTTATGTTTGATATTATTTTATCGAGGTTATTTTTAAAAGCGTTATTAATTAGTATTTGTTTGTTCATCGATTCTATTAGTGCATGATTATTAGTGTCGATTATTTTTAAATGTTCCATTATCTCTTCGTAATCTTCGTTATCCATTAGTCCAAATAAGAATTTATAAACGTTACCTACGGGGTTAATTAATCCTCTTTTGTGTCGGATCGACGAAATGGATCTTTTTTCGTAACTAGTAGATATATTTTTCAAAACCGTTCTCTTATGTCTTCTTTGTTTGGGTTTATTAACTTTTATTGAAATATCTTTTGCGTTTTCCTGATCAAAATGTAATAGTTTTAATTCTCCTTTTATTGTTTTGATAGTACCTAAAGTATATGAGTCTGGTTCAATTTCTGTAGTGATTTCTGCTAAAGCGGTTTCGTATTGTTTTAAATTTATTCTATGGTAAATTCTTCGATAGTCTCTAATAAGTCTTACTGGGTCCTTTTTTATTAAGATGATTCCGGTTTCAGTATGTATTTTCTCTACTGTTATTTCTGCCTGAATTGTTGGTAGTATTATTAGGGTTATGAGTATGACTAAGGATTTCAAAATCGGGTGTTTCCTAGTTTGTTGATAAAAGGTCTGTAAATTAAAATGTATGTCTTATTAGTTTATAGGTTTGTCGGAAATAGTTTTTGTTAGTTTAGGTTATTAGTCTTCCTTTTGCTATTTCTAAAATCACTTTCTTTCGGAAATATGGCATGTCTTCTTGTGTGAAGTCTAATTGATGATTTCTGGTAATATACTCAGCTATTTCACAACTAAATATACCAAATCGTATGAATTACTTTGCATTGGATATTTACTACATTTGTTTTGGTAAATGTTCCTATATTGAAGTTATTTATTTCCTTAGATTCTGCTTCTTTTTCTAAATACTCCGCTAACACGTCTAAAAGATGCGTATTTGGTTTTCTAAATGAATCGTAGTAATTAATAGTTTTTTCTCTAAGATTTACGATGGTTATGCACCAATGTGGTTTGTATGAACTGGAATTAGTAAGAGGTCGTATGAGAAAATATTTATTTTGCGAGTCCATTTCTTGACTGCTTCGTATCCTGATTGTAGGAGCCGTATAGTAAAGAATGTGTCGAATACGTACACTTTTGGTAAATTTTTCGGTTGATTCAGATCACTGCGTTCCTTAATTAGGTTCATATAGAAATTTATAATTTGATCATCTAGCCATTCATTTTGTTCAATAGTTTTTATTTCCTTTTTTGTTATATTTAATCCGTATTTTGATATAATAATTTCGTTTAGAGATCCTTCTTGTGTTAATATTTTAATGAAGGATTCATCTGAGTTTGAAATAATTGGATTTTCAATTACCCTGTCTTCTGTAGTGTATTTCTTTATTCGTTTTATTTGAACGGGGTGTATTTTAGTTTTTCGTTTATTGTGTTTCATTAACATTACATCGTTGTTAGTATTTTTTGTTATCTCTACTTTACGATATTTGGGTTGTTCTTTATGTCTTTCGTTACTATAATTTTTTATAAATACTTTATTGTTAGGAATTTCCTGTGGTTTTTCACGGTTTCTGTTATGATATGCGATCCATTTTATTTTCTTTGTTTTTAATGATTCGTGAATTTGTTTTCTATCTTTACTTCCTTGTTGAACTTCTAATGGTTTACAATTTATACTTGAATGTATTGTATTGTTATAGTATTCGGTCGCTTTAAGGACTTTTTCATCGATACTGAGTTCGGATTCGGTAAGTGAGAGAACTCTTATTTGTTCCAAAAGTGTACTGTGACATCGGTTCATATCGGCATTTCCGGTATGAGATTTGGGTGAAGTGAAATGTATTTCAATTTTTTCCTTTCGTAAGAAATCTCTAATATTGACAGTATTGAATTCATTGTCTGCGACAAGCTTTTTTGGTTTTCCCATTATTGCATTATATTCTCTGATAAATTTTATGAAAGTTACCGCATTTTTGTCCATAGTTTCTTTAGTGTATAGATGTTTGGAGAATTTATCTATAGTTGTAAAGAATTGTTTCTTACCTATCATAAATATGTCTAAGTGAACTAGTTGGTTAATATTATTGGGTGTTTCTGATAATAAGAACTCTGGTTTTACGGGTTTTCTGTCATATTTTACGCGATTGCATATATCGCAATTGTTGATGTATTTGGCAATCATGTTTCTCATATCTTGAAAGTAGTATACGTTTTTTATTTCTGCGTAATTTTCTAAGATACCTCTATGATTACTATTTTCATGGATCTCTTTTATTTTCTTAAAACATTGATCTTCATCTAATAGATCGTTTGCGTGATGTGTACATTTAATGAATTTTATTTCTCGATTATTAGAATACAGTGGAACCCCGCTATTCGTCCGCCTCTCTACTCGTACAACTCATCATTCGTACAACTTGTTCAAGTAGAATTTAAATCGCCATTCGTACGCTTTTTCGCGATTCGGACTGCGTGCACGCATGCGCTTGAGAATAATAGACAAAGCCTGGGGTGAAGTTTCTTTGAGGACACTGAAATCCTCCTGGAAAAATCTGTGGCCAGACTGTGTGGCACTGAAAGACTTAGAAGACACTGCCACGGAAGCTTTTGTTGTGAATAAAATTGTGTCCCTGGGAAAATCCATGGGTTTGTATGTAGACAGTGATGATGTGGAGGAGTTGATTGAAGATCCCCGAAATGAGTTGACAACTGAAAAACTTCAAGAACTACAGAGAGAACAGCAGGAAGCGATTGAAGATGTGTCTTCAGAGGAAGAGGAAAACATTTCAACTAAGAAGAATTGTGTCACCATTGGGAAAATATAGAACATATTGTCCAAAAATGGCATCCAAACACAGCTGTGGCGAATAGGAGCCTTAACTTATTTAACGACAATGTGATGGAGCATTTTAGGAGCATTCTAAAAATAGACAAAAACAATCAATATTGGATACCTTTTTAATATGTAAAGGACCAAAAATCATCAAACGTTTTTAATATAGAAAGTGATGAGGAATTGTAATACATATGTAAGTAGAGTTCAAAAAATAAAAATCGTATTAAAAAATTATACAATTGTACATTTATTACTTCTACTGTTCAACTCATTAGTTTAAATTAAGAGTTTGGAACCGATTAATGCAATTTACATTATATCTTATGCGAAAAAATGATTCGGCATTAGTACAAATCGCCATTTGAACTGCCTGCTAGAACGAATTGTGTACGAATAGCGAGGCTCTACTGTATAGGCTTACGATTGCAATTTGAACTTTGTTCCATTCCGTGTCATTGAGCTCACAATGAATTCCAATTTTGCCTTTATTAGCTATATATCGTCTCAATATATCTTTTACTGTATATTCGTCATTAATATCCTTTGTATCTATATATATTTATCGTTTTTTTATTAATCATTTTTAGTTCCTTTTGTTTCCTTTTTACAATCAAAATTTGTGTTTTATAGATGTTAACAATTCCTTCGCTAATGGGTATAAAGTCGTGTTGATCTTCATCCCCTGAGTGAATTGTTGCCATGTCACTTAGGTTTTCATTCGAGTCTTGGTTTTTAATAGTTATATTGATTTCTTGTTTTTCAGCATTAATTCTACTGAGGAAATCAGCAACTTTATTGTCTTTTCCTTTTAGGTATTCGATATTAAAGTTGTACTCGTTTAGTTTTATCTTCCATCTCTGCAATTTGCTATTTGGTTCCTTTAGGTTGTTAAGCCAGACGAGAGGTCTATGGTCCGTTTTTATATCAAATTTTGTTCCAAAAATATATGGTTTGAAGTATTGAGTTGCCCATACGATAGCGAGTAATTCTTTTTCTATCGTAGAGTAGTTTCTTTCATGTTCATTTAAGGTTCTACTAGCAAATGATATTGGGTGTCCTTGTTGTGATAAAACTGCGCCTATTGCTTTTTCTGAAGCGTCTGTTGTGAGTATAAATTTTTGTTTGAAGTCAGGATAATGTAGAATTGGATAATTTGTAATTAATTGTTTTAGCTTTTCGAACGCTGAAACATATTTTGGGTCTTCAACATTTATTTTGTTGTCCTTTTTTAAGGCATCGGTCAATGGTGAGGCAATTTTTGCATAGTTATTAATAAACTTACGGTAGTATCCTGTTATTCCTAAGAATGATTTAATTCTCTTTGGAGTGTCAGGGACTTTTAAATTTTTTATTACTTCAATTTTATCAGGATTTGGTTTTATGCCGTCTACAGATAAAATATGTCCTAGATAGTCAGTTTGTTTTGCGAAGAATCGACATTTATCGATTTGGATTTTTAATTTATACTTTCTCAGTGTATCGAATATTTTTCGAATATTCACTTCCATTTCCTGGAGTGATGTTGCGAAGATGAGGATATCGTCCAAGTAGACAACACATATTTTATTGATGTATTCCCTCAGGACTTCGTTCATCATACGCTGACAAGTAGCGGGGGCGTTTTTTAAGCCGAAGGGCATTCTGTTGAATTCATAATGTCCTTGTGGTGTTGAGAAAGCTGTTTTATATCGATCATGTTCACTGATCTCTATTTGGTGGAATCCTTTCGCCAAATCTAACGTTGTGAAGTATTGTGATTTACCTAATTTGTCAAATATACTTTCGATGTTAGGAATAGGAAACTTGTCTTCGATGGTTTCCTCGTTCAACTTTCTGTAGTCTATAACAATTCTCCATTTTTGTTTACCGGAGTTGTCCATTTTCTTTGGTACAATCCATATAGGTGCGTTGTAAGGAGATGTAGAAGGTCGTATAATTTTTTGTTTTAACATGTCTTCGATTTGAGATTTAACTTCTACTTCGTGTACATGGGGAAATCGGTAAATTTTAGAATACAAGGGTTTGTTGGATTTAGTTACTATCTCATGTTTAGTTTGGGTGGTGCACGTTAAGTTATCACCTTCTTTGTAGAATATATCCTCATTTTCTCTGAGTATTTTTCTCAAGGTATTGGTTTCGTCGTTGTTTAAGGTTTCAAATAACTTCTGTTTGGCACTTAATTGGGGTTGCAATTCGCTTTGAAGGTTTATCTCTTCGGGTATTGCATAGTTAAATAATAGTATCTTATTATTTACTTTGATACTACCTGTTCCCAAGTCTAGGTATGCATTTAGTGGGTGTAGAATATTTTGTCCTATTATGGCTTTAAACTGTTTGTCAGAAAAATCCATAATATTCCAAAGTATTTTATGAGATATTGGGAGTTCGAATTCTCGAGGCATATTAGATTTTAATTTTTCAGGAACATATTATGTTCCTGTTAAACCGTATATTGGAATAGGTACGTC
This sequence comes from Oxycera nigricornis, assembly GCA_963942545.1. Taxonomy (NCBI): domain Eukaryota; kingdom Metazoa; phylum Arthropoda; class Insecta; order Diptera; family Stratiomyidae; genus Oxycera; species Oxycera nigricornis. The sequence goes on from OZ012660.1 coordinate 77,596,560, forward strand.
TAATTGAAATTTCTCGTTTTTCAAAAGATAGCGTTTGTCTATACTAGATTTTGATGCTCCAGTATCTACTAGTACAGGGATTATCTGATTATCAATGTTAAAGTTAATTATAGGTAAAGGGTTTCCGAGGCAGTTATGTGAAAATTTGTGTCCATCGCTTCGTGATTTTGTCGATATTGGTTACTTTGACGATAGATATTTGAGTTATCTACTTGCATTTGTTCCGGACGGTTAAATACACGATTATTTTGTGGTTGGTACCTTCGGTCAAAGTTGAATCTATTATTGGTATTTTGAATATTTCAGTGGTTATTGTTATTTCGATTTAGGTAATTATTTTGGTGGTTGTTATAACGTGGTTTAAAATTGTTATTATAATTATTATTATGTTGGTTGTTACTATTTTTGTGCGGATTTCTGTTCCGACGATTAGAATTGTAATCTTCACTAGGTTGGTTATCGGTATTTTGTTGAATTTCCTTCAACAGATTATTTGCCTGATCCAAAGTGTTACAATTTCTGGTTTCAAGTAGGAAAGTTTTATATTCAGGTAAAAGGGATTTGAGTTTATTTAATACGAAACTCTCGTTACAGGCAGGATTGAACTCATTGTGGAAGGCTCTCTGCGGATCTTGCAGGTATTTTGTATTAAGTCTGTTTAGTAGATTATTTAACTTATGGTATGTATCATCAATGACGAAATATTTTATTAAAAAATGCTTTTCCATCATCATTTTGTAGATTCTTGGGTAGAGGTTTTTGTTTAAGAACTGATTCGATAGTCTTAGCCACATTATTGGATTTTTTACTTTTGACGGGCAGAGCCCAAGCGTACTTGGAACATGTAGTTAAGGAAAACAAAACGTTTGTTCGTTCTTTTGTATTTATTATTCACAAATGAATGCTATGGCTATGAGCTAAACCTGTTATATAGTTTTTCTTATCCTATCTCACAAATTATTATCATTCCGAAATACCTATTACAAAATATCATTGGGAAATACCGGGAAGGAACTCGTTTTATAACGTGGACTGCTGATGGACAGATTTTATGACGAGGATTACGGATGTGAGGATTTTATGGGTTTATGGCGGGAAAATGTTTCTGGAATTTGGAATACGAGAGGATCATTATGTTTATGACTCAAACCAAGATTCGGGTTGGGTACTTATGATGACAGTACATACTATACATATGTATGTCGTAACACCTCCCTCCTTAAGACTAAAGTTGTCCTCAACTTTATTTATTATAAGTTTTTCAAATAATTCTTATTTGCAAATACAAAGGAGTAATATAATCTTTATAATTATTTTGAACATTGATTTTATATATTTCTTAAGAAAAGGTGTCAAATGAGAACCATATAATTTAGCGTTTTATATAGTTAGATTTACATTTTGCAGTGTTTTGAAATAAATGTGTTGTAATGTTGAATCATGCAATAGAGCTACTAGCATCATTTGGGCTAGTTTTATGCTTAAGAAAAAAAATGTATCGAAAGGCTCGTGGCAATTTCCGCTTAAGAGTGAGTTTGTTTTATTTATATCAACATGGAGAATCGTTGAGAGAACATACAATATCTTTCGAAAGATTATAATGCTTTTTTAATTTCTTTTTCTCTGGTGATGCGTATTGCAGTTAGGTTTATCGGTGACGTACCTAAGGTCCAATTTATTTTTAGGGATATTTTTACGGTATTGAGTCTAATGGGAAGTGTTTGCGATTTGCGTTTGATTTTTCGATCCATTTCTGTTTGTTCATTTGCAGGTTTTGAAGTATTTCATTTTTGGTTAAGTTTGTCTTTCCAAAAAAAATATTTAAAGGAGTTTCTTGGGTAGTTGAATGTTTGCTGTTATTATAATAGTAGAGGCTTTGTTGTATAGAATCCAGAAGTTTAAGATTTTTGTCTTCTTTTTGCTGCCTTTGTAAAAATAATCTTAGATGCTCGTTTAGTGTTCTATGGGTGACTTCTATGTCAGAATTTCAAGTTTTGTGATGGGGAGAACATAAGTGATATGTGATTTCTTGAGCATCCTGCCATTGTTTTGGTTTTACACTAGTGATAGCCCCTTCGTTATCAAAAACTATATGCTTCGGATATCCTATTCTGTTAAATATTTTCTGAAGGGCGTTTATAATTGTATCCCATTGCTTATTATCTAGTTTTGCAGCAGTTAAAAATTTACTAAATTTATCTATGCAAGTTATATACGGAGTTTTGCTGTCTTCGAACCATATGTCAACATGGTAAATTTTCCTGATGTCCTTCGGAGTTGATGTTATCCAAAAGGGTTCTTTCGGTGGATTTCTGTCATACTTAGCAGTTGCACATATCTTGCATTTATTGATGTGGTTCGTAATTAATTGTTTAAGTTTTGGATAATAATATTTCTTTGTAAGTATTTCATACAATTTATTTATTCCTGCGTGGTTTGTTGCTATGTGTTCTTCTGCAATGATTTTTAATATCTTCGCATATGAACAATCGGTTAGTAGGTAGCTGCAATTCACTACTGTAACTTTTGGAGAATTTAATTTCCAGTTCTTATAAGCAATTTTAAATATAGTAAGTATTTGTTTATTTGGAACTTTCAAACCGATCGTCCCTGCATTGGGAACAAAATTATTTAATATTGATTGGGCTTCATCAGAAGGAAAGTCTTTATAAAATAATGTTAAACGTTTAGCATTTGCAAATTTTTCAACTTTACTATGGATCTACTTTGCTAGTTTGATCTCTATTTGATATTTGAAACAGTTCAGTGGTTTCTCTGAAATAGCAATATAGTTCAAACTATCTTCATTGGCTGTATGTTGCGTAGCAAGTGATTCAGATTTTCTGTTCTCTAAACCAATAGCGTTTATTTCTATTCTAGAGAGAGCATCAGCAACGAAATTGTTTTTCCCTTTGATATATTTAATATCATAATCGAATTCAGAAAGTTTTTTTTTCCACCTGAAGAGTTTAGGTGTATCTTCTTTAATGTTTTGCAGAAATGTAAGGAGTTTGTGATCGGTTTGCAATAAAAATTTTCTACCGTAAAGGTAAGGCCTGAAGTATTTCACTGCCCAAACAGTTGCTAGCAGCTCTTTTTCAATTGTAGAGAAGCGCGTTTCAGTGTCGTTGAGAGTTCTTGATGCGAAGCTAATAGTTTTAACGCCTTGTGACAAGACGGCTCCTAGTGCAACATTAGAAGCGTCAGTTGTTAGAGTAAAGGTTTCATTAAAATTTGGGTGGGCAAGGATAGGCTCGTTTAGAACGTAGTTTTTCAGGGTTTCGAATGCCTTCACATATGCCGAATCTGTTATATCTATCGAATTATCCTTCTTGAGTGTTTCAGTCATAGGCTTTGCGATAAGTGCATAGTCTTTGATAAATTTTCGGTAGAAACCTGTGAGTCCAAGGAATGACTTCACTTCTTTTTGTGTTTTCGGTAATGGAAATTTGTGTATTGCTTCTACTTTTTTGGATTTGGCGTAATACCGTTCTTAGTAAAGACGTGTCTCAAAAATTCAGTTGATTTTTTCAAGAACTTGCATTTGCTAATTTGTATTTTGAGATTTGCTTCTCGTAGGGTCGTTAGTATCTTCTTTGAAGCATCTTCATGTTCCTGTAGCGAAGTGCTGTATACTAAAATATCGTAGATTATGCACGATTTATTTACATGCTTATGCAAGATTGTATTCATCAATCTTTGAAACGTTGCTGGGGAGTTTTTCAGGCCAAAACACAATCGTGTAAACTCAAAGTGTCCCTCATCAATTGAGAACGCTGTTTTGTGCCTATCTTTGGGATCAATTTCAATTTGGTGAAACCCTTTGGCAAAGTCTTTTATCGTGAAATAGTTACAATTGCCTAGTTTTCCTAAAATGTCGTCTATTTGGGGAATCGGAAACTTGTCCTCCACTGTAACCAAGTTTATCTTCCGGAAATCGATCACTAATCTGTATGTGCCTCCTTTTTTAGGTACGACAACAATTGGTGAATTGTTAGGGCTTGAAGAAGACTGAATGATTCCCTGTGCTAAGTCTTCTTGAATTTATTTTTTAACAAATTCTTTAGTGTGGTGAGGTAATCTATAGTTTCGTTGACAAATCGGTTCACTTGTTTTTAATTTCAAAGAGTGTTTTATTTTATGGGTAAATGGTAGTTTTTCACTTGGATTAGATTCCAAATCTTTGAAATTTGTCACAATATTATCTATTAGGGTTTTCTCTTCGATTGAGTAAGAGTTTGGGTCTGGATTTGGATCTATTTGCTTATGAAATATTGAATTTGAAAATTCTTCAATAATTTTTGTAGGAACATCAGTATCAAAAGTAACAAGATTTCCATTGATAATCATGTTGTTATTAATAAGGTTAATTATAGCACCTAAGGTTGTCAAAATATCCATGCCAAATATTGCGTCGAAACAGGAAAACGAAATGCTCGCTATTTTCCAGATCATAGTAGCTTCAACACCAAATTCTTTCGGTACAAACGTTCTTATAAATTCTGTGCACAAAAGTTTTCCATCAATAGTATGGAGATAAACCGGGTTAGATAGCTTTTCCCGATTTGAGTTTTTAATTTTTAGTGCTGACATAATGCTTGTCGAACAGCCTGTATGTATTAAACAGCGAAAAGTGTGATTGTGAATTGTTAATTCAGCGATGGGTAAGTTTGAGATTGGTTTTCCGAGGCTTGTAAATGAAAATCCTGGCAAGGTTCTTCAATGAGTAAACAGCTTTCATTTGAAAGCACTGTATTCATCGAACTATCTGTTGGTAAAAAGTGACTAGCTGGGTTAATTTGATTATTTTTGAGATTGCCAGAGTGTTCGTTATGAGTGAAATTCCGTGAAGGATTATTTATCGCCATTGGGGTAAAATTACGCTGCTGATAAGCATTGGGGAAAGTGTATTGTGGTTGCTGATTCAACCACTCCAGGCTCATTGAGTAATGAATCGGTCGATTTTGAGCTCCTACTTGATTCAACATACTCGAATCACGCTGTGGCACGCTTGAAAAATTACGCCGGTTCCCGAAGTTAATATAACCGGTATCATGTAAAATTGCATGTATTTCCTCCAAAGTGGATGGATTTCTTGCTAATAAAACACTTTTTAAAGGTTCCGGACACTTATTAATATAAATATTTTTTTTTGCCATGGAAAACGGAGACTTAATGATTTCGCTTTTTTGCTCACTACTATAACTACAACTATTTCTAACTTTTTGATTAATTAAACAAAGGCACTTACAAAAATATTCGTACAGTTGCTGCGCTGTTGTGAATCTGCTGCTGAATAATTTCTCCTGCAATTGAAGCTCCGTCTCCGGCGTATCGAAACGAGCGATCAATGTTGTTTTAATATTCGTCCACACTTCCGGGTTGTACGTTAAAATGACTTCTCAGGCTTTTCCTTGTATCCTCAGTAGGATTTGCTGCGTTAATATTTCTTTCTGCACACTGGAATTTACATATTTTCCGACTACATCCACCGTCTTAACAAATTGGTAGAGGTCTAGTTGCGTTCCATCGAATGTAGGGATAGAGGATTATATAGCTGCTGATCTGGCTGTAATTCATTTCGGCAGTTTTTTCGTTTAAATTTAAATTGGTGAATGAACTTACTAAGTTATCCAGATTTAAAAAAAATATTGATATATTTTATTTTCTGTTGTTTTTCGTCCGGTTCACCCGTAGATCTTGCGTGAAAAATTGACAGAATTTTCACTTTATCTGATTCGGAACCGTGACCCGACTGCGCCAGTTAAGGAAAACAAAACGTATGTTCGTTCTTCTATATTTATTATTCACAAATGAATGCTATGCCTATGAGCTAAACAGTTTATATAGTTTTTCTTATCCTATCTTACAAACTATTATCATTCCTAAATACCTATTACAAAATATCATTGGGAAATACCGGGAAGGAACTCGTTTTATAACGTGGATTGCTGATGGACAGATTTTATGACGAGGATTACGGGTGTGAGAAATGTTTCTGGAATTTGGAATACGAGAGGATCATAATGTTTCTGACTCAAACCAAGATTCGGGTTGAGTACTAATGATGACAGTACATACTATACATATGTATGTCGTAACACATGTATCAGTTATAGCCAAATTTAAAACTGCAATTTTCAGATACACACGCAGTCATATCAATCAGATCTGCCTGCCAAAGATCATTAATTCCCCTTATAACAACACGTCGACGTTCAATGTTTTTTTGTGCGGCTCTATGAAGTTCATCTACAATTTGTCTCGTACTCATCTTGAAAAATTTATAAATAAAAGTTCTGTGATAGAAGTTCTTTTTTTTCAAACACAAATGCTGCACTTGAAACACCTTGTTACAATGATGTTAGCTGGACCGTCTGGTTGTGGAAAGACTACATTTATAGAAAATCTCCTTAGAAACGGTGCGATGATACGACCGTTAGTGAAGAAAATTATTTGGTGCAAAACTGAGAAGCATGCAATACCAACACATATGCCCTATAAGAATAAAGAATATATGAGCTTTCTTCCTGAGCAATTTTCAAACAGTACGAATCAACCAATGCTAATTATACTAGGCGACATGATGTTAAATGCATTTTCAAGACAGGTATGTGAGTTGTTTACAAAAAGATCGCATCAGCGTAACGTTTCTGTGATTCTGGTAACTCAGAATGTTTTCCATCAAGGAACATTTCGTCGTTTGCTTCAAGAACCCATGAGACAAGAGTCAAGTTCATCATCTCGCCAAACAGATATACCCCGACAACAGTCCGGAGCTCATAAGAATATACAAAGAAACAACTCCACAACCTCATCGCTATTTATTAAAAGACCTAACATGGACGTTTTGGCACTGACATATTTAATACAAGGTTTTTAACGTGTTATTGCTCCCCATATAGTTTGAACGAAGACAATGGTGTCACCAATGAAACAATTGAAGGACAAAAAACATGTGTTGTATGTTCTTAAAAATGCAAGTCAGTGTTTAAGAAAGCCTATACTGAAAACAGCCGATCCTAAAGTATTTAAAACTCTTTGTGAAATCACATATAACACATTGAAAGCTAGCCATACACCATCTAGAAAAACTTTTGCACGACTGTCTTATTATGACAAGCCGTGGGAAGCGACCCTTGAGGTCCACATGGTCAACTTCTCAGTAATATCTACATGAATATTAAAAACATTAAACACAATAATAATTTTGAAAATGATACTACTTTAAATGATAATAATGGACCTCTCATAATGGTTTTTGGAAGGACTTAATATTAATCGTAGCATCTACGGAAGCGTCCATTGATTACGTAAGAATTTTGGTGGTTGATTGAATATTCACGCGAATAAATCGAAAGAGGGCAGGCTACAAAGCCTTTTCTAGGTTATTTGTTATTTTCATATCGATGCATGCTGGTTCAATCGCATGTAAAAAGTAAAATGTAATACAAGTGACGAAGGAAGTAATTGAAATCTTACGAACACTAAAAACCAAAACTGCTAAAACTACAATTTTTTATTTCATGAAAGCTTTTCAAGACATTTGATCTTAGAAGGTGTTGACAACAAGACATTTTACTATTCAAAACGTTGAAAACCACAAATGGAAATTAGATTTCATTGTTATTAGTTTTCAAAATTTAAGCAGTTTTTTCATTCAAGTGAAAGTGAAGACTATTCAGAATATTATATATATATATATATATATATATATATATATATATATATATATATATATATATATATATATATTAATATGAATATACTAGCGGACCCGACAGACGTTGTCCTGCATGATATTTCAAACGATTAGGATATTAGAAAAAGTATGAAATGGAAGCCAAATAATATAATATTTTCATTATTCTTCGTTTTGAAATAACATCAATTTTTCTAAAAGCAATTTGTTATAATCAATAATGTTTGTTTAGCACGTTGCCTGCGGGATCAAAAAGTGTATTCCACGTTCGTATGCGTTATCGGTCGCCGGGGACCAATCCTAAACTTGCATACAGTGGGGTATCGGTCGCCGGGGACCGATCGAGATTAGTTCAAAAGACAATATCTACATGTTTGGAATCAAAATCGTTTTGGATTTTTTCAATGTTTCCCAGCAGCTGAAAGGTATACCCATTCATCACATAAGCCGTATGAATATCCAATGATGTCAATCGTGGAGGAAGAAATTCTTGAAATTTTTTTTCGTTACAAATTTTTTTTTATAATACAAAGTATGACGAACATTTCACTTGAAAATCATATAAAAACTTTAGGAAATCAATTTAAAATAATAGATATACAGTTTAAGAACGAAAGCAATTGCAATGAAATGTTTATACTTTGTGTACTTTGTTGAAACATGGAAGGCACATACCAGGTTTTCCTGGGCATTGATCACAATAGCTAATTACTTTTGTCACTTAATTGTTCGCTTTACGACTACTTAAGGAAGCACGTAGCTCAACAAAGCATCCCTTACCAATTTTTCGCTGTTTTCTTCCCGGTCTTTGATGTTTCACAAAAGTATGAACACATCGTTTAGGTCCAAGAGTATCATCGTGTTGTTCAGGCTCTTCCAATAATTCTACGGCAAGTTTAGCTCTAAAGGCTGTAATGGACATTTTTGTTTTCGATATTTTATAGAAAATTATCCATGGCATCTAATGGCGCTTTTATTGTTTTGACGTCAAAGTTGTACGTAGGTAATTCACTGTGAAAGTCAAATGTTTGTTCAGATTCGACAATATCATTCCAATCGTTGTCGCGTAATATCGATGTAAGGTCACAAATATCATCCTTCGACTGGATTTCATCTCTAGCATCTGTAAAAATTTATTGCTAGAAACAAACATGCAAACAGACTAACAGATCGATAGATATTGACTAAAATCTTTTAATTTGAACTACAGCGAGATTTAAAACGCAACACATCATTGTTTGAATCCACTTCATCGAAATCATCTTTAGAACTTATTCGCGATTCATAACTGTTGCTGCGATCCGATAAAGAAGGCAAATAATCCATATCTCTCACAGAATCATTGCTAGAATAGTCTTCAAAATCGTCTTCTAGGAAATGCGTTTTTTTTGTAGATTCTTTTCCTTGAAAATTATTATCTGCAGAGCTGCTGCCACTAACTGGTTGTCGTAGAGCCATAAATAGCATCTTTTCGCGCGAGAAGACATTGTTAACAATAAACTCAACACTGCACTTGAAACACTTCTAGCACAAATATCAGCAACTGCTTAATGTCGGAGGCGCTGACAAGAATGACGTTGAGAAACCGAAATTTGTGATTTGTGCATCGGTCCCCCGGGATCGCATACAAGCAATACTTTTATTATTCCAGTGCGGTCAAGGTTGCCCGGGCCCGATACAGTTTTTTTGACGTATCCTACAATTACTACTGAAAAGTATAATGTCACTATTTTTAAGATAATTTAGCTTTCACCATAGAAAAAGATATTGCACCCGCACACAACGGAAATTTTAAAAAATTGTTGTTACACCTCATAAAGTTATTTAATCGGTCCCCGGGGACCGATACAGCCGTCAACGTGTTAATTTTATCTTAATGCTAGTTGATGAGCAATTTTTTAATTCAATTCCTGAGAAGTATAAATAAATCAACTTGAGGGTTTTCCAACGCGAGGACACGCCACAAATAATTGGCCATGTGAAAAAACCGGATTTTCTAGATCCAACCGACAAATCAACATTGTTTGACCTTGTGACTTATTATTAGTCATGGCAAATGCCAAGCAAATTGGAAATTGCAGACGTCTGGATAGAATGGGTGAGTCTGAAGGGATTATTGATATTCGTGGCAGGAGAACAGCTTCACTTTCCAATTTGCCGTTCAAAATTGTAGCTTCAAGAACATTCTCATAATTTTTCTTATGATTATTCTTGTAC
>OZ012660.1:77606678-77835026 GCA_963942545.1 Oxycera nigricornis
ACCCGCCCGCAATTCGTTATTGTTTTAGTTAGTTACCAATCGTTACTCCTCCTTGTCATGCCACGTTTGTACTTAAAAATGTCAAAGCGTAAGAGAGTGGTGTTATCACTTAAAGATAAAATAAATATTATTGATTAATTAAAGAAATGAGAAACGGGTCGTAAGTTAGCTAATAAGTATGGTGTAGGTAAATCCACGATAAGTGATATTGGAAAGAATACTGAATGAACTTTTAGAAGAAACTTTGTTTTGTTGGTTTTTACAAAAACGATCAACTGGGCAACCGATATCTGGTCCTTTGCTCAGTGAAAAAGCATTAAAGTTAAATAAAAAAATAGGTGACGATGAATCATTTGTGGCAAGTAATGGATGGTTGCACAGATTTTAATCTCGACATGGAATTAGCAAATTGGAAATACAAGGTGAAAGAATGGTAGCTGATGTAGATGCAGCAAATTCTTTTAAAAAAAAGTTTTATGAAGGAATTGGATGAAAATCACTACGACTTGAATTTTGTTTATAATGCCGATGAAACTGGATCCAACTGGAAATCGTTGACGTCAAAATCATTAGCTTCTCGGCGAAAGAATTCAGCTCCAGGATATAAAACAAGAAAAGAGCGAGTAACAATATTAATACGTTTGCTGCTCATTGGAAAACTCAAATACCCCAGATGCTTCGAAAATATCAGGGTACCCTTAATTTATAAAAACCAAAAAAGCGCATGGATGAACTCGGAAATATTCATTGACTGGCATGACACCACTTTTATTCCTGAAGTAAAAAAATATCAAAATGAAACTGGCAAACAAGGATAAGTCTAACTTTTACTGGATAATGCGCCAACTCACCCTTCGGCTGAACTGTTAGAAAGAGGAAATGAAAAATTTAAAGTAAAATTTTTGCCTCCTTATGTGACATCCTTGCTACAACCAATGGATCAAAGTGTCATTGAAACACTAAGGCACTCCGCACACTTGATCCGCTCAGGTCCGCTCAGCTCGGCTCAGCTCCGCGCGTCAGCTCAGCTCCGGCAGAATTACCGCACACTTGGTCAGCTCAGCTCCGACATATTTTCAGTTTGTTTCTACGCTCAGCTCAAAGGATATCGTCAGTGCTCGACAAGTCTTTATGCCCTAGGTCGTACAATACGGCATGACATACTGTTGCACTAATGCAATTAATTTTTCCTCCGAAAACATGCACCAAATAAAATTTTACATAGAACAATTGAGCTGTTGCTCATTTGATTTCGTTCCGGCATCCGCACAAAATCGATTTCTATCCGAAAAGTGCTGAAGCGGTCTGAGCGGAAGCACCGGACCTGAGCTGAGCGGATCAAGTGTGTGGGCATACACCCGATTGCATAGCTTTCGATTTTTTCTGTAGGCCTGAGCGGAGCTGAGCGGATCAAGTGTGCGAAGTGCCTAAAACGACTTTACAGAAAACAATTTTTACGTAGATTGTTATCTGTTGATGAAGATAATGTAGAAGTCGTTTTGTCATTTTTCAAGCAAGTGACTTTAAAGGAGTGTTGTTACATGGTTGTAAATGCGTGGGATTTGATTGAAAGAAAGACTCTGAACAAAGCTTGGAACAGAGTACTAAAATGGGCGAACGAAAGTTCAATAACCAATACGAATGATTCTATTTTGGAGGATATGAATGAGCTAATTTCAGTAATGATCAAGGTTTTCAGATCATGTTGGATGACGAAATTATTGAAAACATATTGCAGGAAGATGAAACAGAAGAAAAAATAGATGTGGAAAATGATGCGGGACCATCGCATGCAGTAGCATTTCAGGCCCTGGAAACAGTTCTCAAATGGTTTGAAAAACAAACAAAGTATGATAATGTGAGTTTACTACAGCTAAAACAAAATCGTGATGTAGCCGCAATGAAGAGAAAAAATGGTTTACGTCAAATGACAATTACCAAATACTTTAACCCAAATTAAACTAAACATGTATGTATTTTATTTCATGAAAATTACAAACATACGTATGCACGTATGACAATGTAACTTTTAATAATTTCTTAATAAACATTGATTTTTATTGATAAATTTTATTTATTTTTGTTGTACCTAATATGTACAGAAATCGTTTTTCTTCATACATTCAATTATCTAGAATTGCAATTATCCGAATGCCTAACGGCAACAATTTGTCCGGTTAATTGAGGTTCCACTTTACTTAAATTACGCAACCTCGCGCGCACGATCAGGAACACTCCATCAAAACCTTACTAACTACTTCTCTATATAATCCCATATCCTTAACATACCTACATCTCTATATTTATATCATTCAATACCTGTAGCCCATATTGACCTACTCTCAACAATATAATTCATTAACAACAATTTAATTCACTAATAACTTGGTTGGGTGAAGTGGCGAACATTGTCAATTTTCAAAAAACAGCGTTTACACGCACGACGCTTTGGGGTCTTCAAGAGCAGGACAGTCCCATATTTTGCCCGTATGGGTTGTGGATTGACCACGTTGCGTGGCGAACGTAACAATATATAAGTTAACACCTGCACGTCCAAGATATAATTGCTGACGACAGGGCTGCAAAAGATTTGCCGACTTTTATTGCTACAAATGCAATTTTCATAAATTGGAAATCTGCAATCATAGCAATTCATACATAGATGTAAATCAATATTGTAATTGGCTTTAAGTCAGTCCATAATTGTACTCGATTCAATAAACATCAGGCTCAGTCCTAATATTGTTTTACTTTTTTTAAACAACCGCATTTAATTCAATTTAACTGGCGCCCGAGCAGGGACCGCTTCAAAAAAACGCGCGAGTTTAAGTTGAAGGATTGACAAAGAAATACGTATTACTAAGTCTTGAATAGTCTTAACGTCTTGCTGAGACTGGCAGACGATCCTTACAATTTAAACGACAATTTTCGAGTTGTTTACGCAAAGTAAGTAACGCGAAAAACAACAATTTACCCAATTGTGAAGCGCACGTGTTCCAGCAACTTGATTCCCGAGTAACCTGCAAAAATCAAAACAGGACAAAAGGACAACTCCAAAAGAAAATTTTCATGCGGTCTCCAAGGAAAGAAAAAAGAAGCTGACTATCCAGGATCGCATCTGGCCATCGACATGTACAGCAAAGGATGGATATGGATAGTTTAGCTGAAGCATTACCTAACTTAGATCTCCCTGAATAAAGTAATAATGTCCAAAATAACGGTCCCGATAGTAAAATGTTACAAATTATCACGCGAGTGGTCACGGAAACTCCAGACCTCAGGAGAGACAATTTTTTTGCTCTATAATGAACTCAACTCCGGATGTCAATAATGACGTCGATGTACCAAGTAATCTCGGCAATCATGGGAATTTGACGGACATGGACAAAATCCCTGATGTTGTTAAGAGTTTAAGCACCTTTTCTGGGGAACCAGGCGGGTTCAGCTGTTGGCGGAAAAGCGGTGATCGAATACTCCGCCTCAACGACCATTTAAAGGGTACGCCGCAATATAACGGAATTATGTCGGTTATACGGAACAAAATAGTCGGTCACGCGGACATTGCATTGGATTCTTACAACACTCCTCAAAATTGGAATAAAATTTCCAAGTGCTCAATTCTCCATTACGCGGATATGAGAGATCTCAGCACTCTGGAATACGAAATGAACTCGTTGATACAGGGTGAAAATACCGTTTCTCAGTTCTATCAGGAGGTTTATAATCACCTTTCCTCATCCTAAAAAAATTAGGCTCAAGTGATTTGACCCAAGATGCAAAAAACATGATGATTCAAGCATACCGCGAAAAAGCGCTGGATACCATTGTTAGAGGACTGAGAGGCGATCTGCCAAGATTGCTCAGTATTCGCGAATTGCAAGACCTACCACAAGCTCTGCATTTGTGTTTGAAACTCCAGAATATGGATTATCGTGTCCAATATGCACACAATTCGAATTACATCTCAGAAAAACCTCATTAAAACAAACCACCTCTCGTTCCACCACAAAGAATAACAGTAAATCCGACTAGACCAGCTCCAATTTCAGCACCTAGACGCGAATTTTATGCGGAACTGCTTCACAAGCTTCTCAATATCCACGTTTCTATTCCCAACCCAATCAACGATTTCATCGTGAAAACAACCAAGGCCATCAATATCAACGTTCCTACCAACAAGTCAACCAACAATTTCAGCGTGTAGATGATTTCAATAAACTACCACATCGGTCACCACAAGGCCCAGTACCAATGGACGTCAACCAGTCTATAAGATCTCACGTTGTGAACTATGCTAATAGTCCACAGAATCAACGCTGGTTTCAAAAACACCACCAACAGCTTTCTCAAAGACACCATCAACCACCCAAATTTCAAAGAGTTTACTATACAGAATCTAATGACAATAACGACGTCACAAAAAAACAGTACGAAAAAAACATGAACCACTAGGAAGAAAACTATATTAAAATGCTAACCGACTTCACAGATTCAAACGAATCCGAACCACTTGGCGATATTTATTTTTAGATTGAGTCGCTCTTTACTTCCTTATTTCGAGCAAGTTACTAGAAGTGGAGAGCTTTTAATATTTTTAGTGGACACCGGGTTCAACAAAAACTATATACAGCCTAGACATATACGGAATCTTTTACCAAATATAAAGCCTTCTATGCTATTTCCGTAGGAGGCAACATCAAAATCACTCATCACTCTCATGTAAACTTATTCGGTCTTAACACAGACAAAATCCAATTTTTATCCATCCTTGCCTGATTTCGTTCGATGGTATCATCGGTAATGATACCATTAAGCAGCTGAAAGCTGTTATCTATACAAGTGAAAATTACATGGAACACCCAAATTTACAAATTCTGTTAAAGCAGCACATTTCAGAGATAGTTCACAATATCAATCCACACATTTGACCGATAAACAAAAAAAGAAAATTAAATTCAAGCATAGAAAGTCATTCGAAGTTACTTGCAGAACCTAATGAGAAATTGACTTATACTACCACTGTCAATGGGGAAATACGCACTACAAGCAAGGACCCCGTATATTCCAGATCTTATCCGTCTCTGTCCAAAGGCATTGAAAGGAGAAGTCGAGAAAGAAGTAAACAATATTTTTCAGAACAGGATGGTCAGGCCTTCTAAATCACTTATAACTCGCCAGTTTGGATCGTTCTAAAGAAATCGAATGCATACGGCGAAAAAAAGTATCAAATGGTGATCGATTACCGCAAACTTAATTCAATCACTATTGCGGATAAGTATCCAATACTTGAAATATGCGAAATTCTGGCAAATCTAGGGAAGAACATTTTTTTTTCTATAGTGGACCTCAAAAGCGGATTCCATCAAATTCCACTCACAGAGTGCGACATACCTAAAAGCGCTTTTTACATCAACAACGGGAAATTCAAATTCACTCGCCTTCCATTTGAATTGAACACACCTTCAATATTCCAGAGAACTTTCGATGACATACTTCGAGAAAACATAGGTGTATGCTGTTACGTTTATACCGATGATATTATCATCTTCGGTACAGATGAAATCGAGCACTTCAGGAATTTGGAGTAAGTTCCGAAAACATGAGAAGCATCTAACATGAAAACCTAGTTAGATAAGTGTGAGTTTTTGAAAAACGAAATAGAGTTTTTAGGATTTATAGTGCATCGCGATGGGATCATAACGACCTCCTAAAAAGTTCAGGCAATGGCAAACATGCCTACACCTAAAACACTTAATTTTTAAGAATGTCAGTTTACTATTGTAGATTTATCGAAAACTACGCGAAAATTGAGAAACCTCTTACTTTGCTTCTGAGAGTTGAGGATGGACGAGTGTCCAAAAACTTTTCCAAAAACAAAATTATCCATCTGAACTCAAAAGCCATCCATGCCTTTGCAACTTGAAAAAAACTGTCTAACTTCTAAGAAAGTAGTGCTGACACATCCTAATTTCGATAAATCCTTGCAGGTTTATTGGAAAAAATAAATGTTGCCGCTAAAGTTATATGAAAGGCAAAGCGTAGCCTAAGACAAAAAAACGAGTTTATTGCTCGAGGGTCACTTAACAACTGAACAAACATGCTATCTGTGTATTCTGTGTGTGTGTATGAATTTGGACAAAATATGAATTCTCAACACTCCCACTTTTTGCCAAATTTGAAATTTTTTGAAGTTATACATATTTAACATCCATTGAATCCTTAAAACTATTTAATTTCAATTGATGCGATGCTCATCATATTTCGAAGATATTCAAAACGATCCATTGATAATGCTTTCGTTAGAGAATCCGCCAACTGTTCATGACTACACACATATTTCAATTCAAAACGTCCCTCATTGATTTTTTCCCGAAAATAATGATAATCTACATCAATATGTTTGGTGCGTTTATGGAACTCCGGATTCTTAATAAGACGAATTGCACTTTGATTGTCCATAAATAATGTTGGATGATTGAATTTGTTTGGCATTATTTCATCCAACAAACGTTTCAGAAAAATTAATTCTTTTGTCGCTTCAGCCCCAGCCACATACTCCGCTTCGGTTGTCGATAACGTAACACATCTTTGACTTTGTGAACACCAGCTAACTATGCCACCATTTATAAAAAATGCATAACCGGTTGTTGATTTCCGTGTATCGATGTTTCCTACAAAATCTAAATCACTAAATCCATGAATTTTCATTGCGCCATCACTTTTGTATAGGAAACCATAGTTCAGTGTACCTTTGATGTATTTTATAATGCGTTTTGCTGCATCCACATGAATTTGCTTTTGATGTTCCATGATTCGACTGACTACCCCGACAGCATAGCATATATCAGGCCACGTAGCGATGGCAAGATACATTAGACTGCCAATTAATTGTCGGTACGGATAATTTGCATTGTCTGTATCCTCAAATTTGCTCAACTTTTGATTCGGATCACTTGGTACTGAGACGTGATTGCACGATTCCATTTGAAATTTTTGAAGAACTTTTTGTGCATAGCCACTTTGATGAATGAAAATAGAACCATCTTCCAGTTGTTTGATTTCAATGCCCAGGAAACATCCAACATTGACCAATTTAATCTCAAATTCATTTTGAAGATGTTGAATCACCAACTCGATGCCTCGTGCATTATTTCCCATGGTTATACCATCATCTACATATAACGCCAAAATGACTATGTCATCCACATTTAATTTGACAAAGACACATGTGTCCGCTTGACAAGCAATGAAACCAAACTTTACGATGAATGACCTGAATTTGTGATTCCAACACCGGGACGCCTGTTTTAAACCATAAAGACTCTTCCGTAATTTACATACCCGATCTGTGTTGTCACTAAATCTAATGGGCTGATGCATGTACACTCTTCCTCAAGTTCACCATACAGGAAAGCCGTTTTCACATCAAACTGTTTCAGTTTCATTTTGTTTGCCGCTGCGATCGATAACAACGTTCGCAATGAATTATCACGTACCACGGGACTGAACGTTTCTTCATAATCAATTCCATATTGTTGATTAAAACCTCGTACCACAAGCCGAGCTTTGTATCGATCAATTGTACCATCTGGGTTTGTTTTCACTTTGTACACCCATTTGTTATCGATCACTTTTTCCTTTTCTGGCCTTGGGACAAGCTCCCATGTTTCATTAATGATCAATGAATCCAATTCATCTTTCATAGCACGCTCCCACTGTTTATGATCACTGGATGCTAGAGCCTCATCGTATGAATTCGGTTCGCATTGTATTGATAAGAATGTAATCGACTGATCCAGTAAACCATGATCATTGCAGCTTCTTAATCGACCTGAGGTTATGTTTTCTGCTTCAAGTCCTGCCAATGTGGTCGGTACTCGCCGTCGGATACGTTCTGGTTGAACAAGAGCTGGAATTTCATCAGTTTCTGTTGATTGCCCCAATTTGGTCAATTCAGTTGTCTCTTCATTAACATCACTACAACTACTGTTGTTTTGCTGGATTGGTGACAATGAAAACTCAACCTCCTTCTGAAGAAACTTGACATCTCGAGCCGTTTCGATTTTATTCGTTTCAGGATCTAAAACACGATAACCCTTCATATTTTCATCATAGCCAACGAAAATGCATTGTTTTGATTTCGGATCGAGCTTCTTGCGTTTTTGTTTTACAATATGCACATAAACTTTGGAGCCAAACACTTGGAAATAATCTATTACTGGCTGCTTACCATACCAAAGTTCGAATGGTGATTTTCCTTTCACTGTGCTTGTGCCTGTTTGATTCAGTACATAAACCACAGAATTGACAGCTTCTGCCCATAGGTCTGAATTCAAATTTCTTGCATGAATCATCGATCTTGCAGCTTCCAAAACTGTACGCATTTCTCGTTCAGCGCTACCATTTTGTTGTGGCGTATATGGTATTGAACGACGATGACGGATACCATTGGCTTCCATGAATGATGACATTTCTTCATTTAGAAGCTCTGTTCCGTTATCTGTTTGCAAAATTTTGACCGGATGACCATATTCTTTCTCAGGCAACTTAATGAAAGTCTTGAATTTTGCACATACTTCGGATTTTTGATGTAAAAAGTAAACAAAGCGCATGTGCGAAAAATCATCTTTGAAAAGAACGAAATATCTGGATCCACCCATTGATTTTATGTCAATCGGAGCGCAAACATCATTATTATCATTATTATGTTTCCACATTCTGTCAACTTTTCTTGACGTGTCTCAAAACTCAATCTGTGCTGCTTTCCATATGCACATCCATCAGAATTGAAGTTTTCATCCGAAAAGTCAATATTTCGACTCTTTAAAAAATCTCTAACATGTGCAGCATTCTGAAGTGCCAATTTCTTATGCCATTCACGAAGCGAATTCATTTTTACTGCAATGTTTGCTGACGAACCATTCCGTTGATCAGGTACGAAGACTTTAAAGTTCATTTTGAATAAAGATCCACATCGCTCACCCGTTGCTACAACTCGGTTTCCATCCAACACTTCATACAGGCCACTAATCGCTCTAGTGTTATGACCATTGTCCAAAACTCTGTGTTCAGTATTGACTAAACTTCATCATAGTAGTCTAGCTATAGCTGTCGTAAAAAATAACTGTTCAGTATTAACAAAACTTAATCGTAGTAGTCTACTATAGCTGTCGAAAAACAAACAACAATAAAACAAAATCATAAATTGTTCTGCCTTCAGAGTGAATAAACAGAATCAGTTATAAATTGTTTTCTGAATAAAAAATAAAACGTAAACTTGCTTTCAGTCGTTAAAAAAGCAATTCATTTCATACAAAAAAAGGAAATAACATAAATGAGCTGCTCCTCAATAAGAGTAGTTTCGCAAACCCTGGTGATAATTTGATGCAGGGTTTTGCCAGAAATCACGAGAAAATACACTATGGTTTCCGAAAACAAATTTGCATAATTATTCGGCATATACAAAACATTTGTCAATGTGTTTTCGATCCATTTGTCACCTGTGTATGACAAAATATCAATTTTGCCACGACCATATGCATACGTTTCGCCACCGTCAGACACTGTTATGCTTCGTTGAACGCCAAATTCATCGAAGTCTCCAAACCACTCACGACGATTACAAATATGATCTGATGAACCCGAATCAGCAAACCAGATCTCAACCGACGTTGTTTTTGTGATTTTGGAGAAGAATGCCTTCCTATTATCCCGTTCGGAACTGTTTTCTTTTTCAGGTATATTTATTTGTTTGAATTTCTTCGGAGCTTTGCAATCACATTTGAAATGGTTATCACCTCCACAATTAAAGCATTTTGCCATTTTTCGTGGAAAGTTTGTCTGCTTGTCAGAATTATTCGAAAAATTGTATTGGCGAACAGATTGTTTCTTTTTTAATAAACCACTCCGACGCGAGAAAAATGCTTCCGATGACTCATGACATTCGTTCACGTTCACACGGCTTTCTTCGATCATCAAACGACTTGTTAGATTGTCAATCGTTTGCAAACGCTTCTCCGTCGATTCCCAAGCATTCACAAAATGTTTATATTCAGCCGGTAACGTAATAAGAATCATTGTAATGATCATATTTTTATCGATATTAACATCCAAATCTTTCAATTGCTGTACGATGCTTTCAAGTTTTGAAATATGCGTTGCCATATCATCACCTTTATCTTTTGAGAATGAAAAGAACCGTAGCTGAAGTAAATGTTTGCCAACCTCATGCTTTTGCTCGAAAATTGTGTGCAATTTATTCCACATTTTTTTTGCTGTCTTGCAGTTTGAAACATGAATCATTGGCTTTTCACTGAGTGATGGCGCAATATTTTCTGAGCCCGTGGATCTTTTCGTTTCCATTCTAGAATTTTCTTTTCGTCTGCAGCAACCACTCCCGCTTCAGTAGGAATTTTAACCGGTTTCTTTTCGTCACCCGTAACTACATCGAATATATCATTTGCAATCAACACGATTCTTGCTTCTTGCAATTTTTCAATTTTAACTAAATCACTTTCAGTCATTATGAATTATTAAGAGTTTTCTTTACTGTCCACACAAAAATAATTACGTTCAACGATCATCCGCGAAAAACTAAGTACCACAAAACGTTCTCCAAAACGAATCTACTATTCACACCGAAGAAAACAAGCAACATGTGTATCTTCTAGAATTGTTCGTTTTTACTGCTTTGCCACTAAATTTCACAATCGTTCGTAGATATTGTTAGTTTTTTCACTTTGCACTTATCATTTACTTTATTCTGGCATCGTTGACTGGGCCGATAACCTATTGGAAAAAATAAATGTTGCCGCTAAAAGTTATATGGAAGGCAAAGCGTAGCCTAAGACAAAAATACGAGTTTATTGCTCGAGGGTCACTTAACAACTGAACTAACATGCTATCTGTGTATTCTGTGTGTGTGTATGAATCTGGACAAAATATAAATGCTCAACAAGGTTACCACTGACGCGTCTGAGAACGCTATTGGCGCAGTCCTTTCTCAAGGAAACAAACCCATTCTTTATCTCTCCAGAACTCTTACGAAGATCGAAGAAAACTATGCCACCTACGAAAAGGAGATGCTTGCCATTATGTGGGCTCTGATCATCAACCGCTCACTTATGCAAACAGCAGAATAAAGAGGTGGAAAGCCATCCTAGTATAACCAATTCACTTACACCCACGGAACATAGCGATGAAAGGTTCCCACTGTTGAATCTCCTATTAACGTCTTTAGAAACCAAGTTCTTTTGAAAACTGGCGAAGAAGACAGTTACGAGCTTGAGAATCCCTTTCCAAACTAAACGAGGCACACTTTCATCAAGACTCAGTACACAGTTAATGATATCATAAACCTTTTCGAAAGATACCTCAATCCTCGCACTTTAACACGTTGACTGCGGGATGAAAAAGTGTATTTCACGTTCGTATGCGTTATCGGTCACCGGGGACCGATCCTAAACTTTCACACAGTGCGGTATCGGTCGCCGGGGACCGATCGACATTAGTTCAAAAGACAATATCTACATGTTTAGAATCAATATCGTTTTGGATTTTTTCAGTGTTTCCCAGTAGCTGAAAGGTATACCCATTCATCACATAAGCCGTATGAATATCCAATGATGTCAATCGTGGAGGTAGAAATTTTTGAAATTTTTTTTTCGTTACAAATATTTTCTAATAATACAAAGTATGACGAACATTTCACTTGAAAATCATGTAAACCCTTTACGAAATCAATTAAAAATAATAGATATACAGTTTAAGAACGAAAGCAATTGCAATGAAATGTTCATACTTTGTGTATTTTGTTGAAACATGGAAGGCACATACCAGGTTTTCCTGGGCATTGATCACAAAAGCTAATTTCTTTTGTCACTTTATAGTTGGCTTCACCACTACTTAAGGAATTACGTAGCTCAACGAAGTATACCTTACAAATTTTTCGCTGTTTCCTTCCCGGTCCTTGGGGTTTCACAAAAGTATGAACACATCGTTTAGGTCCAAGAATATCATCGTGTTGTTCAGGCTCTTCCAATAATTCTACGGCAAGTTTAGCTTTAAAGGCTGTAATGGACATTTTTGTTTTCGATATTTTATTGAAAATTATCCATGAATTGACTACGAATGTGCCAAGGAAAAGCTCAAAAATAACCTTTTGGTACCACTTTAGTCCCCTTCTTAGTACTGAATGGTAGGACGACATTTGATCGCTGAAATCAACTCCTTTCTTTGCTTGATTGTAGTTTTGAATGGTTTGTTAATATGTTAACCTTTTCGTGACCGTTTACCAGTTTTTTCTAACATTGTACCATGTGTAGTGCCAGTTGGTAACATTGGAACAGGTCTCTTGTCCATCCACTTGATAACTTTCACGCAATAATTTTGCTGTCCATATATTTCGCCATATTTTCATTTTTTGGAAAGTGTTTGAGGAATTCCTTTTCGATTATCCCTCAAGGTACCACAATTTACAATTTTTTTCTCGTATAGGTCCTTAGCTAGAATTAAATTTGAATAATAATTATCAGCATACAAATAAGGACCTTCTTTTTCGTCAATTGACTCTAACAGCTCATGTACAATAGATTCAGAGTTGCCTTGACCCACAATTTTCTTATTCTTTCCTGTGTAAATTACCGTATTAAGTTTATAACCATCAATAATACACATCTTATAGATTTTAATTCCATATTTATATGTTTTATTTGGAATGTATTGACGAAATTGTAGCCGTCCTCCAAATGGGATCATAGACTCGTCGATCACAAGTAATTTTCCTGGAGTCAAGAAATTTTTAAACGTCATACTGAGAACTCCTAAGCATTTTTGCAGGTTCCAAAAACGGATCGTCATTATTGCAGAAATGCAGACAACGAAGAATCAGTAAAAACCTATTTCTAGGCATTACATTCGTAATGAATTGATTTCTGAACATAGGGTCTTTCGACCAATAAGAATTTATTGTTGATTGATTATTCAATCCCATCACCAAATTGATTGCAAAAAACGAAAGATTTCTTTTCGATTGGTGTCGGTCCACAATTCAATCTGGAATTAGATGCGGACCATTCCCGTGACAAAGATTGTTGGGCAAATCTATTTGTCTCCATTATTATGATATTTAATAATTCATCTACTAAAACAATTTATCGGCATCTAATGGCGTTTTTATTTAATTGACGTCAAAGTTGTACGTAGGTAATTCGCTGTGAAAGTCAAATGTATGTTCAGATTCGACAATATCATGCCAATCGTTGGCGCGCAATATCGATGTAAGGACAAAAATATCATCCTTCGACAGAATTTTATCTCTAGCATCTGTAAAAATTTATTGCTAGAAACATACATTCAAACAGGCTTACAGATCGATAAATATTGACTAAAATCTTTTTATTTGTATTAGAGTGAGATTAAAAACGCAACACACCATTGCTTGAATCCACTTCATCGAAATCATCCTTAGAAATTATTAGCGATTCATAACAGTCGCTGCGATCCGATAAAGTAGGCAAATAATCCATATCTCTCACAGAATCATCGCTAGAATAGTCTTCAAAATCGTCTTCTAGGAAATGCGTTATTTTGTAGATTCTTTTCCTTGAAAATTATTATCTGCAGAGCTGCTGCAACCAGCTGGTTGTTGAAGAGCCATAAATAGCATCTTTTTCGCGCGAGAAGACATAGTTAACAATGAACTCAACACTGCACTTGAAACACTTCTAGCACAAATATCAGCAACTGCTTAATGTCAGAGGCGCTGACAAGAATGACCGTTGAGAAACTAAAATTTGTGATTTGTGCATCGGTCCCCCGGGATCGCATACAAGCAATACTTTTATTATTCCAGTGCGGTGAAGGTCACCCGGGTCCGATACAATTTTTTGACGTATCCTATAAATACTACTCAAAAGTATATTGCCACTGCTGCTTTCACCATGGAAAAAGATATTACACCCGCACACAACGGAAGTTTTGAAAAATTGTTGCCGCACCTCAAAAAGTTACTGTATCGGTCCCCGGGGACCGATACAGCAGTCAACGTGTTAAATAGTCTTCTAAGAAGTGAAAAAAATATGGGCAGAGTGCATGCAATTCATAAAAATTACTTAAGCAGTTACGGTACACACAAAAATGGTGTTGAGGATATTCCCAATGAAATGGAACAGGATCAAAAAATCCTGCAAACACATAGAAGAGCTCATCGGAAAGCCGAGGAAAACCGTTTGCAGCTACTTGAAAACTTTTATTTCCGCAGGATGTCAGCTAAAATAATGCGCCTGTGTTCAGTTTGCAAGGAAACCAAATACGAACGGCATCCCAATAAACCCTTTTTAAATTCTACTCCAATCCCCACATACCCCGGTCTCACGATTCATATCGCACTGAAAAACATCGAGTTCTGACAGCCGTCGACAATTTCTCTAAGTTTGCCGTTAACGAATATAATTTTACCATACACTCAACTACCAAGAAGACACCAATTGGTCGTACCCCAAGAACATATCCAGAAGAATTAGAGAGAATTTTGCAATCAAATGTCGAGCGACTAAAACAATAACAAGAGACACACATGAAAAATTACATTTAGACGAGACAACTGACTAAACAACACGAGATAGATGAAACTGTATAGTTAAGACTAAATAAAAAAAGTAGGATCGAAACTGACAGCATGGTATAAACAAGGAATAGTCAAAAAAATAATATTTCTTCAATTTTAACCGAGTCCGCAAAGATTATACATAAAAGTCACATTCGTAAAATTTTTTTTTGATTTCAGACTCCTTTTTTATGCTATCAACCCAAACGTTGAAATTTTGCAATCTACGAACTCCCAAATTGTATCTTTCGATACTAGCATGGCAAAAATACAAAACGGGAATTTTAAATTGGTCCACTCTATCGACATCGATCAGTACGTACGATTCGTAACAGACATCGAACCAATCCTCAATCTATCGGAAGTTAAGCAATATTCCTTCTCATCTCACCTATCCCACGAAGTTTAGCAAATCCAAGACCTTATTTGTAACCTAAAAATTCGAAAATCTAATAGATCACTAACAGATGACTTTATTGGTACTACATGGAAATGGATTGCGGGTAATCCAGATCACGAGAATTTTCTCACTACAAAAGATAAACTTAATAATGTATTACAAAAAAAAAACAATAAGCAAATCATAATGAACAAAATGTTCAATGATAGAATAAATAGTATCACAAAAAATGCTAACGATATGCAAAAAATATTTGAAGAAAGTAATAAAATAAATCTTAACGCGATATTGGATATCCAATTTAGAATATCCTTGGTAAAAAAATAATTAAAAACCGTTTACCATGCTATTCATTGGGCTAAATGAGGTGTAATCAACTCAATCATTTTATCAAAAACAGAAATTAAGCTGGCGACTGATATTTTAGATAAAAGCCTTCTGCCATATTCAACAATTGAAGACTTAGACTAGACTTAGACTTCTCAGAGGTAAAAATAATGAAAAATTTGTAATCAATGCTGTACGTTGCCAATATTACACTTACTAAAAGCCTAACCTATTAAACTTTATTAATTAAAGCAGTTAAGAAAAAAACATAAATATAGTAAAATTTTGAAAAATAATGATAAAATATTTGGCGTAATTGTAAAAGCATAAAATTGTTTACTATTTGTAAAACTGAGGAAATTGTGGACATTTCTAACACTTCATGCATCCCGAAACTTATGAAAAGTCTGACAGCCATATGTAACAGGACTAGCAACGATCACAAACCTCCCATATAATAAATCGAATCTGGTGCCATACTCCTCAACCAATTCTCTGGCAAAATCGAGACGAACGAAATATCCCACAGTTTAGATGGGACATATTTAATAAAATTCTACAACACCAGCTTGACGATGAATGGAAGAACATTCATAAATCGAGAAGCGGCAGCAATAAAGGTACTGTTCGAACGGCCAGTGCCGACCGTTAGGTCGAGTAACTGGTTACGAATCCCTGTGCTGTTGTAGAGCAGTACCCTGGTAACCGATTAGATTCGTTCGATAGTTCAAGGAAGCTGGACGCACTGACGGGGCCTCGTTTTTTTGTGAATTACATATAATAAAGTGGTCATTTGATTCACCCTCATTAATACATGGTGTTTTGTGAATTACATATAATAAAGTGGTCATTCGATCCACCCGCATAAATACATGGTAGCAGAGCGTGACAATTAAAGCTTAATGGAAAGAAATTTTCACTGGGCATATAATGCGTGCCTTTGTATAATCAACGTATCTCCCAGTGCACGTGTGGGGCTTTATGTTCACACCTCTGGATCTAATCGAAAGTGATGTCCTTTTAAGACCAGTGACAGCGAAAGACCTTCTTCGGCTAAACGTGTGTGCAGAGATTCAAATAGTTGGCGAGAACTGCTTCGTAAATAGAAGTGGCGGACAATTTGCGTGCGAGGTGACTGCAAGTGTGCTGAGCGCAATTCCGTTAGCCTGATCCGCGGTAGTGTTGGTATTAATTGGAAACTGGGCTGTGATGTCAAACTGGGTTTAGCCTAACCTCGAAATCCAGCGATTGTATATTTTGTGTTCGAAACGTCGCTCGACAGAAGCATAATTGTCCGAAACAGCGCAGGCCGCGCAACCGTCCCCGAAATAAAGCGAAACCCGTGGCATCAGCTAGAAATTCCATCGAGCGTACAAAACGAGTTGAAGCCCAAAATATTAATGAACAGTTATCTTCAATACATAAAAATTATAGATATACATATATAATTATATAGACTCATCTCAACTGTGCACATTAGTCAGTTCTTTAGAACAATACTGAAACCCAATTTATATTAGTGCCGAGTGGATTCGCACATTAATCTTCTGTTGTAATTATCTTGCTTAGTTATTTATATCATTTTTCACTACATTTTTTGAAGAAGACTTGTTTGCATTAACGTCATTCTTAATGTCTAGCGACCCAGCAAAAGAGTCTAAATCACAACATGAATTATTTGACTATATAAATAACTTTTTGACAAATTCAATAACGAAAATTTCACAATCAAGTAAAAACAAAATTTATTATGAAAATCGTATCAAATTGTAAGACGATTATTGGGTCACCTTTTTCAAACGCAATGAAACTTTGCAAGAATTTGATACTGATGATGAGTTGAGAGTCGAAGAATATTTCACTGATGATAAATATACCAAGGCGGAATTTACTTATATCGACGCTTAAAGTGAGCTAATGAATGAAATTTAAAAATTAGTTTTGGAAGATGCGAATATATCCAACTCATCCCTACTGCAAAGTCCTCACGAAGCTCACAATGTAATCCTTGCTCCATCATCGAGTCATTCTGTACCTAAGATAAATGTACCTACGTTTCGCGGCAGGCAGGCAGATTGGGACACATTAAAGGAGCTATTTACAGCTGTCATTATAAACGACCCTCGGATTGCTGACAACAATTAGTCATCAAACTTTTACGTAGAGTGGAATAAACTTCTTAGAAGGTATGATGTCAAAAGGCGCCGTCTCCACGCGCATTTACAGGCTTTCATAGACCTACTTTCTGCAGAAAATGGATCGGCTCTGGACCTCGGCTCTCTCATCGATAGAGCCAAGGAAGCTATCAAGGATCTTCATGACCTCTCTTGCCAAGTTGCACATTATGACAACTGGTTTGTTTATCTCATTGTTCGCAAACTAGATGGGGACACTAAAGAGAGCTGGAATATTCATGAAGAAAATGTTGGCGGGTTTTCTTCTTATATCTCTCTCCTTCCATTTTTGGAAATTAGGATGGATAGCCTCGAACTCGAAGACGAGGATATGTCTTTTGAACATACAAAGACAACAAACAAAAACAGAAATAACCTTAAAGAAGTTAAAACTCATTTAAGCCAAGAGTTTAATAAAAGCTCGAAGGATTCAACGCGTTCTTCACCATCGTGCTTGTTCTGCTCAAGCAATCATTTGATATTTAGATGCCCAAAGTTCATCGCATTGAAACTCAATCGTAGATTGGAATTTGTAAAAACAAATGAGCTTAGCCGAAGCTGCCTCTCAGCCAAGCACATGAAAGCAAGTGAGTGTAATACCAGTTGTTGGTGCCCAGTAATGGATTGCGGGGAAAAGCATAGTGCTCTTTTACATTCGGACAAACGAAAGGCTGTAACACCCAAACGCGTAGCGTTGAACCTCGCCCTGTTGAAACAGACTTTTCGTCTGATTCAGAGAGTCAACCAGAACCAACTTCAAACAATGACTCGGAAATCCATTGCATGTTCTCTAGTAAACCATTTTCGTTAGCTTCTGCTGAAGTTGCATTTTGCATTGGCAATGGTGAAAAATTTCAAGTCAATACACTGATTGATTTAGGGTCAATGAGGTCATTCATTTCGAAGAAAGTAGTTGCAGCTTTGGGCCTTCCCACGAAGTCTAACAACGTTGCCGTTAAAGGCTTAGGTTACACACTCTCGGCTACGGTTCACAACTTTTGCAATAGAACATGGACCCTAAATTTTGCATCAACCTTCCCGCTTCAATGGTAGGTAATGTAACTTGAAAGCTTCCATCCCAGAAATTAAGACTAGGTCAATGGCATCACCTAAATAACCTTAACTTAGCCGACCCGGAATTCAGGCGTCCAAATGCAATTGTTTGCATTTTGGGGGCGGATGTCTGCCATCGCATCATCCGCAATGGCATCAAGAGGGGACCACCGAATACGCCCATGGCTGGATCATCACAGGACCTACAAGCGCTGGCAATGATTGTTTAGAGATAAATTCATCCATTTGTATAGATGCATATCTCATTCAAGAAGATATTCAGTTATCTGACACTCTGTCCAAGTTCTGGGAAATAAAAAAAAATTCTAGTATAATTCTTTTAACCGAAGATGAAAGAGAATGCAAGAAACATTTCTCTAAGACCGGAGGTCAAAGCAGCGTACAATAACTTTATGAAGGAACACCTTGAGCTGAGTCATATGGAATCAGTACCCAATGATGAATTGAATAAAGACAATGTCTTTTATATTCCGCATCATGCGGTCTTCCACAATGGAAAAATTAGGGTAGTATAAATACTACAAAACGATTCAATGCCTCCCTTTAATGGAATGTCATTGAGTAGCGTGACGGACTTCGGGCCTAGGCTGCAACAAGATATCGTTAGCGTCATTATCAGATGGCGCTTCTTTGCGGTTGTGTTGACCTGTGATATTGTGAAAATGTATCGTCAAATTCTGGTCCGGATTGTTTATAATTTCGGCCAAGGTCTTCAACATTTTAGGCTTTGTACCGTAAATTATGGTACCACCCCTGCTCTATATCAAGCATTGAAAGTCTTGCAACAGTTACTTCAAGATAATTGTCCGCATGATATGGAATTGAATGATCTCTTCCTAAATCTCTCTTATGTCGATGACTTTTTTGGTAAGGCAGACACTGTAGATCATGTTGTGAGTCTAAAGAACAAACTTAACTTAACGGCTGCAAATATGCAATTAGGTAAATGGTCAGCTAATAACAAAAGTCTTTTAGAGGATGAACAAAATATCGATCAACGAGAATGAAATGAAATACCCGAAATAACCAGTGCCCTTGGTCTCAAATGGGCACTGATTATGGACTGCTTTTCATTTCAGTTCAAGTAATATGCGAATGTTGTTGGGCCTAGTACCAAAGAAAAGATCTTGTCGGAATATTCCAGATTGTTCGATCCTCTTGGCTGGGTATCACCTATTTGAATTCAAGCAAAAATCTTTATTCAACAACTTTGGGTTGAAGGCTATGATTGAGATACTCCTATTTCTGACGATTTGTTGTACTCATGGAATCACATGAAGTCCTACGTAGACGGTATCGAATCAATCAAATTTCCTAGATAGCTGGGCAGTTTGTCGGAAATAAAATGGACCCTACATGGATTCTCCGATGCTTCAAAAATGACGTACGCAGGATGTCTCTACTTTTTGCCTTCTACTAGTAACCCATTATTTGTCTGCTCCAAGGTAAGGGTTGCCCCTGTTAAAAAACTTTCCGTTACGAGATAAGAGCTCTGTGCAGCTCATTTATTGACGCAATTAATCGCGTACATTTTGCCAGGTTCGTAGTTAAACCTCTCAAAATCTGTTGCTGGAGCGACTCTATAAACGTTCTGTGTATGCTTAAAATCTTGCCAGCTAAGCTCAAAGTCTTCGAAGCCAACAGGGTCTGTGAGATTCTCACTACCTCTACGGATCAGAACCCTGCTGATTGCCCACAAGAGGTTTGTCAGCTGCTACATTGAAAAGATTTTCTTTGTGGTTGTCGGGACCCTCTTGGCTGCCAACTGAGTCAGATTAGCTTAGTCTGCACGACAAGCAATCTGATTCGGTGGCATTAACTGCCTCGTTGATTGAAAGTATACACAAACCAACATGTTGGCTACAGAGGTCTGAAAGGTTTAATAAGGTTTGTAGAGTACTTGCTATTGTTTATCGTTGAAAACGTTATTTCACAACGAAAATAGATAACTTTTTGACCCCAGACGATTTGAAATCAGCGCAGGAAGCATGTAGTTAATTGTACCAGTCGCTCCACTTCCACAAAGAAATGGAGAGTCTCAAAAGTAATCAACTTATACCTAGAAAAAGTAAGGCAGCTAAATTCAATCCATTTTTGAATGACAGAGGCATCATAAGGATAGGTAGTAGATTGGAAAACTGCCCTTTTTTCAGCTACAATGAGAAGTATCCAATCATATTGGATAGACACAGCAATGTTTCGAGAATGATCATTCGTGATTATCATCACATGTTTTTACATATTGGACCTCAGTTGCTTTGGTCAGCTATTCTTCGCAAGTTTTATACCATTGGTGGCAAAAAAGCCATAACATCCTTCATTAGTATGTGCCCTAAATGTTTGCGCTTTGCTGCACGCTGTTCAGGCCAACAGATGGCCCCATTGCCGAAGGACGGGCTTAGTTTTGAGTTTTCATTTTCGTCAACTGGGCTAGACTATGCGGGTCCATTCAAAATAACACCCTCTACAGGTTGAGGCATAGTATCCACTAAAGGATACCTATGTGTTTTTGTTTGCCTCGCGGTAAAAGCGGTGTATTTGGAGATTGTCTCAGATTTTACATCTCAGGCATTTTTCGTCGCTTTTGATCGGTTCACCAATTGGCAAAACTTACCGCGCATTGTGGACAGCGATAATGGTTCTACATTTACTAGTGCGGAAAAGAAATAAAGAGGCTTTTTTCAAAGAATTCATCCTTCTCTCACAAGGTTACAGAGGTCATAAATAATCAAGGTATCCAATGGTCGTCCTTTCCTCCATACGGCCCTCATTTCGACGGTATTTGGGAGGCCTCAGTTAAATCTTTCAAATATCACCTTAAGCGCGTGCTAGGTCAATCTCCCCTCGCTTACGAGGAAATGTCAACTATAGCCGCGAAAATTGAAGGGTGCCTTAATTCCCGCCCCCTTTGTGCCATAAGCGCAGATAGTTGAGACCTGGTACTTCTAACTCCTACTCACATTTTAGTAGGCCGTACCCTGAAGACATTGCTTTCTTCCTCAGATGAAACCGACTTCAGCAAAACTTTCGCCAATAGATGTAAGTTATAATTGGCGATGAGTAGTAGTTTCTTTAACTCTTGGAAAAAGGAAGTAATAAACCAATTCATGCAATACAGTAAGTGGCGGTTTCCTAACAGAAATCTCGAGGTGGGTGATCTCGTCATATTTAAAGACGAATCGGAGCCCCCTCTATTGTGGCCATTAGGCAAAGCTACTGAAGCATATTTCAAAGGCCCAAAAAAGTTAGTTCGAGTCGTTGCTGTAGAAACTGAAGATGGCTCCACATATATTCGGTCGATACACAGGCTTATTTACTTGCCAGTGGACGATCATGCTTCTCAGACGTTCGATAACTGCCTTGCCGCCCGTAGCTGCGCGGATTTACTCAGTGACTGAGCACGAAAATAGGGCATTATGTAAATCTTGAAAACTTCACTTTTACTTTTTCCTGTTGTCAATGTATATAAACAGCAGTATATTTTGTAATCTAAAACTTAGTTTGTATCGAGTCACAGCCACATAAGCAAAAACGCAACCATAATTGCAATCAATATCTTGTACATCCTTTCTTGGTTTATGACAACTGTAGATGCCTCCAGTGCGTTCCATAAAAGTTAGTACGTCGCATATTCGTGCAAGGGGGGCAGAATGTTCGAATGTCTAGCGCCGTCCGTTAGGTCGAGTAACCGGTTACGAATCTCTGTGCTGTTGTATTGGTAGAGCAGTACTCTGGTAACCGAGAATTTCGCGAATAGTTCCGAGAATTTCGCGAATATCTTCTCACGGTACAGAACGATGAGTCAGCAAACCGAGACAATATAAGTCAAGATTAGAGAATAAGTAAGGGAGTAGTAAGTTGCACGGCTGAAGATCAGCATTGTTTCATGGAATAATATATTTTTTAGAAAAAACTAAAAGTGTTTTTTCTTAGTGGCGCAGTCGGTAGGATCCTGTCTATACTTGCAGGATCCAATAAACGAAAATACGCGTTGTGTTTTTTAATCAGAATAAATTAAATAACCAATCCGGTAAATTATTCTTGTCAGGAGGCACAAAAGTATTGAAAGCCTTAAAAACCTTCTTGAGACTGGGAAGAGTCCTGTACGCAGAATAATCGGGCGCGATATAGCTAAAAATCAGTGAGCCTTTTAAAGTGAAATATTTGATTAATTAATCAAATTGTGCACCTCTAAAGATCTATCGAAGATCTATACATTGGGCCCAACTAAAACAACTCACCTACTTATCAAAGTTACCAACACCAACTTCTTAACTTTGTACTCCTGATTGGTTTCAATCAACCAATCATTCCACGGAAAATCGAGGATAAACTCCTGAAGTTTTGGGGAAACATCATCACACCAGACGCAACGGACACGGAAATTACAAGCAGACTCATAGCAGCATTGGAATCACTGTCTTCTCTCAATACTCCTGCTACTCCACCTTCAAGCATGGCAGCCAGGATGATGGCGGAAATTAAATATTTAAAACCATTTGAAGGAGATGCTAACGACCTGGCAAACTTTATTCATGCGGTGGACACACACATGGAAGCAGTAGCGGCATCCTTGAGACCCGAGCTTTGGCGAGTAGTTTTCAACGGAAAAATAATCGGTGGAGCAAAGGATCTTCTTCTTAATAATCAACCTGCAGATTGGGCAGCAGCAAAAATCCTCCTAGTGCAACATTTTCGACCATGCGTGAACTACAAGGAAATCTCATGGAAAATTACAAACTTAAAAGTAAGTTCAATTGTAGATTTAAGCCTAAAAATAGAAAACATTGTAAGAGACATAAATGCTTTCGCGATTTACGAAACAAAATCAAGTGATATTAAGAATACGTTTCATAGTCTACTCATAAATCGTGTTAAACAATTAGTGTCAGGAAACCTGGCAAGAGATGTAAAGGATATATTCGACCTCCATACTCTTAAAACCATGCTATATTCATATGTGGGATATGATCACAATAACTTAGATAAAAGCCTCATGACAAGTGATATTCGACACAATCCACAAACTAAAAATACTTATTACAGACGCGACAATTACAGGTTACAAAACGACCATATTCATCGAAATGTCTCTAGCTATCACGATCATAATCGCCGTAGCTTCAATAATGAGAATAATAATAATTCCGGCCAATTCAGGCAAATTTATACTAACTCCGGTCAACGAAGGATTAATAATAATAATTCGGGACAGTATAGGCACAATAACTTCCGTAATAATTTTAGAACAAATCAGAACAATTATCCAGGTCAATATCAAAGACCCACATTTAATCCTTCTGGGCAATTCAGAAATGCACTTCAGCATCACGAACCAATGGATATAGGCCAAATTAATACAAATCCTGTCGAATGTGCAAGGAACGAAGCGGTTCATAATATTGAGCCCGCGTTTTTTATAAACTAGGCCTCGGAAACAAAATATTTGCTAATCTTACGATCGACGGAGTAAAATATAAATGTTTATTCGATACGGGCTCAACTATGAGTATTATCAACTCCAGTAGCGTTGACTGTAGTAAATTCAAAGTATTAGACCGAATAAAAATGAACTTAGAAACGATCAACAATGTAACAACTGAAATTGTAGATCTCATAAGTACAGGCATCCCAAAAGAGTTCAACTATGATCCAAAAGGAGCAATTAAATGGTATAAACGTAATTTAGAGAATAAACCATACAATATACTAATAGGTATGGATGTGTTGAGCAAAACATGTAAAAGTATTGATTTTGAGAATTAAACGTTAACTCTGAACAATGGTAGTTCAATTCCCTTTTATTCCTCAGAAAATAGCTTAAATTTTGACTGTTTTGAGCTTCATTCTAACAACAGAGATGTGAATTTAAGTCACTTAAACGCAGAAGAAAAAAACGAAGTGAGAACTCTTTTAAAAAAATTCAAACATCTTATTTATAAAGATAAGGATCTACTAACTAAGACAGATTCTATTTGCCACGAAATAAAAACCAGTACAGACCAGTCTATTCATGCTAAGCTCTATCGACTGCCTCCAAAACACGAAGAAGAAGTCCGGAAGCAAATGTTGGAAATGGAGCAACAGGGAATCATTCAAAAATCCAATAGTAGATACGCCTCTCCAATTGTAGTTGTCGCTAAGAAAATTGACAATTCGGGACGGCAAAAATTTCGCCTATGCGTTGATTATCGCAAACTGAACGAAATCACTTTAGACGACAAGTACCCCCTTCCAAACATAGATAGTATCCTGGACAAGCTCGGCAGAGCCCAGTACTTTACTTCCATTGATTTGGCAAAGGGATACCATCAAATTAAGGTCCACACTAACGATATCCAAAAAACTGCGTTTGTTACTCCGTTTGGATTATATGAGTATCTCAGAATGCCTTTTGGCTTAAAGAATGCTCCAGCCACCTTTCAAAGGCTGATGAATGACATACTCCGGGAACATATAAACAAAATTTGTGTGGTTTATTTAGACGACATATTAGTATTCTAAACTAGTTTACAAGAGCACATTAATTCTCTCACACTTATCTTCAATAAACTTACAGAACATAATCTTAAAATTCAATTCGATAAATGTTCTTTTATGAAGAGAAACACAGAGTTTCTTGGTCATATTTTAACGTCAGAAGGGATGAAGCCAAATCCTAATAAAATAAAATGTATCCAAGAATACCCTTTACCTAAAACAGACAAACAACTAAAAGGTTTCTTAGGTGTTACGGGATTTTACAGGAAAATTGTTAAGGATTATGCAAAAATTGCCACTCCTATGATCAAATACTTAAAAAAAGGAAAAAATATAAATGCCAACGATCCAGAATACATCGAAGCGTTTGAGACGCTAAAATTGAGCATAATTAAACATCCTATACTCAAATTTCCAAACTTTTCGAATCCATTCACTTTATACACTGATGCTAGTAACTATGCTTTAGGAGCTGTCTTAACACAAAACGAACAACCAGTTTGTTACGCGTCAAGATCTCTGAACGATCATGAAAAAAACTATTCAGTAACTGATAAAGAATTTTTAGCCATCATATGGGCTGTGACGTATTTTCGACCATATTTATGGGGTAATCGGTTCAAAATTATCACCGATCACTTACCCATTAAATACCTTAACAAAAAATATAGCGGAAAAGAATTTAG
The DNA here is from genome assembly GCA_963942545.1 of Oxycera nigricornis. NCBI lineage: Eukaryota > Metazoa > Arthropoda > Insecta > Diptera > Stratiomyidae > Oxycera > Oxycera nigricornis. Next base: position 77,632,425 of record OZ012660.1, read on the forward strand.
TCAGAGGAACCAACGATGGTTACTTAAACTTCAAGAATACCAATTTGATATCGAGTATTTAAAAGGAAAACAAAATAAGGTTGCCGATTTCTTGAGTAGGATTCCTCAAAACAAAGATAAAAGCCAATTGACGAACGAATCAGTAAACGCCTTAACAAATGACGCTACGATTCATTCTCAAGAAGAACAGCAATTAGATCACATACCTATAAAAGAGACTATTGTTAATAAATATAGAACTCAGCTGATTTTAACCTGTGATGTACAACAAGAAATGGAAACACTGCATAATCGCAGAATAATTTATGTTGATATGACGAAAAATCTAGAACATTGGATTGGTTTATTTAGAAGATTTATTGTACCCGGTAAAATCGGTATTTACACCGAATTATCGTATCATGAATATCACAAAATACAAAAATTATTAATAGAGCTTTTTGGACGAGAAAAGAATATAAAGTTCATTAAAGCTACTCTTCACGCGACTGAAATGCGAACGTTAGAAGAAGCACAAAGGCAAATATCACTTTATCACACCCAAGAAAGTTTACATAGTGGAATAATAGAAACCTATTATCAATTGAAGAACAGGATATTCTATCCAAACCTCTCGAAAGAAATCACAAAAATAATAAACAATTGCAAAACATGTCTGGAAACTAAATACGAGCGAAAATCAATCAAATTAAAATACAAAATCAGTGAAACTCCAAAAGATGCAAACCAAATTCTTCACATGGATGTCTATTACTTCCTAAAACAGCCATTTTAAACTTTGATAGACAAACTTACGAAGAAAGTATACGCATATCATCTACCAAATAGACATTGGACGAAAAAAGTCGAAACACTGGAAGAACATTTTTCTAAATTCGGGAAACCAAAGAAACTAGTAGGAGAAAATGAATTTAATTCCATAAACTTGCAAGATTTCTTAAGGGAACAGCAAGTAGAGCTACATTTAACTACCCCTAACACTCACACGGGAAACAGCGATATAAATAGATTCCACAGTACCATACAGGAAAAGTTAGTAGCAATGCGTAAGTTAGATTTAAGTATAGTCCAAAAAATTCACAGAGCGGTGAACAATTACAACGGCAGGTACCATACAACAATTCGAATGACGCCTGACCAAGCTATGCAAGCTAGTCCTGCACGTCTGGTCCAGTTAGCACAAAATAGAAAAGAGAAAATTGTGAGTAACCTAAATAAAAGTAGAGAAGACTATCAAGAAAGTAAAAATATAATTCCAGTTAAAAATTATAAACGAAATTACTATAAGAATCAACCAAGATATAGAATAAAAGTTAAAGAAAAAGAGCATCCAACGAATACTAAAAGACCGCGTAAATTTGCAGGTGATAGCATTAGTATTACCCACACTGATGTTACTAACTCTAGTTCTACCACCAATCGAAACAAAACTTGACTTTTACAAACAAACAAAAAAAAAAGTACGAATAGGACTATTACAGTTTAAAGACTTATGTTAACTAGTTGATTTTAAATTGATAACAGCGTTACCCACTACTAATTATTTGCCAGTTATAATGGACGACGAGTATATTCTCGAAATAAAGAAGAAGAAAAATGTATGTTTCTGAAAATACATCGCAGTACAAAAACGAGTTAGAACCTCTAAATAATTGTTTATGAGAAATGATTGTATGTTGACTAAAATTGATGTAATAGAAATAAGAAAAACTTATTTTGATTTGTGAAAATATGAAAAACATTGAATTAATTAATAATGTGACGACCGAAAAATAAATTTAAATGGAAATATTTGATAACAGTTAGTAACTGTTCTATTCAAAACTTAGACCAAACATTCAGTAATACTAACGAAAAATTTGTGGATAGATTTTTCTACACGCACAATGTTAAGTACATTTTTTCCAAACATTTCAATTTTACTAATATTATACTTACAAATACTGTCAATTTAAAATATATCGATAATATAAGATACCATAAAAATGTACACTACATTGTTGGCTCATCGATTCTAACGATTTTATTAATAACTACTTGCGATGTTTTTGAGGCATAAAAAAAAATCAATGTTGAAATTCACTTCCAACAAAATTCCAGAAAGTGGAAAAAATTCCGGAGAATTTTAATTTAAACGGGGGAGAGGTTACATATCCAGATCGCAATGCTTTCGATAGTCAGCATTTTTATTACTATGTTGACACAGCTGAATCCGCAGCTGTGTAAACATCATCATAGTTCCGAGAATTTCGCGAATATCTTCTCACGGTACAGAACGATGAGTCAGCAAACCGAGACAATATAAGTCAAGATTAGAGAATAAGTAAGGGAGTAGTAAGTTGCACGGCTGAAAATCAGCATTGTTTCATGGAATAATATATTTTTTAGAAAAAACTAAAAGTGTTTTTTCTTAGTTGTATAATACTGCTTGAAACTTAGCTTGACGGAGGCCAACGGATGGCCAATTCGGGGTGTTAGTGATAATCCTGGAATTCAGTGCCAGCTCTAGCTAGGGCATCAGCTTCGCAGTTCCCAGGTATATCACTGTGACCCGGCACCCAGCAAAGAATCACTTTACAGTGAAGCGACATCGCGTTTAGTAGTGTGCGACATTCCATTACAATTTTGGATGAGGTATAAACGTTGGATAATGATTGGATAGCAGCTTGACTGTCAAAAAAGATGTTTAAATTTCTTATGGAAATTTTCTGACTTCTCAGCCAGTCAACTGCCTTATAAGTCGCAATGGCCTCTGCCTGAAAGACGCTGCAGTGGTCTGGTGATTGCAATAGCTGCAGTCCTCCTAACCCTGTTAACCAGGTTCGCGTTTGATGTTTTTGCCATCGCTGGCCACCAAATAACCACGCCATACAGAAGGATTGGTTCCACTATCGCTGTATAGAGCCATGATACAGTTTTGGGTTTCAGTCCCCATCTTTTCCCAATAGCTCTTTTGCAGCAGTCGATTGCGCATGCCGCTTTACGCGCTGTTTCCGCTATGTTTGCTTTCCACGCGAGCTTCGAGTCTAAAATCAGACCTAAATATTTGACCTGGTGAGATGGATTGAGACTTGTCTCATCAAGTTTAGGTTGAAACAAATTGTGGAATTTTGTATCTTCTCGTGAAGAGCACAAGTTCCATTTTCTGCGGATTTATCTTAAGACCGCACTCTTTGCTCCTTTTGGTAAGAATACCTAGGGCTAAGTTTAGACTTTCAGATAGTGTGTTGACAAATTTGCCCGATATTGCTATTGCAACATCGTCAGCGTAGGCGACGACTTTGCAGTCAGTCGTTTCTATTATTGACAGGAGTTTGTCCACCACTAAGTTCCACCCCACCTTGCGGGGTGCCTCTGCACGTCCGCCTTCTTAGGATGCTGTCTCCTAGTGAGAAGTTGATGCTATTGCTGCTTAGTAGTTGCACGATGAACCTTAACAGGTTATCATCCACATTATTATTCTCGAGTGCCTTCTCAATAGCCTTGTGGCTGACGTTGATGAATGCACCTTCGATGTCTAGAAAAACCGCCTGCGTATATTCTTTGACGCTTATCGATTTCTCGATGTAGCTGGTGAGCGAGTGAATAGCTGTTTCAACCGATCTCCCTTTTGTGTATGCGTGCTGCGCATTAGAAAGTGGTTGCAGGGTAGCTCTAAGATGAATCTCTATCAGCCGTTCCAGAGTTTTCAGCTGAAAAGGGGTTAGGCTGATAGGTCTATAGTCCTTAGGTGAAGAATGGGATGTCTTGCCCGCTTTGGGTATGAAGACTATTTTAGCTTCTTTCCACCGCTGTGGAATATAAGCCATCCGTAGACACGCCGTAAAGATGGCTTTGAGCCACGGTAGCGCTGTATTGATTCCCTGCTGGATCTCAACAGGTGAGATGTTGTCCATTCCAGGGGATTTAAATGGTTGAAATGAGCTGATTGCCCAGCGTAGGAGCCTGTCGTCTACAGGCACAGTGGTTGGCAGGCAGTTCGGGGGCATATGTGGATCAGCTTTGTCAGCCACATCCTCACTGCCCGGGAAGTGCGTGTCCATGAGAATGTATAGCGTCTCGGAGCTGGATTTGGTCCAGGTCCCATTCGCATCCTTGATAGACCCCAAAAATAAGGGGGTGGTCGTGATAACTTTTCGCAGACGACTGACATCCTTGGAGTGCACAGAAACTTCTGCACGAGGTGCGTTTTGCTTTTCTGATGGAGCTTTTTAACTCTTTCAGTTTTAGTTTATAAGAAGACCAGTCATTGGATACTTTAGCCTGATTAAAGGACCTCCTACATTCCTTCCGCAGCTCCGCAATGTCACTATTCCACCAGGGGGGCTTATACTTCCCGCTAGGCTTCGTTGGACTACATGCAGATTTTGCTGCTTCGTTGAAGGCCGATGTAAGGGTCCCAACGGCTTCCTCCAGGCAACCTATGTCTTCAATCTTCGGAGGTCCACCTTCTAGTGCAGACTCGAATACAGCTTGGTACTTGACCCAATCCATCCTCCTTTTGTTCATGGAGGTTGGATTTTTGGGAGGGTCAAAAGCCACATCGAACATTATATATAAATGATCGGAGAACGAGCACTCTTGTGATACATGCCACCTTTTGATAGCGTGGTGCGAGTGCTTGTTCGTTAGAGTGATATCCAGAACTTCCCTACGGCTTGCCGTAATGAAAGTAGGATCCTCACCTTTGTTAGCTAGGGCTAAGTCGTGCGTTAAAATAAATTCAAAGAGTGACTCACCCCTTTTATTCGTATCGGTGCTACCCCAAATGCAGTGATGGGCATTGGTGTCCGCGCCGATAACTAGCTGGATTCCCCGTGCAGTGGCTTCTGTGACGATCCTCTGCAGGTTAATGGGAGGTGACAGAACATCGTGTGCCATATAGCAAGAGACAGCCCAAAGGGGTTTGGACTGCCTTTCCACTGCTATGGCAATGGTGTCCTGGTCACTGAAATTGTACAAGGTTAGAAACTTCAAGCCTTCCTTGATTATTATGCAAGCTCTCGGTTTACCTGCTGTGTAGAGGGGTACTGTTTTGTATCCTTTCGTATTGAGCCCACAGACCTGGTTGCCTACAACCCAAGGTTCCTGGGCCAGTATTAGCTCCTCTCCTTTTTGGCCCAGGTGGAGGAGCAGTGCGGCGGATGCCGCCTTAGAATGATGGAGGTTTATCTGTAGAAACCTCAGCATCACGACACAATGTTTTGTCCACCTCCTCGTCAGATAAGGACATCTCCTCCTCGACCAGGTCGAGGGTTTGGAGAAGGTCCCCAGCCAACTCCGTGGTAGAGGTGGTGCTTCTTCCGTCGTCGGAGAGAAGATCTGACTCAGAGAGGTTCACGGTCGGGTCTACTGATGCTTCTACAGTCACCTCGCTTTCATTCTCACTGCTCGGTTCCCGTACTGCCTTTCTAGTACGGTCCTTGCGATATACTCGCAGGGTGATAGCCGAGAAACCGTAGCTTATCACCCCGCCTTTCGACTCCAATGGAGCTAACGCCTCCTCGTTGAGGATTATGAGGGCCTCTCGCTGTCCATTGCTGGGCTCGCTAACCTTGGCTACCTTCCAGTTGTCCACCAGACAAAGTCGTTGAATAAAGATTTTTGCTTGAATTCAAATAGGTGATACCCAGCCAAGAGGGTCGAACAATCTGGAATATTCCGACAAGATCTTTTCTTTGGTACTAGGCCCAACAACATTCGCATATTACTTGAACTGAAATGAAAATCAGTCCATAATCAGTGCCCATTTGAGACCAAGGGCACTGGTTATTTCGGGTATTTCATTTCATTCTCGTTGATCGATATTTTGTTCATCCTCTAAAAGACTTTTGTTATTAGCTGACCATTTACCTAATTGCATATTTGCAGCCGTTAAGTTAAGTTTGTTCTTTAGACTCACAACATGATCTACAGTGTCTGCCTTACCAAAAAAGTCATCGACATAAGAGAGATTTTGGAAGAGATCATTCAATTCCATATCATGCGGACAATTATCTTGAAGTAACTGTTGCAAGACTTTCAATGCTTGATATAGAGCAGGGGTGGTACCATAATTTACGGTACAAAGCCTAAAATGTTGAAGACCTTGGCCGAAATTATAAACAATCCGGAGCCAATCTCTATAGCTAGGATGGACCAGAATTTGACGATACATTTTCACAATATCACAGGTCAACACAACCGCAAAGAAGCGCCATCTGATAATGACGCTAACGATATCTTGTTGCAGCCTAAGCCCGATGTCCGTCACGCTACTCAATGACATTCCATTAAAGGGAGGCATTGAATCGTTTTGTGGTATTTATACTACCTTAATTTTTCCATTGTGGAAGACCGCATGATGCGGAATATAAAAGACATTGTCTTTATTCAATTCATCATTGGGTACTGATTCCATATGACTCAGCTCAAGGTGTTCCTTCATGAAGTTATTGTACGCTGCTTTGACCTCCGGTCTTACAAACAGGCGCTTCTCGAGTCAGAGCCATGACTTTATTGCGAGTACTTTCGATCCGGGAAAGGTTAGCTTGGTCTTAAATGGTATGAAAACGCCATACCGAACATCATGCCTAAAGACAGTCTCTGAGAAATGTTTCTTGCATTCTCTTTCATCTTCGGTTAAAAGAATTATACTAGGATTTTTTTTATTTCCCAGAACTTGGACAGAGTGTCAGATAACTGAATATCTTCTTGAATGAAATATGCATCTATACAAATGGATGAATTTATCTCTAAACAATCATTGCCAGCGCTTGTAGGTCCTGTGATGATCCAGCCATGGGCGTATTCGGTGGTCCCCTCTTGATGCCATTGCGGATGATGCGATGGCAGACATCCGCCCCCAAAATGCAAACAATTGCATTTGGACGCCTAAATTCCGGGTCGGCTAAGTTCAGGTTATTTAGGTGATGCCATTGACCTAGTCTTAATTTCTGGGATGGAAGCTTTGAAGTTACATTACCTATCATTGAAGCGGGAAGGTTGATGCAAAATTTAGGGTCCATGTTATATTGCAAAAGTTGTGAACCGTAGCCGAGAGTGTGTCACCTAATCCTTTAACGGCAACGTTGGTAGACTTCGTGGGAATGCCCAAAGCTGCAACTACTTTCTTCGAAATGAATGACCTCATTGACCCTAAATCAATCAGTGTGTGGAAAACTGTTTTCGCCAGGAACAAAAACACGAGCGAGTATAAAAGGATAGCCTTTATTATAATCGAACAGGTAAAAAATATAACAAGGAGACAAGTACGCGATGGTCACGTCGTTGATTGACTGGGGGGCGAATGCTGGCATCCGTCTAGCTTTATGTGCCAAACTTGCTGACGCAGCATCCGGCCGGCGGGCACTTCTGCCGCCCTGGATGCGGCGCGTTATCAGCAATTGGCGACGGCGCGTATGCAACGTTGCACGTCGTCAAGTGGAGGCGACGGATGCCATCAGCAGTTTCCGCCGCGAACGATGGTCAGCAGTTTTGGGTTGTGGATACCGCCGCCACGGGATGCCGCGAATGATGGGACCGTGGACGGGCCCAGGCACAATCGGTTGTCGGCGACAATGTTGTTGCCGCCGCCATGAAGTGCTGCTGACGGCTGATCGAGGCGTCGGCGATGGATCAATATGTTGGTGGCGGATCGATATGTTGGTGTCGGGTCGGTCCGCAGATGGTGGTGGATAGGTCCGCCACAGGACTCCCCCCTCAGTGGTGGAGCTACGGTGAGTGTGATGTTCAGTTGGAAAATCGTTCTGGCTGTCGAATGTGTCTGCCAAAGCGAGTGGTGGCAGGAAACTTTTGTTCTTCCTGGGGGCTTCGTTTCGGAGCATCCGTTGCGAGGAATGCTGGTTTAAGCTTATCGATAGAGATGGAAGTTCCGCGACCATTTATGCACACCTTGAAATATTTGTCCTTCCGGTTTATTACCGGATATGGACCGTCGTATGGTGAGGTGAGCGGTGCCTTTATTTTGTCGTTTCTGACGAAGACGTGGGTGCTGTTTGCGAGATCTTTGTTGATGAAGACGTTTGTGGTCGCGTGATGTTCCGTATCTCGCGGATGGAGTGCGGACATCCTGCGTCTGAGGTCTTGCAGGAACTCGGAGTCGGGCGCCTTTGGATTGGATGGGCTGAAGAACTCTCCAGGAAGTCGAAGTGATGTGCCATAGACCATATCAGCCGGGGTGGCTTCGATGTCCTCCTTTAGTGTTGAGCGTAGTCTGAGGAGGACTATGGGAAGCACTTTGGACCACTGATCAGTATTATGACATCTGATGGCTGTTTTTAGCGTACGGTGCCATCTCTCAATGATGCCATTGGCCGCCGGATGGTACGGGGTGGTACGTAGGTGTTTGATCCCAAGCAGCTTCGTGAGTTCGCTGAAGACTTGATATTCAAATTGGCGGCCTAGATCTGTGGTGATGCGTGTGGGTACACCAAAGCGACTAATCCACACGTTGATGAGCGCCTCTGCTACGGAGATGGCGGTGATGGATTGGAGCGGTGCAGCTTCTGGCCAACGGGTGAACCTGTCTATGATGGTGAGACAGTAGCGGAAACCTTCACTCGGTGGAAGTGGGCCTATCAGATCGATATTGATGTGTTCGAATCTCGAATCCGGAAGTCTGTATCACTGGAGAGGTGATTTGACGTGGCGACTGGTTTTGTTGCGCTGACATGCCAAACAGTTTCGAACGAACTTGTTGATGTTGGCGTTCATCGCTGGCCAAAAGTAGCGATCTCCTATCAGCTTCCTTGTAGCTCGGCTTCCTGGATGAGAAAGTCCGTGTATGGCTTCCATTACTGACGCTCGAAGATTTCGTGGGACGAATGGTCGAATTTTGTTGGTTGTAACGATACACTGGAGCGGATAAGGGGAATCACCTATTTGGTGCTTTCTCCATTCCAGCGGTTGACTGTTGTCTTCCAGCAGTGCTTGAAGTTCTTCGTCGTTCTGTTGGGCTGAAGCGAGAGCGCTAAAATCAATGGATTTAATAGAATTTACCCTCGAGAGATAGTCGGCGATGGTGTTTTCTCGTCCAGGGATGTGACGGATGTCCACCGTAAACTGGGAGATGAAGTCCAGTTGCCGCTGCTGTCTCGGTGAGGCTTTTTCCGGCCGCTGTTGAAGCGCGAACTGCAGAGGTTTGTGGTCGGTGTACACCGTGAATGCCCTACCTTCGAGCATGTACCGGAAGTGTCTGATTGATTCATGGATGGCGAGTAATTCGCGGTCGTACGTGCTTTACCTCTGCTGGGTGTCTGTGAGTTTGCGTGAGAAGAAACCCAACGGAATTGTCGTTGCTTTCGTTGTCTGCTGAAGGACGGCTCCGATGCCGTTGTCGGAGGCATCAACGCTCAAAGACCAATGTGCTGTTGAGTCTGGGTGCGCTAAGGTTGAGGCTTGACTCAAGTCGGATTTGCATTGTTCGAATGCAGCTGTTGCTTCCTCAGTCCATTGGAGCGCTGTTTTGTCTCGCTTCCGGTTTCCCGATATTAGTTGCAGTAGCACCCGCTGATTTTGTGCGGCGTGCGGCAGGAAGCGTCGATAAAAGTTCACCATACCAAGGAACGACTTGAGCTGGTGTACTGTCCTTGGCTTTGGTGTTGCGGAAATTCCCTCTGTTTTTTCATTTAAGGGTTGCAATCCGTTCGCAGTAACCCAATGACCAAGGAATCGAACTTCGGGTCTCTCGAATTGGCACTTAGACGTGTTGATCGTAAGGCCGTACTGTTTCAGGCGGTCGAATACGTCTGCCAAATGTTTAAGATGCGCCTTGCGATTGGGTGAAAATATCAGGATGTCATCCAGATATACGAAGACATTTTCCAGTCCTCGTAAGACCTCGTGGATGAATCGCTGAAACGTTTGGCCGGCGTTGCATAACCCAAAAGTCATGTACATGAATTCGTACAGTCCGAATGGGGTTATGATGGCAGTCTTCGGGATATCGCAAGGCTCCACCGGGATCTGGTGGTAAGCCTTCTGCAGGTCGATTACGGAGAAGATCGTCATTCCGTGGAGAGATGCTGTGCAATCCTGAAGAAATCCGATTGGATAGCGGTCCGGGATTGTACAAGCGTTGAGCGCGCGGTAGTCCCCGCAAGGGCGCCAATCCCCGTTGGATTTCCTTACCATATGAAGTGGGCTGCTCCACGCGCTTTTCGATGGACGACAAATTCCTAGTGTACGGAGATGCTCGAATTCGGCCTTTGCTGCGGCTAATTTTTCGGGAGACAGTCTGCGTGCTTTTGCGTTCACTTGTGGCCCTTTCGTCACTATGTGGTGAGTCGACGTGGAACCTATGTTGCGACGTGGTGCGATTGTGGTGATGTCGCTGTATTTCTTGAGCAAGGAACCGCAATCGCTGCTAATACCAGCTGGTAGGGCTAATAGCGCTGGTTGTTTGGACCGATGAACTATTTGTGCGACAGTTGACTCGTTGTTGGATCGGTCGATGAGTTTACGTCCTCGGATGTCGACTAGTAATCCGCAGTGCTTTAGAAAATCAGCTCCGATGATGGGAGAGCTGACATTTGCGATCGTGAATCTCCACATAAACGGCCTTGGCAGTCCGAAGTTGAGCGTGAGCTGCCGTTTGCCGAATGTCCTTATCGATGAGCCGTTAGCCGCTAGCAATATCGTACTAGCGTCAGGAAAGTTGCGGTCTCTGATCGTTGGCGGAATGACTGAGACGTCGGCACCAGTATCGATGAGGAATGCGCCCATAGAATTTTCGTCACGGATTTTTAGACGTAGTATGGATCGCGTTGTGGCCGTTACGGGACTATCTGCAATTAGTTTTTTGTCGACGAGCAGGGTGGTCGGCAATTTTTCGCGTCGATGCCGTACTTTTGGTGGAACCAACACAGCTGATCGTCCTGCCGTGCCGGGACCGAACGTGACTCTCTGTTCATGAGTCGCTGGTTGCTTCGTGACTGCGAGCGTCTCTGGTTCAGCGAATGTTTCACTGTTGCATCCAGCTTTTCGAAGTGCTTACGTAAGTCTAGCACTTCGGTTGTAAGCCTGCTCAGTTCGGCAGTGATTCGAACTTCCGGTGGAATGACGCCCGGGTTTTCGGTTGGTTGAATGACCGATGACACTACATATGGCCGTGACATCTTTGTGACCTCGTGGACTCTATCGGCGATGGTTGCCAGGTCGGTTAGAGACGCGTCGTTTGCCGAGAGGATGCTTCGTAGCGTGATATCTAATCGGTTTAGCCACATTCGCTGAAGCAAGGTGTCCGTAACGTTGCCTCCTGCGAGGGCCCTCATGCGGTTGAGTAGCTGCGAGGGGCGCTGGTCACTTAGTTCGACCTCAGACAGCAGCTTTTGAATGCGCTGCTGTGAGGACTCGGAGCACGCGGCGATTATTTGCGTCCTGAGGTTCTCGAATTTGCCTTCGTTAGGCGGATTTGTCACTGCGGCTCGAACTTGCTGAATGGTTCTCGTGTCGAGGTTGCTGATCAGGATCTGGAACTTCGTCGAGTCGTCCGTGATCCTGCTCGTAGCAAAGTTCGCCTCGACTTGAGCGAACCAGAGTTCGACGTCTCCTTCCCAGAATGGTGGGACTCGAAACGCCACGCGGCTCACCTCGTGGGTTGTGATATCGTCCTGTTTTCGGGGCTCGGTCGACATAGCACACGTGAGTTGTCGAAGTCGACTGATTTACGCGACGTTTTACTCCGCGAACGTGGCTTTTAATCTAGTGCTGCAGTGTTTACGCACAACACTAGTAATAAAAAGTTGTAACTTCGCGCTCTGAATCGCGAGTTCAGAATTCACGACTAACGTATTCGTAACTGCGCCGGTTATGGGTTTTTGCTGATTGATGCACGTAAACTATACTTTAAATTCGCCCGTGGTCGACAGGATCGCCAATGTGGAAAACTTTTTTCGCCAGGAACAAAAACACGAGCGAGTATAAAAGGATAGCCTTTATTATAATCGAACAGGTAAAAAATATAACAAGGAGACAAGTACGCGATGGTCACGTCGTTGATTGACTGGGGGGCGAATGCTGGCATCCGTCTAGCTTTATGTGCCAAACTTGCTGACGCAGCATCCGGCCGGCGGGCACTTCTGCCGCCCTGGATGCGGCGCGTTATCAGCAATTGGCGACGGCGCGTATGCAACGTTGCACGTCGTCAAGTGGAGGCGACGGATGCCATCAGCAGTTTCCGCCGCGAACAATGGTCAGCAGTTTTGGGTTGTGGATACCGCCGCCACGGGATGCCGCGAATGATGGGACCGTGGACGGGCCCAGGCACAATCGGTTGTCGGCGACAATGTTGTTGCCGCCGCCATGAAGTGCTGCTGACGGCTGATCGAGGCGTCGGCGATGGATCAATATGTTGGTGGCGGATCGATATGTTGGTGTCGGGTCGGTCCGCAGATGGTGGTGGATAGGTCCGCCACAAGTGTATTGACTTGAAATTTTTCACCATTGCCAATGCAAAATGCAACTTCAGCAGAAGCTAACGAAACTGGTTTACTAGAGAACATGCAATGGATTTCCGAGTCATTGTTTGAAGTTGGTTCTGGTTGACTCTCTGAATCAGACGAAAAGTCTGTTTCAACAGGGCGAGGTTCAACGCTTCCCGTTTGGGTTTTACAGCCTTTCGTTTGTTCGAATGTAAAAGAGCACTATGCTTTTCCCCGCAATCCATTACTGGGCACCAACAACTGGTATTACACTCACTTGCTTTCATGTGCTTGGCTGAGAGGCAGCTTCGGCTAAGCTCATTTGTTTTTACAAATTCCAATCTACGATTGAGTTTCAATGCGATGAACTTTGGGCATCTAAATATCAAATGATTGCTTGAGCAGAACAAGCACGATGGTGAAGAACGCGTTGAATCCTTCGAGCTTTTATTAAACTCTTGGCCTAAATGAGTTTTAACTTGTTTAAGGTTATTTCTGTTTTGTTTGTTGTCTTTGTATGTTCAAAAGACATATCCTCGTCTTCGGGTTCGAGGCTATCCATCCTAATTTCCAAAAATGGAAGGAGAGAGATATAAGAAGAAAACCCGCCAACATTTTCTTCATGAATATTCCAGCTCTCTTTAGTGTCCCCATCTAGTTTGCGAACAATGAGATAAACAAACCGGTTGTCATAATGTGCAACTTGGCAAGAGAGGTCATGAAGACCCTTGACAGCTTCCTTGGCTCTATCGATGAGAGAGCCGAGGTCCTGAGCCGACCCATTTTCTGCAGAAAGTAGGTCTATGAAAGCCTGTAAATGCGCGTGGAGACGGCGCCTTTTGACATCATACCTTCTAAGAAGTTTATTCCACTCTACGTAAAAGTTTGATGACTAAATGTTGTCAGCAATTCGAGGGTCGTTTATAATGACAGCTGTAAATAGCTCCTTTAATGTGTCCCAATCTGCCTGCCTGCCGCGAAACGTAGGTACATTTATCTTAGGTACAGAATGACTCGATGATTGAGCAAGGATTACATTGTGAGCTTCGTGAGGACTTTGCAGTAGGGATGAGTTGGATATATTCGCATCTTCCAAAACTAATTTTTAAATTTCATTCATTAGCTGACTTTAAGCGTCGATATAAGTAAATTCCGCCTTGGTATATTTATCATCAGTGAAATATTCTTCGACTCTCAACTCATCATCAGTATCAAATTCTTGGAAAGTTTCATTGCGTTTGAAAAAGGTGACCCAATAATCGTCTTACAATTTGATACGATTTTCATAATAAATTTTGTTTTTACTTGATTGTGAAATTTTCGTTAATGAATTTGTCAAAAAGTTATTTATATAGTCAAATAATTTATGTTGTGATTTAGACTCTTTTGCTGGGTCGCTAGACATTAAGAATGACGTTAATGCAAACAAGTCTTCTTCAAAAAATGTAGTGAAAAATGATATAAATAACTAAGCAAGATAATTACAACAGAAGATTAATGTGCGAATCCACTCGGCACTAATATAAATTGGGTTTCAGTATTGTTCTAAAGAACTGACTAATGTGCACAGTTGAGATGAGTCTATATAATTATATATGTATATCTATAATTTTTATGTATTGAAGATAACTGTTCATTAATATTTTGGGCTTCAACTCGTTTTGTACGCTCGATGGAATTTCTAGCTGATGACTGAGCAGTGCGAGTTCAAGTTTACCGCCACGGGTTTCGCTTTATTTCGGGGACGGTTGCGCGGCCTGCGCTGTTTCGGACAATTATGCTTCTGTCGAGCGACGTATCGAACACAAAATATACAATCGCTGGATTTCGAGGTTAGGCTGCACCCAGTTTGACATCACACCCCAGTTTCCAATTAATACCAACACTACCGCGGATCAGGCTAACGGAATTGCGCTCAGCACACTTGCAGTCACCTCGCACGCAAATTGTCCGCCACTTCTATTTACGAAGCAGTTCTCGCCAACTATTTGAATCTCTGCACACACGTTTAGCCGAAGAAGGTCTTTCGCTGTCACTGGTCTTAAAAGGACATCACTTTCGATTAGATCCAGAGGTGTGAACATAAAGCCCCACACGTGCACTGGGAGATACGTTGATTGTACAAAGGCACGCATTATATGCCCAGTGAAAATTTCTTTCCATTAAGCTTTAATTGTCACGCTCTGCTACCATGTATTTATGCGGGTGGATCGAATGACCACTTTATTATATGTAATTCACAAAACACCATGTATTAATGAGGGTGAATCAAATGACCACTTTATTATATGTAATTCACAAAAAAACGAGGCCCCGTCAGTGCGTCCAGCTTCCTTGAACTATCGAACGAATCTAATCGGTTACCAGGGTACTGCTCTACAACAGCACAGGGATTCGTAACCAGTTACTCGACCTTACGGTCGGCACTGGCCGTTCGAACAGTACCTTTATTGCTGCCGCTTCTCGATTTATGAATGATCTTCCATTCATCGTCAAGCTGGTGTTGTAGAATTTTATTAAATATGTCCCATCTAAACTGTGTGATATTTCGTTCGTCTCGATTTTGCCAGAGAATTGGTTGAGGAGTATGGCACCAGATTCGATTTATTATATGGTAGGTTTGTGATCGTTGCTAGTCCTGTTACATATGGCTGTCAGACTTTTCATAAGTTTCGGGATGCATGAAGTGTTAGAAATGTCCACAATTTCCTCAGTTTTACAAATAGTTAACAATTTTATGCTTTTACAATTACGCCAAATATTTTATCATTATTTTTCAAAATTTTACTATATTTATGTTTTTTTCTTAACTGCTTTAATTAATAAAGTTTAATAGGTTAGGCTTTTAGTAAGTGTAATATTGGCAACGTACAGCATTGATTACAAATCTTTCATTATTTTTACCTCTGAGAAGTCTAAGTCTAGTCTAAGTCTTCAATTGTTGAATATGGCAGAAGGCTTTTATCTAAAATATCAGTCGCCAGCTTAATTTCTGTTTTTGATAAAATGATTGAGTTGATTACACCTCATTTAGCCCAATGAATAGCATGGTAAACGGTTTTTAATTATTTTTTTACCAAGGATATTCTAAATTGGATATCCAATATCGCGTTAAGATTTATTTTATTACTTTCTTTAAATATTTTTTGCATTTCGTTAGCATTTTTTGTGATACTATTTATTCTATCATTGAACATTTTGTTCATTATGATTTGCTTATTGTTTTTTTTTGTAATACATTATTAAGTTTATCTTTTGTAGTGAGAAAATTCTCGTGATCTGGATTACCCGCAATCCATTTCCATGTAGTACCAATAAAGTCATCTGTTAGTGATCTATTAGATGTTCGAATTTTTAGGTTACAAATAAGGTCTTGGATTTGCTAAACTTCGTGGGATAGGTGAGATGAGAAGGAATATTGCTTAACTTCCGATAGATTGAGGATTGGTTCGATGTCTGTTACGAATCGTACGTACTGATCGATGTCGATAGAGTGGACCAATTTAAAATTCCCGTTTTGTATTTTTGCCATGCTAGTATCGAAAGATACAATTTGGGAGTTCGTAGATTGCAAAATTTCAACGTTTGGGTTGATAGCATAAAAAAGGAGTCTGAAACCAAAAAAAAAAATTACGAATGTGACTTTTATGTATAATCTTTGCGGACTCGGTTAAAATTGAAGAAATATTATTTTTTTGACTATTCCTTGTTTATACCATGCTGTCAGTTTCGATCCTACTTTTTTTATTTAGTCTTAACTATACAGTTTCATCTATCTCGTGTTGTTTAGTCAGTTGTCTCGTCTAAATGTAATTTTTCATGTGTGTCTCTTGTTATTGTTTTAGTCGCTCGACATTTGATTGCAAAATTCTCTCTAATTCTTCTGGATATGTTTTTGGGGTACGACCAATTGGTTTCTTCTTGGTAGTTGAGTGTATGGTAAAATTATATTCGTTAACGGCAAACTTAGAGAAATTGTCGACGGCTGTCAGAACTCGATGTTTTTCAGTGCGATATGAATCGTGAGACCGGGGTATGTGGGGATTGGAGTAGAATTTAAAAAGGGTTTATTGGGATGCCGTTCGTATTTGGTTTCCTTGCAAACTGAACACAGGCGCATTATTTTAGCTGACATCCTGCGGAAATAAAAGTTTTCAAGTAGCTGCAAACGGTTTTCCTCGGCTTTCCGATGAGCTCTTCTATGTGTTTGCAGGATTTTTTGATCCTGTTCCATTTCATTGGGAATATCCTCAACACCATTTTTGTGTGTACCGTAACTGCTTAAGTAATTTTTATGAATTGCTTGCACTCTGCCCATATTTTTTTCACTTCTTAGAAGACTATTTAACACGTTGACTGCTGTATCGGTCCCCGGGGACCGATACAGTAACTTTTTGAGGTGCGGCAACAATTTTTCAAAACTTCCGTTGTGTGCGGGTGTAATATCTTTTTCCATGGTGAAAGCAGCAGTGGCAATATACTTTTGAGTAGTATTTATAGGATACGTCAAAAAATTGTATCGGACCCGGGTGACCTTCACCGCACTAGAATAATAAAAGTATTGCTTGTATGCGATCCCGGGGGACCGATGCACAAATCACAAATTTTAGTTTCTCAACGGTCATTCTTGTCAGCGCCTCTGACATTAAGCAGTTGCTGATATTTGTGCTAGAAGTGTTTCAAGTGCAGTGTTGAGTTCATTGTTAACTATGTCTTCTCGCGCGAAAAAGATGCTATTTATGGCTCTTCAACAACCAGCTGGTTGCAGCAGCTCTGCAGATAATAATTTTCAAGGAAAAGAATCTACAAAATAACGCATTTCCTAGAAGACGATTTTGAAGACTATTCTAGCGATGATTCTGTGAGAGATATGGACTATTTGCCTTCTTTATCGGATTGCAGCGACTGTTATGAATCGCTAATAATTTCTAAGGATGATTTCGATGAAGTGGATTCAAGCAATGGTGTGTTGCGTTTTTTATCTCACTCTCATACAAATAAAAAGATTTTAGTCAATATTTATCGATCTGTAAGCCTGTTTGAATGTATGTTTCTAGCAATACATTTTTACAGATGCTAGAGATAAAATTCTGTCGAAGGATGATATTTTTGACCTTACATCGATATTACGCGCCAACGATTGGCATGATATTGTCGAATCTGAACATACATTTGACTTTCACAGCGAATTACCTACGTACAACTTTGACGTCAATTAAATAAAAACGCCATTAGATGCCGATAAATTGTTTTACTAGATGAATTATTAAATATCATAATAATGGAGACAAATAGATTTACCCAACAATCTTTGTCACGGGAATGGTCCGCATCTAATTCCAGATTGAATTGTGGACCGACACCAATCGAAAAGAAATCTTTCGTTTTTTTGCAATCAATTTGGTGATGGGATTGAATAATCAATCAACAATAAATTCTTATTGGTCGAAAGACCCTATGTTCAGAAATCAATTCATTACGAATGTAATGCCTAGAAATAGGTTTTTACTGATTCTTCGTTGTCTGCATTTCTGCAATAATGAGGATCCGTTTTTGGAACCTGCAAAAATGCTTAGGAGTTCTCAATATGACGTTTAAAAATTTCTTGACTCCAGGAAAATTACTTGTGATCGACGAGTCTATGATCCCATTTGGAGGACGGCTACAATTTCGTCAATACATTCCAAATAAAACATATAAATATGGAATTAAAATCTATAAGATGTGTATTATTGATGGTTATAAACTTAATACGGTAATTTACACAGGAAAGAATAAGAAAATTGTGGGTCAAGGTCACTCTGAATCTATTGTACATGAGCTGTTAGAGTCAATTGACGAAAAAGAAGGTCCTTATTTGTATGCTGATAATTATTATTCAAATTTAATTCTAGCTAAGGACCTATACGAGAAAAAAATTGTAAATTGTGGTACCTTGAGGGATAATCGAAAAGGAATTCCTCAAACACTTTCCAAAAAATGAAAATATGGCGAAATATATGGACAGCAAAATGATTGCGTGAAAGTTATCAAGTGGATGGACAAGAGACCTGTTCCAATGTTACCAACTGGCACTACACATGGTACAATGTTAGAAAAAACTGGTGAACGATCACGGAAAGGTTAACATATTAACAAACCATTCAAAACTACAATCAAGCAAAGAAAGGAGTTGATTTCAGCGATCAAATGTCGTCCTACCATTCAGTACTAAGAAGGGGACTAAAGTGATACCAAAAGGTTATTTTTGAGCTTTTCCCTGGCACATTCGTAGTCAATTCATGGATAATTTTCAATAAAATATCGAAAACAAAAATGTCCATTACAGCCTTTAAAGCTAAACTTGCCGTAGAATTATTGGAAGAGCCTGAACAACACGATGATATTCTTGGACCTAAACGATGTGTTCATACTTTTGTGAAACCCCAAGGACCGGGAAGGAAACAGCGAAAAATTTGTAAGGTATACTTCGTTGAGCTACGTAATTCCTTAAGTAGTGGTGAAGCCAACTATAAAGTGACAAAAGAAATTAGCTTTTGTGATCAATGCCCAGGAAAACCTGGTATGTGCCTTCCATGTTTCAACAAAATACACAAAGTATGAACATTTCATTGCAATTGCTTTCGTTCTTAAACTGTATATCTATTATTTTTAATTGATTTCGTAAAGGTTTTATATGATTTTCAAGTGAAATGTTCGTCATACTTTGTATTGTTAGAAAATATTTGTAACGAAAAAAAAATTTCAAAAATTTCTACCTCCACGATTGACATCATTGGATATTCATACGGCTTATGTGTTGAATGGGTATACCTTTCAGCTACTGGGAAACACTGAAAAAATCCAAAACGATATTGATTCCAAACATGTAGATATTGTCTTTTGAACTAATGTCGATCGGTCCCCGGCGACCGATAACGCATACGAACATGAAATACACTTTTTCATCCCGCAGTCAACGTGTTAAAGTGCGAGGATTGAGGTATCTTTCAAAAAGGTTTATGATATCATTAACTGTGTACTGAGTCTTGATGAAAGTGTGCCTCGTTTAGTTTGGAAAGGGATTCTCAAGCTCGTAACTGTCTTCTTCGCCAGTTTTCAAAAGAACTTGGTTTCTAAAGACGTTAATAGGAAATTCAACAGTGGGAACCTTTCATCGCTATGTTCCGTGGGTGTAAGTGAATTGGTTATACTAGGATGGCTTTCCACCTCTTTATTCTGCTGTTTGCATAAGTGAGCGGTTGATGATCAGAGCCCACATAATGGCAAGCATCTCCTTTTTGTAGGTGGCATAGTTTTCTTCGATCTTCGTAAGAGTTCTGGAGAGATAAAGAATGGGTTTGTTTCCTTGAGAAAGGACTGCGCCAATAGCGTTCTCAGACGCGTCAGTGGTAACCTTGTTGAGCATTTATATTTTGTCCAGATTCATACACACACACACAGAATACACAGATAGCATGTTAGTTCAGTTGTTAAGTGACCCTCGAGCAATAAACTCGTATTTTTGTCTTAGGCTACGATTTGCCTTCCATATAACTTTTAGCGGCAACATTTATTTTTCCCAATAGGTTATTGGCCCAGTCAACGATGCCAGAATAAAGTAAATGATAAGTGCAAAGTGAAAAAACTAACAATATCTACGAACGATTGTGAAATTTAGTGGCAAAGCAGTAAAAACGAACAATTCTAGAAGATACACATGTTGCTTGTTTTCTTCGGTGTGAATAGTAGATTCGTTTTGGAGAACGTTTTGTGGTACTTAGTTTTTCGCGGATAATCGTTGAACGTAATTATTTTTGTGTGGACAGTAAAGAAAACTCTTAATAATTCATAATGACTGAAAGTGATTTAGTTCAAATTGAAAAATTGCAAGAAGCAAGAATCGTGTTGATTGCAAATGATATATTCGATGTAGTTACGGGTGACGAAAAGAAACCGGTTAAAATTCCTACTGAAGCGGGAGTGGTTGCTGCAGACGGAAAGAAAATTCTAGAATGGAAACGAAAAGACCCACGGGCTCAGAAAATCATTGCGCCATCACTCAGTGAAAAGCCAATGATTCATATTTTAAACTGCAAGACAGCAAAAAAAAAGTGGAATAAATTGCACACAATTTTCGAACAAAAGCATGCGGTTGGCAAACATTTACTTCAGCAACTTTCTAATGCACAGCACTTTCTAATGCGCAGCACGCATACACAAAAGGGAGATCGGTTGAAACAGCTATTCACTCGCTCACCAGCTACATCGAAAAATCGCTATGCGTCAAAGAATATACGCAGGCGGTTTTTCTAGACATCGAAGGTGCATTCATCAACGTCAGCCACAAGGCTATTGAGAAGTCACTCGAGAATAATAATGTGGATGATAACCTGATTAGGTTCATCGTGCAACTACTAAGCAGCAGGAGCATCAACTTCTCACTAGGAGACAGCATCCTAAGAAGGCGGACGTGCAGAGGCACCCCGCAAGGTGGGGTGGAACTTAGTGGTGGACAAACTCCTGTCAAAAATAGAAGCGACTGACTGCAAAGTCGTCGCCTACGCTGACGATGTTGCAATAGCAATATCGGGCAAATTTGTCAACACACTATCTGAAAGACTAAACTTAGCCCTAGGTATTCTTACCAAAAGGAGCAAAGAGTGCGGTCTAAAGATAAATCCGCAGAAAATGGAACTTGTGCTCTTCACGAGAAGATACAAAATTCCACAATTTGTTTCAACCTAAACTTGATGAGACAAGTCGCAATCCATCTCACCAGGTCAAATACTTAGGTCTGATTTTAGACTCGAAGCTCGCGTGGAAAGCAAACATAGCGGAAAGAGCGCGGAAAGCGGCATGCGCAATTTACTGCTGCAAAAGAGCTATTGGGAAAAGATGGGGACTGAAACCCAAAACTGTATCATGGCTCTATACAGCGATAGTGGAACCAATCCTTCTGTATGGCGTGGTTATTTGGTGGCCAGCGATGGCCAAAAACATCAAACGCGAACCTGGTTAACAGGGTTAGGAGGACTGCAGCTATTGCAATCACCAGACCACTGCAGCGTCTTTCAGGCAGAGGTCATTGCGATTTATAAGGCAGTTGACTGGCTGAGAAGTCAGAAAATTTCCATAAGAAATTTAAACATCTTTTTTGACAGTCAAGCTGCTATCCAATCATTATCCAACGTGTATACCTCATCCAAAATTGTAATGGAATGTCGCACACTACTAAACGCGATGTCGCTTCACTGTAAAGTGATTCTTTGCTGGGTGCCGGGTCACAGTGATATACCTGGGAACTGCGAAGCTGATGCCCTAGCTAGAGCTGGCACTGAACTCCAGGATTATCACTAACACCCCGAATTGGAAATCCGTTGGCCTCCGTCACGCTAAGTTTCAGACAGTATTATACAGAGGCTGCAAATAGGGCCTGGCTGCTGGAAGAAACCTGCAGGACAACCAGGCAAACTTGGCACACACTAAGCTCAAAGCGCACCAAGCAGCTCCTCAACACGAGCCGTGAAACACTAAGTTTCATCGTATCCGTGCTGACGGGGCATTGTCTCATTGGCAGACACGCAGAGAGACTGGGTGTTCCTTTCCACGATTTCTGCCGCAGCTGCATATCGGAGGAGGAGGAGGAAACGATCCAACACTTTCTGTGTGAATGCCCAGCACTATCCAAGAAACGCATGCAAACTTTAGGCTCACCTTTCCTGGACAGCCTCACGAAAGTAGCCAGTTTGAATATTAGCTTTGTAGCCGGCTTCATACGAGAATGTAAATGGTTCTCGTCACCCAACAGGGTTTAGTGCCGCACCCTATTGAAATGTGGTATCACAATGGGCCTATCATGGCCTAGGTGAGTCGCCTTTTGACGAAGGGGGCTGCCACTACAACCAACCAACCAACCAACCAAGTGCCCTAAATGTTTGCGCTTTGCTGCACGCTGTTCAGGCCAACAGATGGTCCCATTGCCGAAGGACGGGCTTAGTTTTGAGTTTTCATTTTCGTCAACTGAGCTAAACTATGCGGGTCCATTCAAAATAACACCCTCTACAGGTTGAGGCATAGTATCCACTAAAGGATACCTATGTGTTTTTGTTTGCCTCGCGGTAAAAGCGGTGTATTTGGAGATTGTCTCAGATCTAACATCTCAGGCATTTCTCGTCGCTTTTGATCGGTTCACCAATAAGCAAAACTTACCGCGCATTGTGGACAGCGATAATGGTTCTACATTTACTGGTGCGGAAAAGAAATAAAGAGGCTTTTTTCAAAGAATTCATCCTTCTCTCACAAGGTTACAGAGGTCATAAATAATCAAGGTATCCAATGGTCGTCCTTTCCTCCATACGGCCCTCATTTCGACGGTATTTGGGAGGCCTCAGTTAAATCTTTCAAATATCACCTTAAGCGCGTGCTAGGTCAATCTCCTCTCGCTTACAAGGAAATGTCAACTATAGCCGCGAAAATTGAAGGGTGCCTTAATTCCCGCCCCCTTTGTGCCATAAGCGCAGATAGTTCAGACCTGGTACTTCTAACTCCTACTCACATTTTAATAGGCCGTCCCCTGAAGATATTGCTTTCTTCCTCAGATGAAACCGACTTCAGCAAAACTTTCGTCAATAGATGGAAGTTAATATTGGCGATGAGTAGTAGTTTCTTTAACTCTTGGAAAAAGGAAGTAATAAACCAATTCATGCAATACAGTAAGTGGCGGTTTCCTAACAGAAATCTTGAGGTGGGTGATCTCGTCATATTGAAAGATGAATCGGAGCCCCATCTATTGTGGCCATTAGGCAAAGCTACTGAAGCATATTTCAAAGGCCCAAAAAAGTTAGTTCGAGTCGTTGCTGTAGAAACTGAAGATGGCTCCACATATATTCGGTCGATACACAGGCTTATTTACTTGCCAGTGGACGATCATGCTTCTCAGACGTTCCATCACTGCCTTGCCGCCCGTAGCTGCGCAGATTTACTCAGTGACTGAGCACGGAAATAGGGCATTATGTAAATCTTGAAAACTTCACTTTAACTTTTTCCTGTTGTCAATGTATATAAACAGCAGTATATTTTGTAATCTAAAACTTAGTTAGTATCGAGTCACAACCAAATAAGGGCGTTATGTAAATCTTGAAAACTTCACTTTTACTTTTTCCTGTTGTCAATGTATATAAACAGCAGTATATTTTGTAATCTAAAACTTAGTTTGTATCGAGTCACAGCCACATAAGCAAAAACGCAACCATAATTGCAATGAATATCTTGTACATCTTTTCTTGGTTTATGACAACTGTAGATGCCTCCAGTGCGTTCCATAAAAGTTAGTACGTCGCATATTCGTGCAAGGGGGCAGTATGTTCAAATGCCTAGCACCATCCGTTAGGTCGAGTAACCGGTTACGAATCTCTGTGCGATTGTATAGGTAGAGCAGTACTCTGGTTACCGGATAGGTTCGTTCAATATATATATATATATATATATATATATATATATATATATATATATATATATATATACGCGGTTATTTAAAAGAAATGAAACAATATCAGGGCTGAGCCTAATGTTTATTGAATCGAGTACAATTATGGACTGAGCTAAATGCTAATTACGATATTATGGAATTTATGGAAATTGGATTTGTTGCAATGATAGTCGGCAAATATTGTGCAGCCCTGTCGTCAGCAATTATATGGTGCGCGTGCAGGTGTTAACTCGCACACGTTCAAATGCTACAGTCCACGATCGCTACGAAAATTCGATTTCGTTGAATCGTACATTTTTGGCTGTTGGTCGTTGCTCTGGGATTAGAGACGTTTCGACTGCTGCCGGAGGTGGTAAAATTAGTTCCACCGCTTGCTTTAATTCACTGGTTGTAGCAATGGCCTTCCGTTTAAAACCTGAACAAAGCCTACCAATGAGGATGAATGCGAGTTAGGATCCGAAAATTGCAAGAACTCCGTATGTCACCGTTTGGTGTATGCTGGTTTCAGTTTTTATCAGTTGAATCTCATTTGTATTATTTATGTGAACATTTTTCATCATCTCCAGCAAAAGTTTTTCCTGGTATTTCTTGATTTCCGGAGATGGCTGTAGTACTGTAAGCAGTGCCTGTATTTATGCGGGTGAATCAAATGACCACTTTATTATATGTAATTCACAAAACACCATGTATTAATGCGGGTGAATCAAATGACCACTTTATTATATGTAATTCACAAAAAACCGAACCCCCGTCTGTGCGTCCAGCGCCCTTGAACTATTGAACGAATCTATCTGGTTACCAGAGTACTGCTCTACCTATACAACGGCACAGAGATTCGTAACCGGTTACTCGACCTAACGGACGGCGCTAGGCATTCGAACATGCTGCCCCCCTTGCACGAATATGCGACGTACTAACTTTTATGGAACGCACTGGGGGCATGTACAGTTGTCATAAACCAAGAAAGGATGTACAAGATATTCATTGCAATTATGGTTGCGTTTTTGCTTATGTGGCTGTGACTCGATACAAACTAAGTTTTAGATTACAAAATATACTGCTGTTTATATACATTGACAACAGGAAAAAGTAAAAGTGAAGTTTTCAAGATTTACATAATGCCCTATTTCCGTGCTCAGTCACTGAGTAAATCCGCGCAGCTACGGGCGGCAAGGCAGTTATCGAACGTCTGAGAAGCATGATCGTCCACTGGCAAGTAAATAAGCCTGTGTATCGACCGAATATATGTGGAGCCATCTTCAGTTTCTACAGCAACGACTCGAACTAACTTTTTTGGGCCTTTGAAATATGCTTCAGTAGCTTTGCCTAATGGCCACAATAGAGGGGGCTCCGATTCATCTTTCAATATGACGAGATCACCCACCTCGAGATTTCTGTTAGGAAACCGCCACTTACTGTATTGCATGAATTGGTTTATTACTTCCTTTTTCCAAGAGTTAAAGTAACTACTACTCATCGCCAATATTAACTTACATCTATTGGCGAAAGTTTTGCTGAAGTCGGTTTCATCTGAGGAAGAAAGCAATGTCTTCAGGGTACGGCCTACTAAAATGTGAGTAGGAGTTAGAAGTACCAGGTCTCAACTATCTGCGCTTATGGCACAAAGGGGGCGGGAATTAAGGCACCCTTCAATTTTCGCGGCTATAGTTGACATTTCCTCATAAGCGAGGGGAGATTGACCTAGCACGCGCTTAAGGTGATATTTGAAAGATTTAACTGAGGCCTCCCAAATACCGTCGAAATGAGGGCCGTATGGAGGAAAGGACGACCATTGGATACCTTGATTATTTATGACCTCTGTAACCTTGTGAGAGAAGGATGAATTCTTTGAAAAAAGCCTCTTTATTTCTTTTCCGCACCAGTAAATGTAGAACCATTATCGCTGTCCACAATGCGCGGTAAGTTTTGCCTATTGGTGAACCGATCAAAAGCGACGAGAAATGCCTGAGATGTAAAATCTGAGACAATCTCCAAATACACCGCTTTTACCGCGAGGCAAACAAAAACACATAGGTATCCTTTAGTGGATACTATGCCTCAACCTGTGGAGGGTATTATTTTGAATGGACCCGCATAGTCTAGCCCAGTTGACGAAAATGAAAACTCAAAACTAAGCCCGTCCTTCGGCAATGGGGCCATCTGTTGGCCTGAACAGCGTGCAGCAAAGCGCAAACATTTAGGGCACTTACTAATGAAGGCTGTTATGGCTTTTTTGCCACCAATGGTATAAAACTTGCGAAGAATAGCTGACCAAAGCAACTGAGGTCCAATATGTAAAAACATGTGATGATAATCACGAATGATCATTCTCGAAACATTGCTGTGTCTATCCAATATGATTGGATACTTCTCATTGTAGCTGAAAAAAGGGCAGTTTTCCAATCTACTACCTATCCTTATGATGCCTCTGTCATTCAAAAATGGATTGAATTTAGCTGCCTTACTTTTTCTAGGTATAAGTTGATTACTTTTGAGACTCTCGATTTCTTTGTGGAAGTGGAGCGACTGGTACAATTAACTACATGCTTCCTGCGCTGATTTCAAATCGTCTGGGGTCAAAAAGTTATCTATTTTCGTTGTGAAATAACGTTTTCAACGATAAACAATAGCAAGTACTCTACAAACCCTATTAAACCTTTCAGACCTCTGTAGCCAACATGTTGGTTTGTGTATACTTTCAATCAACGAGGCAGTTAATGCCACCGAATCAGATTGCTTGTCGTGCAGACTAAGCTAATCTGACTCAGTTGGCAGCCAAGAGGGGCCCGAAAACCACAAAGAAAATCTTTTCAATGTAGCAGCTGACAAACCTCTTGTGGGCAATCAGCAGGGTTCTGGTCCTTAGAGACGTATTCCCATTTTACATTGGGTAAGGTAGTGAGAATCTCACAGACCCTGTTGGCTTCGAAGACTTTGAGCTTAGCTGGCAAGATTTTAAGCATACACAGAACGTTTATAGAGTCGCTCCAGCAACAGATTTTGAGAGGTTTAACTACGAAACTGGCAAAATGTACGCGATTAATTGCGTCAATAAATGAGCTGCACAGAGCTCTTATCTCGTAACGGAAAGTTTTTTGACAGGGGCAACCCTTACCTTGGAGCAGACAAATAATGGGTTACTAGTAGAAGGCAAAAAGTAGAGACATCCTGCGTACGTCATTTTTGAAGCATCGGAGAATCCATGTAGGGTCCATTTTATTTCCGACAAACTGTCCAGCTATCTAGGAAATTTGCTTGATTCGATACCGTCTACGTAGGACTTCATGTGATTCCATGAGTACAACAAATCGTCAGAAATAGGAGTATCTCAATCATAGCCTTCAACCCAAAATTGTTGAATAAAGATTTTTGCTTGAATTCAAATAGGTAATACCCAGCCAAGAGGATCGAACAATCTGGAATATTCCGACAAGATCTTTTCTTTGGTACTAGGCCCAACAACATTCGCATATTACTTGAACTGAAATGAAAAGCAGTCCATAATCAGTGCCCATTTGAGACCAAGGGCACTGGTTATTTCGGGTATTTCATTTCATTCTCGTTGATCGATATTTTGTTCATCCTCTAAAAGACTTTTGTTATTAGCTGACCATTTACCTAATTGCATATTTGCAGCCGTTAAGTTAAGTTTGTTCTTTAGACTCACAACATGATCTACAGTGTCTGCCTTACCAAAAAAGTCATCGACATAAGAGAGATTTAGGAAGAGATCATTCAATTCCATATCATGCGGACAATTATCTTGAAGTAACTGTTGCAAGACTTTCAATGCTTGATATAGAGCAGCGGTGGTACCATAATTTACGGTACAAAGCCTAAAATGTTGAAGACCTTGGCCGAAATTATAAACAATCCGGACCAGAATTTGACGATACATTTTCACAATATCACAGGTCAACACAACCGCAAAGAAGCGCCATCTGATAATGACGCTAACGATATCTTGTTGCAGCCTAGGCCCGATGTCCGTCACGCTACTCAATGACATTCCATTAAAAGGAGGCATTGAATCGTTTTGTAGTATTTATACTACCCTAATTTTTCCATTGTGGAAGACCGCATGATGCGGAATATAAAAGACATTGTCTTTATTCAATTCATCATTGGGTACTGATTCCATATGACTCAGCTCAAGGTGTTCCTTCATAAAGTTATTGTACGCTGCTTTGACCTCCGGTCTTAGAGAAATGTTTCTTGCATTCTCTTTCATCTTCGGTTAAAAGAATTATACTAGGATTTTTTTTTATTTCCCAGAACTTGGACAGAGTGTCAGATAACTGAATATCTTCTTGAATGAAATATGCATCTTTACAAATGGATGAATTTATCTCTAAACAATCATTGCCAGCGCTTGTAGGTCCTGTGATGATCCAGCCATGGGCGTATTCGGTGGTCCCCTCTTGATGCCATTGCGGATGATGCGATGGCAGACATCTGCCCCCAAAATGCAAACAATTGCATTTGGACGCCTAAATTCCGGGTCGGCTAAGTTAAGGTTATTTAGGTGATGCCATTGACCTAGTCTTAATTTCTGGGATGGAAGCTTTGAAGTTACATTACCTACCATTGAAGCGGGAAGGTTGATGCAAAATTTAGGGTCCATGTTCTATTGCAAAAGTTGTGAACAGTAGCCGAGAGTGTGTAACCTAAGCCTAACGTTGTTAGACTTCGTGGGAAGGCCCAAA
Organism: Oxycera nigricornis; assembly: GCA_963942545.1. Classification (NCBI taxonomy): domain Eukaryota; kingdom Metazoa; phylum Arthropoda; class Insecta; order Diptera; family Stratiomyidae; genus Oxycera; species Oxycera nigricornis. The sequence goes on from OZ012660.1 coordinate 77,661,023, forward strand.
GCTGCAACTACTTTCTTCGAAATGAATGACCTCATTGACCCTAAATCAATCAGTGTGTTGACTTGAAATTTTTCACCATTGCCAATGCAAAATGCAACTTCAGCAGAAGCTAACGAAACTGGTTTACTAGAGAACATGCAATGGATTTCCGAGTCATTGTTTGAAGTTGGTTCTGGTTGACTCTCTGAATCAGACGAAAAGTCTGTTTCAACAGGGCGAGGTTCAACGCTATCCGTTTGGGTTTTACAGCCTTTCGTTTGTCCGAATGTAAAAGAGCACTATGCTTTTCCCCGCAATCCATTACTGGGCACCAACAACTGGTATTACACTCACTTGCTTTCATGTGCTTGGCTGAGAGGCAGCTTCGGCTAAGCTCATTTGTTTTTACAAATTCCAATCTACGATTGAGTTTCAATGCGATGAACTTTGGGCATCTAAATATCAAATGATTGCTTGAGCAGAACAAGCACGATGGTGAAGAACGCGTTGAATCCTTCGAGCTTTTATTAAACTCTTGGCCTAAATGAGTTTTAACTTGTTTAAGGTTATTTCTGTTTTTGTTTGTTGTCTTTGCCTGTTCAAAAGACATATCCTCGTCTTCGGGTTCGAGGCTATCCATCCTAATTTCCAAAAATGGAAGGAGAGAGATATAAGAAGAAAACCCGCCAACATTTTCTTAATGAATATTCCAGCTCTCTTTAGTGTCCCCATCTAGTTTGCGAACAATGAGATAAACAAACCAGTTGTCATAATGTGCAACTTGGCAAGAGAGGTCATGAAGATCCTTGACAGCTTCCTTGGCTCTATTGATGAGAGAGCCGAGGTCCTGAGCCGACCCATTTTCTGCAGAAAGTAGGTCTATGAAAGCCTGTAAATGCGCGTGGAGACGGCGCCTTTTGACATCATACCTTCTAAGAAGTTTATTCCACTCTTCGTAAAAGTTTGATGACTAAATGTTGTCAGCAATTCGAGGGTCGTTTATAATGACAGCTGTAAATAGCTCCTTTAATGTGTCCCAATCTGCCTGCCTGCCGCGAAACGTAGGTACATTTATCTTAGGTACAGAATGACTCGATGATTGAGCAAGGATTACATTGTGAGCTTCGTGAGGACTTTGCAGTAGGGATGAGTTGGATATATTCGCATCTTCCAAAACTAATTTTTAAATTTCATTCATTAGCTGACTTTAAGCGTCGATATAAGTAAATTCCGCCTTGGTATATTTATCATCAGTGAAATATTCTTCGACTCTCAACTCATCATCAGTATCAAATTCTTGCAAAGCTTCATTGCGTTTGAAAAAGGTGACCCAATAATCGTCTTACAATTTGATACGATTTTCATAATAAATTTTGTTTTTACTTGATTGTGAAATTTTCGTTAATGAATTTGTCAAAAAGTTATTTATATAGTCAAATAATTTATGTTGTGATTTAGACTCTTTTGCTGGGTCGCTAGACATTAAGAATGACGTTAATGCAAACAAGTCTTCTTCAAAAAATGTAGTGAAAAATGATATAAATAACTAAGCAAGATAATTACAACAGAAGATTAATGTGCGAATCCACTCGGCACTAATATAAATTGGGTTTCAGTATTGTTCTAAAGAACTGACTAATGTGCACAGTTGAGATGAGTCTATATAATTATATATGTATATCTATAATTTTTATGTATTGAAGATAACTGTTCATTAATATTTTGGGCTTCAACTCGTTTTGTACGCTCGATGGAATTTCTAGCTGATGACTGAGCAGTGCGAGTTCAAGTTTACCGCCACGGGTTTCGCTTTATTTCGGGGACGGTTGCGCGGCCTGCGCTGTTTCGGACAATTATGCTTCTGTCGAGCGACGTATCGAACACAAAATATACAATCGCTGGATTTCGAGGTTAGGCTGCACCCAGTTTGACATCACACCCCAGTTTCCAATTAATACCAACACTACCGCGGATCAGGCTAACGGAATTGCGCTCAGCACACTTGCAGTCACCTCGCACGCAAATTGTCCGCCACTTCTATTTACGAAGCAGTTCTCGCCAACTATTTGAATCTCTGCACACACGTTTAGCCGAAGAAGGTCTTTCGCTGTCACTGGTCTTAAAAGGACATCACTTTCGATTAGATCCAGAGGTGTGAACATAAAGCCCCACACGTGCACTGGGAGATACGTTGATTGTACAAAGGCACGCATTATATGCCCAGTGAAAATTTCTTTCCATTAAGCTTTAATTGTCACGCTCTGCTACCATGTATTTATGCGGGTGGATCGAATGACCACTTTATTATATGTAATTCACAAAACACCATGTATTAATGAGGGTGAATCAAATGACCACTTTATTATATGTAATTCACAAAAAAACGAGGCCCCGTCAGTGCGTCCAGCTTCCTTGAACTATCGAACGAATCTAATCGGTTACCAGGGTACTGCTCTACAACAGCACAGGGATTCGTAACCAGTTACTCGACCTTACGGTCGGCACTGGCCGTTCGAACAGTACCTTTATTGCTGCCGCTTCTCGATTTATGAATGATCTTCCATTCATCGTCAAGCTGGTGTTGTAGAATTTTATTAAATATGTCCCATCTAAACTGTGTGATATTTCGTTCGTCTCGATTTTGCCAGAGAATTGGTTGAGGAGTATGGCACCAGATTCGATTTATTATATGGTAGGTTTGTGATCGTTGCTAGTCCTGTTACATATGGCTGTCAGACTTTTCATAAGTTTCGGGATGCATGAAGTGTTAGAAATGTCCACAATTTCCTCAGTTTTACAAATAGTTAACAATTTTATGCTTTTACAATTACGCCAAATATTTTATCATTATTTTTCAAAATTTTACTATATTTATGTTTTTTTCTTAACTGCTTTAATTAATAAAGTTTAATAGGTTAGGCTTTTAGTAAGTGTAATATTGGCAACGTACAGCATTGATTACAAATCTTTCATTATTTTTACCTCTGAGAAGTCTAAGTCTAGTCTAAGTCTTCAATTGTTGAATATGGCAGAAGGCTTTTATCTAAAATATCAGTCGCCAGCTTAATTTCTGTTTTTGATAAAATGATTGAGTTGATTACACCTCATTTAGCCCAATGAATAGCATGGTAAACGGTTTTTAATTATTTTTTTACCAAGGATATTCTAAATTGGATATCCAATATCGCGTTAAGATTTATTTTATTACTTTCTTTAAATATTTTTTGCATTTCGTTAGCATTTTTTGTGATACTATTTATTCTATCATTGAACATTTTGTTCATTATGATTTGCTTATTGTTTTTTTTTGTAATACATTATTAAGTTTATCTTTTGTAGTGAGAAAATTCTCGTGATCTGGATTACCCGCAATCCATTTCCATGTAGTACCAATAAAGTCATCTGTTAGTGATCTATTAGATGTTCGAATTTTTAGGTTACAAATAAGGTCTTGGATTTGCTAAACTTCGTGGGATAGGTGAGATGAGAAGGAATATTGCTTAACTTCCGATAGATTGAGGATTGGTTCGATGTCTGTTACGAATCGTACGTACTGATCGATGTCGATAGAGTGGACCAATTTAAAATTCCCGTTTTGTATTTTTGCCATGCTAGTATCGAAAGATACAATTTGGGAGTTCGTAGATTGCAAAATTTCAACGTTTGGGTTGATAGCATAAAAAAGGAGTCTGAAACCAAAAAAAAAATTTACGAATGTGACTTTTATGTATAATCTTTGCGGACTCGGTTAAAATTGAAGAAATATTATTTTTTTGACTATTCCTTGTTTATACCATGCTGTCAGTTTCGATCCTACTTTTTTTATTTAGTCTTAACTATACAGTTTCATCTATCTCGTGTTGTTTAGTCAGTTGTCTCGTCTAAATGTAATTTTTCATGTGTGTCTCTTGTTATTGTTTTAGTCGCTCGACATTTGATTGCAAAATTCTCTCTAATTCTTCTGGATATGTTTTTGGGGTACGACCAATTGGTTTCTTCTTGGTAGTTGAGTGTATGGTAAAATTATATTCGTTAACGGCAAACTTAGAGAAATTGTCGACGGCTGTCAGAACTCGATGTTTTTCAGTGCGATATGAATCGTGAGACCGGGGTATGTGGGGATTGGAGTAGAATTTAAAAAGGGTTTATTGGGATGCCGTTCGTATTTGGTTTCCTTGCAAACTGAACACAGGCGCATTATTTTAGCTGACATCCTGCGGAAATAAAAGTTTTCAAGTAGCTGCAAACGGTTTTCCTCGGCTTTCCGATGAGCTCTTCTATGTGTTTACAGGATTTTTTGATCCTGTTCCATTTCATTGGGAATATCCTCAACACCATTTTTGTGTGTACCGTAACTGCTTAAGTAATTTTTATGAATTGCTTGCACTCTGCCCATATTTTTTTCACTTCTTAGAAGACTATTTAACACGTTGACTGCTGTATCGGTCCCCGGGGACCGATACAGTAACTTTTTGAGGTGCGGCAACAATTTTTCAAAACTTCCGTTGTGTGCGGGTGTAATATCTTTTTCCATGGTGAAAGCAGCAGTGGCAATATACTTTTGAGTAGTATTTATAGGATACGTCAAAAAATTGTATCGGACCCGGGTGACCTTCACCGCACTGGAATAATAAAAGTATTGCTTGTATGCGATCCCGGGGGACCGATGCACAAATCACAAATTTTAGTTTCTCAACGGTCATTCTTGTCAGCGCCTCTGACATTAAGCAGTTGCTGATATTTGTGCTAGAAGTGTTTCAAGTGCAGTGTTGAGTTCATTGTTAACTATGTCTTCTCGCGCGAAAAAGATGCTATTTATGGCTCTTCGACAACCAGCTGGTTGCAGCAGCTCTGCAGATAATAATTTTCAAGGAAAAGAATCTACAAAAAAACGCATTTCCTAGAAGACGTTTTTGAAGACTATTCTAGCGATGATTCTGTGAGAGATTTGGATTATTTGCCTTCTTTATCGGATCGCAGCGACTGTTATGAATCGCTAATAATTTCTAAGGATGATTTCGATGAAGTGGATTCAAGAAATGGTGTGTTGCGTTTTTAATCTCACTCTTATACAAATAAAAAGATTTTAGTCAATATTTATCGATCTGTAAGCCTGTTTGAATGTATGTTTCTAGCAATACATTTTTACAGATGCTAGAGATAAAATTCTGTCGAAGGATGATATTTTTGACCTTACATCGATATTACGCGCCAACGATTGGCATGATATTGTCGAATCTGAACATACATTTGACTTTCACAGCGAATTACCTACGTACAACTTTGACGTCAATTAAATAAAAACGCCATTAGATGCCGATAAATTGTTTTAGTAGATGAATTATTAAATATCATAATAATGGAGACAAATAGATTTGCCCAACAATCTTTGTCACGGGAATGTTCCGCATCTAATTCCAGATTGAATTGTGGACCGACACCAATCGAAAAGAAATTTTTCGTTTTTTGCAATCAATTTGGTGATGGGATTGAATAATCAATCAACAATAAATTCTTATTGGTCGAAAGACCCTATGTTCAGAAATCAATTCATTACGAATGTAATGCCTAGAAATAGGTTTTTACTGATTCTTCGTTGTCTGCATTTCTGCAATAATGAGGATCCGTTTTTGGAACCTGCAAAAATGCTTAGGAGTTCTCAATATGACGTTTAAAAATTTCTTGACTCCAGGAAAATTACTTGTGATCGACGAGTCTATGATCCCATTTGGAGGACGGCTACAATTTCGTCAATACATTCCAAATAAAACATATAAATATGGAATTAAAATCTATAAGATGTGTATTATTGATGGTTATAAACTTAATACGGTAATTTACACAGGAAAGAATAAGAAAATTGTGGGTCAAGGTCACTCTGAATCTATTGTACATGAGCTGTTAGAGTCAATTGACGAAAAAGAAGGTCCTTATTTGTATGCTGATAATTATTATTCAAATTTAATTCTAGCTAAAGACCTATACGAGAAAAAAATTGTAAACTGTGGTACCTTGAGGGATAATCGAAAAGGAATTCCTCAAACACTTTCCAAAAAATGAAAATATGGCGAAATATATGGACAGCAAAATGATTGCGTGAAAGTTATCAAGTGGATGGACAAGAGACCTGTTCCAATGTTACCAACTGGCACTACACATGGTACAATGTTAGAGAAAACTGGTGAACGGTCACGGAAAGGTTAACATATTAACAAACCATTCAAAACTACAATCAAGCAAAGAAAGGAGTTGATTTCAGCGATCAAATGTCGTCCTACCATTCAGTACTAAGAAGGGGACTAAAGTGATACCAAAAGGTTATTTTTGAGCTTTTCCCTGGCACATTCGTAGTCAATTCATGGATAATTTTCAATAAAATATCGAAAACAAAAATGTCCATTACAGCCTTTAAAGCTAAACTTGCCGTAGAATTATTGGAAGAGCCTGAACAACACGATGATATTCTTGGACCTAAACGATGTGTTCATACTTTTGTGAAACCCCAAGGACCGGGAAGGAAACAGCGAAAAATTTGTAAGGTATACTTCGTTGAGCTACGTAATTCCTTAAGTAGTGGTGAAGCCAACTATAAAGTGACAAAAGAAATTAGCTTTTGTGATCAATGCCCAGGAAAACCTGGTATGTGCCTTCCATGTTTCAACAAAATACACAAAGTATGAACATTTCATTGCAATTGCTTTCGTTCTTAAACTGTATATCTATTATTTTTAATTGATTTCGTAAAGGTTTTATATGATTTTCAAGTGAAATGTTCGTCATACTTTGTATTGTTAGAAAATATTTGTAACGAAAAAAAAATTTCAAAAATTTCTACCTCCACGATTGATATCATTGGATATTCATACGGCTTATGTGTTGAATGGGTATACCTTTCAGCTACTGGGAAACACTGAAAAAATCCAAAACGATATTGATTCCAAACATGTAGATATTGTCTTTTGAACTAATGTCGATCGGTCCCCGGCGACCGATAACGCATACGAACATGAAATACACTTTTTCATCCCGCAGTCAACGTGTTAAAGTGCGAGGATTGAAGTATCTTTCAAAAAGGTTTATGATATCATTAACTGTGTACTGAGTCTTGATGAAAGTGTGCCTCGTTTAGTTTGGAAAGGGATTCTCAAGCTCGTAACTGTCTTCTTCGCCAGTTTTCAAAAGAACTTGGTTTCTAAAGACGTTAATAGGAGATTCAACAGTGGGAACCTTTCATCGCTATGTTCCGTGGGTGTAAGTGAATTGGTTATACTAGGATGGCTTTCCACCTCTTTATTCTGCTGTTTGCATAAGTGAGCGGTTGATGATCAGAGCCCACATAATGGCAAGCATCTCCTTTTCGTAGGTGGCATAGTTTTCTTCGATCTTCGTAAGAGTTCTGGAGAGATAAAGAATGGGTTTGTTTCCTTGAGAAAGGACTGCGCCAATAGCGTTCTCAGACGCGTCAGTGGTAACCTTGTTGAGCATTTATATTTTGTCCAGATTCATACACACACACAGAATACACAGATAGCATGTTAGTTCAGTTGTTAAGTGACCCTCGAGCAATAAACTCGTATTTTTGTCTTAGGCTACGATTTGCCTTCCATATAACTTTTAGCGGCAACATTTATTTTTCCCAATAGGTTATTGGCCCAGTCAACGATGCCAGAATAAAGTAAATGATAAGTGCAAAGTGAAAAAACTAACAATATCTACGAACGATTGTGAAATTTAGTGGCAAAGCAGTAAAAACGAACAGTTCTAGAAGATACACATGTTGCTTGTTTTCTTCGGTGTGAATAGTAGATTCGTTTTGGAGAACGTTTTGTGGTACTTAGTTTTTCGCGGATAATCGTTGAACGTAATTATTTTTGTGTGGACAGTAAAGAAAACTCTTAATAATTCATAATGACTGAAAGTGATTTAGTTCAAATTGAAAAATTGCAAGAAGCAAGAATCGTGTTGATTGCAAATGATATATTCGATGTAGTTACGGGTGACGAAAAGAAACCGGTTAAAATTCCTACTGAAGCGGGAGTGGTTGCTGCAGACGGAAAGAAAATTCTAGAATGGAAACGAAAAGACCCACGGGCTCAGAAAATCATTGCGCCATCACTCAGTGAAAAGCCAATGATTCATATTTTAAACTGCAAGACAGCAAAAAAAAATGTGGAATAAATTGCACACAATTTTCGAGCAAAAGCATGAGGTTGGCAAACATTTACTTCAGCAACGGTTCTTTTCATTCTCAAAAGATAAAGGTGATGATATGGCAACGCATATTTCAAAACTTGAAAGCATCGTACAGCAATTGAAAGATTTGGATGTTAATATCGATAAAAATATGATCATTACAATGATTCTTATTACGTTACCGGCTGAATATAAACATTTTGTGAATGCTTGGGAATCGACGGAGAAACGTTTGCAAACGATTGACAATCTAACAAGTCGTTTGATGATCGAAGAAAGCCGTGTGAACGTGAACGAATGTCATGAGTCATCGGAAGCATTTTTCTCGCGTCGGAGTGGTTTATTAAAAAAGAAACAATCTGTTCGCCAATACAATTTTTCGAATAATTCTGACAAGCAGACAAACTTTCCACGAAAAACGGCAAAATGCTTTAATTGTGGAAGTGATAACCATTTCAAACGTGATTGCAAAGCTCCGAAGAAATTCAAACAAATAAATAGACCTGAAAAAGAAAACAGTTCGGAACGGGATAATAGGAAGGCATTCTTCTCCAAAATCACAAAAACAACGTCGGTTGAGATCTGGTTTGCTGATTCGGGTTCATCAGATCATATTTGTAATCGTCGTGAGTGGTTTCGAGACTTCGATGAATTTGGCGTTCAACGAAGCATAACAGTGTCTGACGGTGGCGAAACGTATGCATATGGTCGTGGCAAAATTGATATTTTGTCATACACAGGTGACAAATGGATCGAAAACACATTGACAAATGTTTTGTATATGCCGAATAATTATGCAAATTTGTTTTCGGAAACCAGAGTGTATTTTCTCGTGATGTCTGGCAAAACCCTGCATCAAATTATCACCAGGGTTTGCGAAACTACTCTTATTGAGGAGCAGCTCATTTATGTTATTTCCTTTTTTTGTATGAAATGAATTGCTTTTTTAACGACTGAAAGCAAGTTTACGTTTTATTTTTTATTCAGAAAACAATTTATAACCGATTCTGTTTATTCACTCTGAAGGCAGAACAATTTATGATTTTGTTTTATTGTTGTTTGTTTTTCGACAGCTGTAGTAGACTACTACGATTAAGTTTTGTTAATACTGAACAGTTATTTTTTACGACAGCTATAGCTAGACTACTATGATGAAGTTTAGTCAATACTGAACACAGAGTTTTGGACAATGGTCATAACACTAGAGCGATTAGTGGGCTGTATGAAGTGTTGGATGGAAACCGAGTTGTAGCAACGGGTGAGCGATGTGGATCTTTATTGAAAATGAACTTTAAAGTCTTCGTACCTGATCAACGGAATGGTTCGTCAGCAAACATTGCAGTAAAAATGAATTCACTTCGTGAATGGCATAAGAAATTGGCACTTCAGAATGCTGCACATGTTAGAGATATTTTAAAGAGTCGAAATATTGACTTTTCGGATGAAAACTTCAATTGTGATGAATGTGCATATGGAAAGCAGCACAGATTGAGTTTTGAGACACGTCAAGAAAAGTCGACCGAATGTGGAAACATAATAATGATAATAATGATGTTTGCGCTCCGATTGACATAAAATCAATGGGTGGATCCAGATATTTCGTTCTTTTCAAATACCATATACGCCACAACAAAATGGTAGCGCTGAACGAGAAATGCGTACAGTTTTGGAAGCTGCAAGATCGATGATTCATGCAAGAAATTTGAATTCAGACCTATGGGCAGAAGCTGTAAATTCTGTGGTTTATGTACTGAATCAAACAGGCACAAGCACAGTGAAAGGAAAATCACCATTTGAACTTTGGTATGGTAAGCAGCCAGTAATAGATTATTTCCAAGTGTTTGGCTGCAAAGTTTATGTGCATATTGTAAAACAAAAACACAAGAAGCTCGATCCGAAATCAAAACAATGCATTTTCGTTGGCTATGATGAAAATATGAAGGGTTATCGTGTTTTAGATCCTGAAACGAATAAAATCGAAACGGCTCGAGATGTCAAGTTTCTTCAGAAGGAGGTTGAGTTTTCATTGTCACCAATCCAGCAAAACAACAGTAGTTGTAGTGATGTTAATGAAGAGACAACTGAATTGACCAAATCGGGGCAATCAACAGAAACTGATGAAATTCCAGCTCTTGTTCAACCAGAACGTATCCGACGGCGAGTACCGACCACATTGGCAGGACTTGAAGCAGAAAACATAATTCCAGGTCGATTAAGAAGCTGCAATGATCATGGTTTACTGGATCAGTCGATTACATTCTTATCAATACAATGCGAACCGAATTCATACGATGAGGCTCTAGCATCCAGTGATCATAAACAGTGGGAGCGTGCTATGAAAAATGAATTGGATTCATTGATCATTAATGAAACATGGGAGCTTGTCCCAAGGCCAGAAAAGGAAAAAGTGATCGATAACAAATGGGTGTACAAAGTGAAAACAAACCCAGATGGTACAATTGATCGATACAAAGCTCGGCTTGTGGTACGAGGTTTTAATCAACAATATGGAATTGATTATGAAGAAACGTTCAGTCCCGTGGTACGTGATAATTCATTGCGAACGTTGTTATCGATCGCAGCGGCAAACAAAATGAAACTGAAACAGTTTGATGTGAAAACGGCTTTCCTGTATGGTGAACTTGAGGAAGAGTGTACATGCATCAGCCCATTAGATTTAGTGACAACACAGATCGGGTATGTAAATTACGGAAGAGTCTTTATGGTTTAAAACAGGCGTCCCGGTGTTGGAATCACAAATTCAGGTCATTCATCGTAAAGTTTGGTTTCATTGCTTGTCAAGCGGACACATGTGTCTTTGTCAAATTAAATGTGGATGACATAGTCATTTTGGCGTTATATGTAGATGATGGTATAACCATGGGAAATAATGCACGAGGCATCGAGTTGGTGATTCAACATCTTCAAAATGAATTTGAGATTAAATTGGTCAATGTTGGATGTTTCCTGGGCATTGAAATCAAACAACTGGAAGATGGTTCTATTTTCATTCATCAAAGTGGCTATGCACAAAAAGTTCTTCAAAAATTTCAAATGGAATCGTGCAATCCCGTCTCAGTACCAAGTGATCCGAATCAAAAGTTGAGCAAATTTGAGGATACAGACAATGCAAATTATCCGTACCGACAATTAATTGGCAGTCTAATGTATCTTGCCATCGCTACGTGGCCTGATATATGCTATGCTGTCGGGGTATACAGTCGAATCATGGAACATCAAAAGCAAATTCATGTGGATGCAGCAAAACGCATTATAAAATACATCAAAGGTACACTGAACTATGGTTTCCTTTACAAAAGTGATGGCGCAATGAAAATTCATGGATTTAGTGATTCAGATTATGCAGGAAACATCGATACACGGAAATCAACAACCAGTTATGCATTTTTTATAAATGGTGGCATAGTTAGCTGGTGTTCACAAAGTCAAAGATGTGTTACGTTATCGACAACCGAAGCGGAGTATGTGGCTGGGGCTGAAGCGACAAAAGAATTAATTTGGCTGAAACGTTTGTTGGATGAAATAATGCCAAACAAATTCAATCATCCAACATTATTTATGGACAATCAAAGTGCAATTCGTCTTATTAAGAATCCGGAGTTCCATAAACGCACCAAACATATTGATGTAGATTATCATTATTTTCGGGAAAAATTCAATGAGGGACGTTTTGAATTGAAATATGTGTGTAGTCATGAACAGTTGGCGGATTCTCTAACGAAAGCATTATCAATGGATCGTTTTGAATATCTTCGAAATATGATGAGCATCGCACCAATTGAAATTAAATAGTTTTAAGGATTCAATGGATGTTAAATATGTATAACTTCAAAAAATTTCAAATTTGGCAAAAAGTGGGAGTGTTGAGAATTCATATTTTGTCCAAATTCATACACACACACAGAATACACAGATAGCATGTTTGTTCAGTTGTTAAGTGACCCTCGAGCAATAAACTCGTTTTTTGTCTTAGGCTACGCTTTGCCTTTCATATAACTTTAGCGGCAACATTTATTTTTTCCAATAAACCTGCAAGGATTTATCGAAATTAGGATGTGTCAGCACTACTTTCTTAGAAGTTAGACAGTTTTTTTCAAGTTGCAAAGGCATGGATGGCTTTTGAGTTCAGATGGATAATTTTGTTTTTGGAAAAGTTTTTGGACACTCGTCCATCCTCAACTCTCAGAAGCAAAGTAAGAGGTTTCTCAATTTTCGCGTAGTTTTCGATAAATCTACAATAGTAAACTGACATTCTTAAAAATTACCTCAAGTCTTTAAGTGTTTTAGGTGTAGGCATGTTTGCCATTGCCTGAACTTTTAAGGAGGTCGTGATGATCCCATCGCGATGCACTATAAATCCTAAAAACTCTATTTCGTTTTTCAAAAACTCACACTTATCTAACTAGGTTTTCATGTTAGATGCTTCTCATGTTTTCGGAACTAACTCCAAATTCCTGAAGTGCTCGATTTCATCTGTACCGAAGATGATAATATCATCGGTATAAACGTAACAGCATACACCTATGTTTCCTCGAAGTATGTCATCGAAAGTTCTCTGGAATATTGAAGGTGTGTTCAATTCAAATGGAAGGCGAGTGAATTTGAATTTCCCGTTGTTGATGTAAAAAGCGCTTTTAGGTATGTCGCACTCTGTGAGTGGAATTTGATGGAATCCGCTTTTGAGGTCTACTATAGAAAAAAAAATGTTCTTCCCTAGATTTGCCAGAATTTCGCATATTTCAAGTATTGGATACTTATCCGCAATAGTGATTGAATTAAGTTTGCGGTAATCGATCACCATTTGATACTTTTTTTCGCCGTATGCATTCGATTTCTTTAGAACGATCCAAACTGGCGAGTTATAAGTGATTTAGAAGGCCTGACCATCCTGTTCTGAAAAATATTGTTTACTTCTTTCTCGACTTCTCCTTTCAATGCCATTGGACAGAGACGGATAAGATCTGGAATATACGGGGTCCTTGCTTGTAGTGCGTATTTCCCCATTGACAGTGGTAGTATAAGTCAATTTCTCATTAGGTTCTGCAAGTAACTTCGAATGACTTTCTATGCTTGAATTTAATTTTCTTTTTTTGTTTATCGGTCAAATGTGTGGATTGATATTGTGAACTATCTCTGAAATATGCTGCTTTAACAGAATTTGTAAATTTGGGTGTTCCATGTAATTTTCACTTGCATAGATAACAGCTTTCAGCTGCTTAATGGTATCATTACCGATGATACCATCGAACGAAATCAGGCAAGGATGGATAAAAATTGGATTTTGTCTGTGTTAAGACCGAATAAGTTTACATGAGAGTGATGAGTGATTTTGATGTTGCCTCCTACGGAAATAGCATAGAAGGCTTTATATTTGGTAAAAGATTCCGTATATGTCTAGGCTGTATATAGTTTTTGTTGAACCCGGTGTCCACTAAAAATATTAAAAGCTCTCCACTTCTAGTAACTTGCTCGAAATAAGGAAGTAAAGAGCGACTCAATCTAAAAATAAATATCGCCAAGTGGTTCGGATTCGTTTGAATCTGTGAAGTCGGTTAGCATTTGAATATAGTTTTCTTCCTAGTGGTTCATGTTTTTTTCGTACTGTTTTTTTGTGACGTCGTTATTGTCATTAGATTCTGTATAGTAAACTCTTTGAAATTTGGGTGGTTAATGGTGTCTTTGAGAAAGCTGTTGGTGGTGTTTTTGAAACCAGCGTTGATTCTGTGGACTATTAGCATAGTTCACAACGTGAGATCTTATAGACTGGTTGACGTCCATTGGTACTGGGCCTTGTGGTGACCGATGTGGTAGTTTATTGAAATCATCTACACGCTGAAATTGTTGGTTGACTTGTTGGTAGGAACGTTGATATTGATGGCCTTGGTTGTTTTCACGATGAAATCGTTGATTGGGTTGGGAATAGAAACGTGGATATTGAGAAGCTTGTGAAGCAGTTCCGCATAAAATTCGCGTCTAGGTGCTGAAATTGGAGCTGGTCTAGTGGGATTTACTGTTATTCTTTGCGGTGGAACGAGAGGTGGTTTGTTTTAATGAGGTTTTTCTGAGATGGAATTCGAATTGAGGGCATATTGGACACGATAATCCATATTCTGGAGTTTGAAACACAAATGCAGAGCTTGTGGTAGGTCTTGCAATTTGCGAATACTGAGCAATCTTGGCAGATCGCCTCTCAGTCCTCTAACAATGGTATCCAGCGCTTTTTCGCGGTATGCTTGAATCATCATGTTTTTTGCATCTTGGGTCAAATCACTTGAGCCTAATTTTTTTAGGATGAGGAAAGGTGATTATAAACCTCCTGATAGAACTGAGAAACGGTATTTTCACCCTGTATCAACGTGGTCATTTCGTATTCCAGAGTGCTGAGATCTCTCATATCCGCGTAATGGAGAATTGAGCACTTGGAAATTTTATTCCAATTTTGAGGAGTGTTGTAAGAATCCAATGCAATGTCCGCGTGACCGACTATTTTGTTCCGTATAACCGACATAGTTCCGTGATATTGCGGTGTACCCTTTAAATGGTCGTTGAGGCGGAGTATTCGATCACCGCTTTTCCGCCAACAGCTGAACCCGCCTGGTTCCCCAGAAAAGGTGCTTAAACTCTTAACAACATCAGGGATTTTGTCCATGTCCGTCAAATTCCCATGATTGCCGAGATTACTTGGTACATCGACGTCATTATTGACATCCGGAGTTGAGTTCATTATAGAGCAAAAAAATTGTCTCTCCTGAGGTCTGGAGTTTCCGTGACCACTCGCGTGATAATTTGTAACATTTTACTATCGGGACCGTTATTTTGGACATTATTACTTTATTCAGGGAGATCTAAGTTAGGTAATGCTTCAGCTAAACTATCCATATCCATCCTTTGCTGTACATGTCGATGGCCAGATGCGATCCTGGATAGTCAGCTTCTTTTTTCTTTCCTTGGAGACCGCATGAAAATTTTCTTCTGGAGTTGTCCTTTTGTCCTGTTTTGATTTTTGCAGGTTACTCGGGAATCAAGTTGCTGGAACACGTGCGCTTCACAATTGGGTAAATTGTTGTTTTTCGCGTTACTTACTTTGCGTAAACAACTCGAAAATTGTCGTTTAAATTGTAAGGATCGTCTGCCAGTCTCGGCAAGACGTTAAGACTATTTAAGACTTAGTAATACGTATTTCTTTGTCAATCCTTCAACTTAAACTCGCGAGTTTATTTGAAGCGGTCCCTGCTCGGGCGCCAGTTAAATTGAATTAAATGCGGCTGTTTAAAAAAAGTAAAACAATATTAGGACTGAGCCTGATGTTTATTGAATCGAGTACAATTATGGACTGACTTAAAGCCAATTACAATATTGATTTACATCTATGTATAAACTGCTATGATTGCAGATTTCCAATTTATGAAAATTGCATTTGTAGCAATAAAAGTCGGCAAATCTTTTGCAGCCCTGTCGTCAGCAATTATATCTTGGACGTGCAGGTGTTTACTTATATATTGTTACGTTCGCCACGCAACGTGGTCAATCCACAACCCATACGGGCAAAATATGGGACTGTCCTGCTCTTGAAGACCCCAAAGCATCGTGCGTGTAAACGCTGTTTTTTGAAAATTGACAATGTTCGCCACTTCACCCAACCTAGTTATTAGTGAATTAAATTGTTGTTAATGAATTATATTGTTGAGAGTAGGTCAATATGAGCTACAGGTATTGAATGATATAAATATAGAGATGTAGGTATGTTAAGGATATGGGATTATATAGAGAAGTAGTTAGTAAGGTTTTGATGGAGTGTTCCTGATCGTGCGCGCGAGGTTGCGTAATTTAAGTAAAGTGGAACCTCAATTAACCGGACTAATTGTTGCCGTTAGGCATTCGGATAATTGCAATTCTAGATAATTGAATGTATGAAGAAAAACGATTTCTGTACATATTAGGTACAACAAAAACAAATAAAATTTATCAATAAAAATCAATGTTTATTAAGAAATTATTAAAAGTTACATTGTCATACGTGCATACGTATGTTTGTAATTTTCATGAAATAAAATACATACATGTTTAGTTTAATTTGGGTTAAAGTATTTGGTAATTGTCATTTGACGTAAACCATTTTTTCTCTTCATTGCGGCTACATCACGATTTTGTTTTAGCTGTAGTAAACTCACATTATCATACTTTGTTTGTTTTTCAAACCATTTGAGAACTGTTTCCAGGGCCTGAAATGCTACTGCATGCGATGGTCCCGCATCATTTTCCACATCTATTTTTTCTTCTGTTTCATCTTCCTGCAATATGTTTTCAATAATTTCGTCATCCAACATGATCTGAAAACCTTGATCATTACTGAAATTAGCTCATTCATATCCTCCAAAATAGAATCATTCGTATTGGTTATTGAACTTTCGTTCGCCCATTTTAGTACTCTGTTCCAAGCTTTGTTCAGAGTCTTTCTTTCAATCAAATCCCACGCATTTACAACCATGTAACAACACTCCTTTAAAGTCACTTGCTTGAAAAATGACAAAACGACTTCTACATTATCTTCATCAACAGTTACAATCTACGTAAAAATTGTTTTCTGTAAAGTCGTTTTAGGCACTTCGCACACTTGATCCGCTCAGCTCCGCTCAGGCCTACAGAAAAAATCGAAAGCTATGCAATCGGGTGTATGCCCACACACTTGATCCGCTCAGCTCAGGTCCGGTGCTTCCGCTCAGACCGCTTCAGCACTTTTCGGATAGAAATCGATTTTGTGCGGATGCCGGAACGAAATCAAATGAGCAACAGCTCAATTGTTCTATGTAAAATTTTATTTGGTGCATGTTTTCGGAGGAAAAATTAATTGCATTAGTGCAACAGTATGTCATGCCGTATTGTACGACCTAGGGCATAAAGACTTGTCGAGCACTGACGATATCCTTTGAGCTGAGCGTAGAAACAAACTGAAAATATGTCGGAGCTGAGCTGACCAAGTGTGCGGTAATTCTGCCGGAGCTGAGCTGACGCGCGGAGCTGAGCCGAGCTGAGCGGACCTGAGTGGATCAAGTGTGCGAAGTGCCTTAGTGTTTCAATGACACTTTGATCCATTGGTTGTAGCAAGGATGTCACATAAGGAGGCAAAAATTTTACTTTAAATTTTTCATTTCCTCTTTCTAACAGTTCAGCCGAAGGGTGAGTTGGCGCATTATCCAGTAAAAGTTAGACTTATCCTTGTTTGCCAGTTTCATTTTGATATTTTTTTACTTCAGGAATAAAAGTGGTGTCATGCCAGTCAATGAATATTTCCGAGTTCATTCATGCGCTTTTTTGGTTTTTATGTATTAAGGGTACCCTGATATTTTTGAAGCATCTGGGGTATTTGAGTTTTCCAATGAGCAGCAAACGTATTAATATTGTTACTCGCTCTTTCCTTGTTTTATATCCTGGAGCTGAATTCTTTCGCCGAGAAGCTAATGATTTTGACGGCAACGATTTTCAGTTGGATCCAGTTTCATCGGCATTATAAACAAAATTCAAGTCGTAGTGATTTTCATCCAATTCCTTCATAAAACTTTTTTTTAAAAGAATTTGCTGCATCTACATCAGCTACCATTTTTAACCTTGTATTTCCAATTTGCTAATTCCATGTCGAGATTAAAATCTGTGCAACCATCCATTACTTGCCACAAATGATTCATCGTCACCTATTTTTTTATTTAACTTTAATGCTTTTTCACTGAGCAAAGGACCAGATATCGGTTGCCCAGTTGATCGTTTTTGTAAAAACCAACAAAACAAAGTTTCTTCTAAAAGTTCATTCAGTATTCTTTCCAATATCACTTATCGTGGATTTACCTACACCATACTTATTAGCTAACTTACGACCCGTTTCTCATTTCTTTAATTAATGAATAATATTTATTTTATCTTTAAGCGATAACACCACTCTCTTACGCTTTGACATTTTTAAGTACAAACGTGGCATGACAAGGAGGAGTAACGATTGGTAACTAACTAAAACAATAACGAATTGCGGGCGGGTCCGCGTATGCATGGATTCAACTTGTACAATGTTATGTACTTTGTAAATATTTGATGGCGGTTGGGAGTCCGGATAATCGTGAATCCGTATAACTGAGGGCCAGATAAACGAGGTTTCACTGTATCTTGAACAGCAAAATGCATTACAGGCAACGTCACAGGGTAATATGAGTTTTTACATTTAAATAGTCTTTACGGGTAAAATATGTACATTGGTATTCTTCAGCTACCAGTTCATTGGTCAGGTTGTCCCTTGACATAGGCCTCCCCTTGTTTCCTCCACACATCTCTGTCACGAACTATCCTTCTCCATCCTTTTGGTAGGTCATCTTCCCATCTTTTAATTTGTCGTCCTTTTTGTCTTTTCCTAATCCTAGGGTACCATTCCATTACATCTTTCGTCCATTTTTTTCTTATTTGTTCTCATGATATGCCCAGTCCAGTTCCATTTGAGTTTTTTGATTTTTTGTAGAATGTCGTTTACTTTTGTCCTTTTCCTTATTTTTGAAATTTTCCACCTATCCTTTAACTTTACGTTTAGCATGCTACGTTCCATACTGCGTTGGCAGACTATCAGTTTCTGGTTGCTTTTGTTCGTAGCCGGCCAAGTTTGACTCCCGTAAGTTAGACATGGGAGTATACATGTGTTGTAGAGTTTGCTTTTAATTGACATTGGTACTTTATCATTCTTAACAATTTCTTTTAAAGACCAGTATCGTTTCCAAGTGTTCTTCTCTCAATTTCTTTGGAATATTGGTCTTTTATTGATATAATTTGTCCTAAATAAACGTATTCATCAACATATTCGATTAACTTCTGTTCTATTTCTATGTTCTCCTTAGTTGCATTTGTCATTATTGCCAGTATATGTTGCGAAAGACAAGTTGCCAGAAATCACAACAATAAACAACGCTCACACAATCGCCGCAACAGATCCACATCCAGGCTCTGCTCGGTCTACGATACGCCAATGGAGTCTATTATGCGCCTGTGATATTCACAACCATTTCCACCTGCATTCACCATGGCTAACGACTGCCACGGATATTTCACCAGCACTCCAACCACATCCCACAAGCAGAAGCCACAGCATCCCCGAGGTGCAACGCTCTGGCCAATCGCACGAAGCTGAAATCGCCAGCTGACGTGCGTCGACAAAACCGGTCCCTAAGCTAGGAAAGCTTTGATGAGGTCAGCAAACTCGTGGGCCGTTGACCGTCGATGCAGCAAACGGCATCGGGGATCAGATAAATAGCGCCGGGAGAACAGCTGGCGGGTTATTCTGTGCAGAGCTTGAGTAGTTGGAAGTAAATACGTAGGTGTACAAGTGGAAGAGACGGAAAAACTCGTTTTGGTGTTGGACTGCAGCTCGTGGATTGAAATTACGGACGGTTGTCCTTGGAATCGTTTCTTGCCTTTTCTGGAGGAACGTAAGGAGGACGGCGGACAACAAGCGGCGGAAATAGGCTTAAGAAGAAGAAACAAATTGTAAGCAAAATTAGGTATATATAGATAGGGATAAAAAGGTAGGTTTATTAATAATAAAAGAAGAAGAATAAAATAGTGCCTTGATTAGATTAGTAATTTGTGTGAAGTGGTGAGGCGAGCGTCGCGTCGGTCTTTTGTTTGCAATCAATTTTCTTGGAATGCCTTCGTTGGTCAGTAGTTTCGGGTCATTGCAAATCCAGTTCTCGTTTACGGAGGAAAAATTAATTGCATTAGTGCAACAGTATGTCATGCCGTATTGTACGACCTAGGGCATAAAGACTTGTCGAGCACTGACGATATCCTTTGAGCTGAGCGTAGAAACAAACTGAAAATATGTCGAAGCTGAGCTGACCAAGTGTGCGGTAATTCTGCCGGAGCTGAGCTGACGCGCGGAGCTGAGCCGAGCTGAGCGGACCTGAGCGGATCAAGTGTGCGAAGTGCCTTAGTGTTTCAATGACACTTTGATCCATTGGTTGTAGCAAGGATGTCACATAAGGAGGCAAAAATTTTACTTTAAATTTTTCATTTCCTCTTTCTAACAGTTCAGCCGAAGGGTGAGTTGGCGCATTATCCAGTAAAAGTTAGACTTATCCTTGTTTGCCAGTTTCATTTTGATATTTTTTTACTTCAGGAATAAAAGTGGTGTCATGCCAGTCAATGAATATTTCCGAGTTCATTCATGCGCTTTTTTGGTTTTTATAAATTAAGGGTACCCTGATATTTTTGAAGCATCTGGGGTATTTGAGTTTTCCAATGAGCAGCAAACGTATTAATATTGTTACTCGCTCTTTTCTTGTTTTATATCCTGGAGCTGAATTCTTTCGCCGAGAAGCTAATGATTTTGACGGCAACGATTTTCAGTTGGATCCAGTTTCATCGGCATTATAAACAAAATTCAAGTCGTAGTGATTTTCATCCAATTCCTTCATAAAACTTTTTTTTAAAAGAATTTGCTGCATCTACATCAGCTACCATTTTTTCACCTTGTATTTCCAATTTGCTAATTCCATGTCGAGATTAAAATCTGTGCAACCATCCATTACTTGCCACAAATGATTCATCGTCACCTATTTTTTTATTTAACTTTAATGCTTTTTCACTGAGCAAAGGACCAGATATCGGTTGCCCAGTTGATCGTTTTTGTAAAAACTAACAAAACAAAGTTTCTTCTAAAAGTTCATTCAGTATTCTTTCCAATATCACTTATCGTGGATTTACCTACACCATACTTATTAGCTAACTTACGACCCGTTTCTCATTTCTTTAATTAATCAATAATATTTATTTTATCTTTAAGCGATAACACCCCTCTCTTACGCTTTGACATTTTTAAGTACAAACGTGGCATGACAAGGAGGAGTAACGATTGGTAACTAACTAAAACAATAACGAATTGCGGGCGGGTCCGCGTATGCATGGATTCAACTTGTACAATGTTATGTACTTTGTAAATATTTGATGGCGGTTGGGAGTCCGGATAATCGTGAATCCGTATAACTGAGGGCCAGATAAACGAGGTTTCACTGTATCTTGAACAGCAAAATGCATTACAGGCAACGTCACAGGGTAATATGAGTTTTTACATTTAAATAGTCTTTACGGGTAAAATATGTACATTGGTATTCTTCAGCTACCAGTTCAGTGGTCAGGTTGTCCCTTGACATAGGCCTCCCCTTGTTTCCTCCACACATCTCTGTCACGAACTATCCTTCTCCATCCTTTTGGTAGGTCATCTTCCCATCTTTTACTTTGTCGTCCTTTTTGTCTTTTCCTAATCCTAGGGTACCATTCCATTACATCTTTCGTCCATTTTTCCTTATTTGTTCTCATGATATGCCCAGTCCAGTTCCATTTGAGTTTTTTGATTTTTTGTAGAATGTCGTTTACTTTTGTCCTTTTCCTTATTTTTGAAATTTTCCACCTATCCTTTAACTTTACGTTTAGCATGCTACGTTCCATACTGCGTTGGCAGACTATCAGTTTCTGCTTGCTTTTGTTCGTAGCCGGCCAAGTTTGACTCCCGTAAGTTAGACATGGGAGTATACATGTGTTGTAGAGTTTGCTTTTAATTGACATTGGTACTGTATCATTCTTTACAATTTCTTTTAAAGACCAGTATCGTTTCCAAGTGTTCTTCTCTCAATTTCTTTGGAATATTGGTCTTTTATTGATATAATTTGTCCTAAATAAACGTATTCATCAACATATTCGATTAACTTCTGTTCTATTTCTATGTTCTCCTTAGTTGCATTTGTCATTATTGCCAGTATATGTTGCGAAAGACAAGTTGCCAGAAATCACAACAATAAACAACGCTCACACAATCGCCGCAACAGATCCACATCCAGGCTCTGCTCGGTCTACGATACGCCAATGGAGTCTATTATGCGCCTGTGATATTCACAACCATTTCCACCTGCATTCACCATGGCTAACGACTGCCACGGATATTTCACCAGCACTCCAACCACATCCCACAAGCAGAAGCCACAGCATCCCCGAGGTGCAACGCTCTGGCCAATCGCACGAAGCTGAAATCGCCAGCTGACGTGCGTCGACAAAACCGGTCCCTAAGCTAGGAAAGCTTTGATGAGGTCAGCAAACTCGTGGGCCGTTGACCGTCGATGCAGCAAACGGCATCGGGGATCAGATAAATAGCGCCGGGAGAACAGCTGGCGGGTTATTCTGTGCAGAGCTTGAGTAGTTGGAAGTAAATACGTAGGTGTACAAGTGGAAGAGACGGAAAAACTCGTTTTGGTGTTGGACTGCAGCTCGTGGATTGAAATTACGGACGGTTGTCCTTGGAATCGTTTCTTGCCTTTTCTGGAGGAACGTAAGGAGGACGGCGGACAACAAGCGGCGGAAATAGGCTTAAGAAGAAGAAACAAATTGTAAGCAAAATTAGGTATATATAGATAGGGATAAATAGGTAGGTTTATTAATAATAAAAGAAGAAGAATAAAATAGTGCCTTGATTAGATTAGTAATTTGTGTGAAGTGGTGAGGCGAGCGTCGCGTCGGTCTTTTGTTTGCAATCAATTTTCTTGGAATGCCTTCGTTGGTCAGTAGTTTCGGGTCATTGCAAATCCAGTTCTCGTTTACGGGTTCACGGACAGGGCAATCCCGGCGCAGAAACGGGTGGCGCCCTTTTGAAAACTATTCCCACACCCCTCTTCGCGGGTTTAAGCCAGGTGGAATTGTCCAATACCACCTGTACCTATATATATATATATATATATATATATATATATATATATATATATATATATATATATATATATATATATATATATAAGGTGTCCCATAATGACCGCACACGGACAGTGCCACACAATTCCTCATGCAATTTCCAACAAAATATATTTGGTAACATTTTACCGAAATCTTAACCCTTTAGCTGCTATAGTCAGCTTGACTCGCGTTTCTAAAAACACCATATCTCAAAAACTACGTTGGCTAAACGGTCAAAAAACTTCTCAACATAGCAAATACTCCACTTTATTATTTCAAAAAAATTCATACGAGTCAAATTAACATTGGAATTTTTATAGTCTTTCAAAATTAGATTTTTGTTTTTATATGGAAATTTTTTTTTATTCTTACCACTTTATCTTAAATTTTTCAATGCATAATGTTTCCTTTCAAACAAAAAGTGTCCATATTTTCTGATGATCAACACTCGTAAACAGTATTTCATTATAAATTTTAAATTTCGAATAGTTAAATTAGTTTGAATGTAGCAAGGCAGGTTTTTTTCTGCATCGAAATTTCATTGGTACCAGCAGCTTCAATGCTGTAGTGGACATTCGAGCAGAGCACCTAAGAAGAAGTGAAACTGACATCAGTGTTCAAACAGCCCGAAATCGCCTGAAGGAGGCTGGCTTGAAGGCGGCAAAACTTCAAAAAAATATTATTCACGCCAAAAATGCCTAAAATAGGCTGGAATGGGCTAAAAAGTATGAATCTGCACTGATGTGAATTCTAGAAGTGTTATTGTTTCTGATGAGAGGAAAAATATTTTTTTTTCGGATCAAACGGAATGAAAAATTTGAAACGAAAAACTGGAGAGCGATACAGCAATGAGTGCATTAAACCAACAGAGAAACATCTGGCCGGGAATATGGTGTGGTAATGCTGCTCCTTTTTCGGAGTGGGAGAACTGGTCTTTCTTGAAAGCACTGTGAATGCTATAGCGTATGAAAAAATTTTGATTAGCAACTTATTCCCTTCAATCGAAAACCGTTTATCTTTCACCAAAGAGTGCATATTCTAAGATGATTCTGCACCATACCATCGCGCGAAATTAGAAAGTTTACATATTTTACAAACACTGACAATATTCCTAATTGATTTCATTAGAAACTGTATAATTTTTTTCTCCTGCCTTTGCAGATTAAGGATTCCATTAAAAGGTTGGACCTTTAACCCTCGACTGGCCCGGTACCAGCCCCGACCTAAACCCTATTGAGAATCTGTGGTCCATTATGGAGGTCAAAATTTCAAAAGCAAAACCAACTTCAAAGCAGGAGTTTATAAAATTGCTCGAAAAAGTTTGGTATGACGACATAACCATAAAACACTTCAGTATCTGGTGAACTCTACTTCTTACAGAAAAAAGCCAGTAATTCTTAGCAAAGGAAGCATCACAAAATACCGGAAATGGTTTTTTAATTATTATATCTAATATTCTACAAAAATATAAAAAATATGTTAGCTAACTAAATATTGAGAAGTTAGTACGGGATCAGTCTACATTAGACACTCGAAAAAATAGCTATTTTCACAATTTTTTTGGAGATAACTGTATAGAAAATTAATAAAAAAGTTGTTTGGTTCTATAAATAAAGTCTTAAAATACATAAAAAACCAATTTTCATTCATTTTTATTAACATTTCGGTAAAAAACACTGTAGTGTAGTGTAACGTCTCGAAAATGGGTTGGTAAGGCAACTACATCAGAACTCAACAATGACTTGTCTGAAACAAAAAAATCAAAGTGCTATAGATTCAGTAAGACATTGCCTACAGAATGACCATCAGATATCAAGTTTTGATGGAACGAAAAAAGGGGGGTAAAAATAGATTTTTTTTGAAAAAAAAAACCTTTTTTTCGCCCATTTTTGCAAAAAAAAAATATAGTAAAAATTAAAATTTCGAAACCACCCAGATTTATCTTGGAGCAAATAATGTCTAGAATATGTGGTAAAAATTTCACATAGATCGGTTCATTAGTTTTGGAGATTCGATGGTGCTAGATTTTGAAAACGTTGTTTTGAGAAAAACGCGTTTAAAGTTTTTTTAAATGAAAAGTTAGGAAATTTTTTCCATGATTCAGACCGATGCTACTCGAGCGCAGTAACAAAGAATACTGATGCAAAGCAGCTGTTTCACAAACAATTACAACAGAGGGGATTAAAAGGTAGTTGGCTCGACGGAGCGCGTTATACGCGCAGGTAGACGAAATAAGGTAGTGAAGTTCAGGTCCAAAAAATATAGTTAGAATGCCCGGATTTTCTTAAATTTTTTATACAATATTCCTAGATACATATTCTTTTGAATCATTCAAAAAAAAATTAAAAATTTCAAAGTGACAATGTAGACTGACGCCTTAAATCTTTCATTTTCCTCGCATTCGACTAAATTTGACTAAAAAGTGAGTAATCCATCTAAGCGATCAATTATTTTTAAAACAAAAACATAACTATTAATTTTATATAGTTTATACTATTATTTAATTTTATAACAAAAAGATTTCTTCGATTAAAAATTTTCCTCGTAATTTCGCACTCAAAGATATTTTTTGATTGGAAACATTTAATTTTTTGCTGCTGCTGCTGCTATCTGCTACACAAACATCATGATAGTTCTGAGAATCTCGCGAATATCTTCTCATGGTAAAAACCACGAGTCAGCAAACTGAGACCATATAAGTCAAGATTAGGGAATAAGTAAGAGGTAGTAGTCAGTCGCATGGCTGTAAATCAGCATCGGACAATCAATCGTGCTACGAAAAATATTATATATTTTTTATAGAAAAAAAAATAAAGTGTTTTCTTAGTAGCACAGTCGGTAGGACACTGCCCATACTTGCAGGATCCAATAAAGGAAAATACGCGTTGTATTTTTTAATAATTCTAAAGTAAATAACCAATCCGGTAAATTATTTTTTGTGAGGAGGCACAAAAGTACTGAAAGACTTAAAAGCCATAGGTAAAAATCAGTGAAATAAGTGAAGTGTACTCCAATATCACTAAAAATAAGTGAAAACATATTGGTCACAAAAAAGTTTCACATTGTGGTGATCACTAAAAATCAGTGAGCCCTTAAAGTGAAGTCCCTGATTAATTAATCAAATTGTGCACCTCTAAAGATCTATCACAGATCTTTTAATTCAGCCCAGCTAAATAAACTCACTTACTTATCAAAGTTACCGCCACTGACATTTCAACTTCGTACTCCTATTCGGTTTGAATGAACCAATCATTACACGAGAAAACGAGGATAAACTTCTGAAGTTTTGGGGGAACATCATCACACCAAACGCACTGGACGCGGAAATTACAAACAAACTCATAGCAGCATTAGAATCACTGTCTTCTCGCAATACTTCTGCTACCCCACCTCCAAGCATGGCAGACAGGATGATGGCGGAAATTAAATACTTAAAACCATTTGATGGAGATTCTAACGATCTGGTCACTTTATTCTAGCGGTGGACACACATATGGAAGCAGTAGCGGCATCCTTGAGACCCGAACTTTGGCGAGTAGTGTTCAACGGAAAAATAATCGGTGGAGCAAAGGACTTTCCCCTAAATAATCAACCTGCAGATTGGACAGTAGCAAAAATCCTCCTAGTGCAACATTTTCGACCATGCGGGAACTTCAAGGAAATCTCATCTAAAATTACAAACGTAAAACTAAGTTCAATTGTAGATTTAAGCCTAAAAATAGAAAACATTGTAAGAGACATAAATGCTTTCGCGATTTACGTAACGAAATCAAGCGCTACTAAAAACACGTTTTGTAGTTTACTTATAACCCGTGTTAAACAATTAGTGTCAGAAAACCTGTCAAGGAATGTAAATATATATTTGCCCTCCATGCTTTTAAAACCATGTTATATTCATGTGTGGGACATGATCACCACAGCTTAGATAAAAGCCTTATGTTATGTGATCACCGACATAACAAAAGCTTTGTCAAAAACAATAACAAACATGACAACAGTAGACCGCAACCCAACAAAAAACATTTTTTTCGCAATAATGATTTCAATAAATACAATAACAATAACAAAGATAGACTTAATTGCAAACAGTATAGGATAAATAACAATAGCTCGAAGCAATGGGGACATAAAATTATTATGTGTGGATATAGGCATAATAATCAAAATAACTTCAGACTGGAACAAAATCATTCTTTTGGTCAGAATCGAAATCTTATGTTCAACATTTCTGGTCAGTTTAGAAACGCTTATCAACACCCCAAACCGATGAAAATAAAAAAGTCCATAGCATTGAGCCCGAGTTTTTTCTCAACTAGGCTTCGGAGCTAAGATCCTTGCCAATCTCAACATTGACAAAACAAAATATTTGTGAATTATCAACACGGGCTTTACATAATCAACTCTAGTAGGGTAGATTGTAGTAAATTCCAAGTATTCCAACAAATTCACGTTCGAAACGTTTAACAACGTGACTACTGAAATCGCAAATCGTATAGTAACAGGCATACCATTGACATTCAATTATCATCCAAAGGGTGCGACCAGATGGTATAAACACAACTTCAATAATAAACCATATGGCATAGATTTACTGAGCAAAATCTGTAAACATAAAGACTTCCAAAATAAATATCTGATCCTTAATAATGGTAGCCGAATTCCCGTTTTTTCTTCTGAAATTAAAGAAAAATTTTCTCGTTTTGAACTCCAATCCAATCACACAGTAATATATTTAAGTCACTTAAATTCAGAAAAGGAAAAACAAATGAGAAATTTACTTAACAAATATAAACATCTAATTTACAAAGATGGAGACGAATTAACTAAAACCGAACCATCTGCCACGAAATAAAAAAAAACCGAACCCATTCACGGTAAACCATATTCCTCCCAAACATGAAGAAAAAGTTCGAAAACAGGTGTTAGAAATGGAAAAACAAGGTATAATCCGTAGATCAAATATCAGATACGCCTCCTTAATTGTCGTTGTTGCCAAAAAGGCAATAATTCGGGATGGCAAAAGTTCCATCTTTGCGAAGGTTATCGTAAATTAAACGAAATTACAAAAGATGATCAGCATCACCTACCAAACCTAGAAAGTATCTTGGATAAGATCGGAAGACCTAAGTACTATAATTCTGTTGATTTGGTCACTGGAAACTATCAAAGCTCACCGTTATGATATTCCGAAAACAGCATTCGTAACCACTTGCATTGTGCAAGTATCTCAAAATGTCGTTTGGTTCAAAGAACACGCCAGCGACATTTCAAAGGATTATGAATGACATACTCCGGAAATACATAAACAAAATTTATGTTGTCTATTTAGACGATATATTGGTATTTTCAACTAGCCTTCAAGAACATATTGTTTCTTTGACGTTGATATTTAAAAACGTGCAGAACACAGCTTAAAGATGCAATTTGATAAATGTTCCTTCATGAAGAAGAACACTGAACTTTTAGGATACATTTTTACTTTTAGGATACTGCTTTTACTTTTGGGAAACCTAATCCCAATAAACTAAAATGTATTCAAGATTACCCCTCACCCAAAACAGACAACCAGCTTGAAGGATTTCTAGGTGTTCGAGGTTTCTACAAAAAATTCGTTAAGGACTATGCCAAAATTGCGAGTCCTATGATTAAATACCTCGAAAAAGAATAAAATATAAACACAAGTGATCCGGAATACATTGAAGGTTTTGAACAAATGAACCTTAGTATTATTAAACACCCAATCATTAAGTTCCCAGATTTCTCGAAAACCTTCTCATTGTATACTGATGCAAGTAATTATGCGCTGAAAGCTGTACTAACGCTAACTAACGCCAGTCTGCTACGCATCAAGATACCTCAATGACTACGAGAAAAATTATTCCGTGACAGATAAAGAGTTTCTAGCCGTTATTTGGGCAGTTAATTATTTTCGTCCATATTCATGGCAAAATCGTTTTATAATTATCACTGTTCACGCATTTCAAGTGCAATCAACCAGCGCATGCCAAGACAGGTGATGACACTGCAGTTTGAAGGCATGCTCAGGTTGATCGCACTCATGGGCAGTGTAATGTGGCTCAAATCAATTTGTATTTTTCTGACCCACCAATATTCCTTCCATAAGCATTAAGATATTCTATCAGTTGTAAACTTTAGACTTACGGTTGCTGACCTGATAGCTGCATTTTGCTGACAGGTCAGCTTTAAAGTGTATCAAAATGGAAGAATGACTAGACTCACGGTCAGTCATAATTAATAAAACGCATAGGTTAAATCTGTGTCGTTATGATTTCGACTGATATTAGCTCAATAATTTGGGGATTATTGAGGCTAAGATTAAGAATTTAATTTTAGGATTATAGTGTAGACAGGGTAATTGCAAGAAGACGCAACACGCTACATTGGTCCGTCGTGCCAGATATATGCGGGCGCAATTATAGTGAAACTAGTTTGGTGCTGCGATAATAGAATCGCAAACTTAGTGGAGCAACCTTAGTGCTGCAAAATTGAAATTGCTAATTAGTGTTGCAAATTTAGTGCCGGTAAACCAGTATCGAAGTCGAAATTCGGTGTCGAACAAATTGAGTTAAACGAGCATTTGAAGATGACTACAAGCAGGAACACCGGAAATATCAATGTTATCGACAATCAGCGGCATAATTTGGAGGAGTTACAAAGGTTCATCAGGAACCAGGAAAAAAACTCCAAAGCTCGGTACAGCAAGGAGTATTTTGAGCTAAAGACCGACACAAAGGCAAACAAGTGGCAAGCATGCGAGCAGTGTCACTTTGAAGTGAAAACGAGCATGGCTACCGAATCCAAAATGCTCGGCGATTACGTAATGGAATTCGAGAGTGCCGAGTCGTTGTATGAAGATTATATGGTCCTCTTCAAGCTTATAATCAAGGATTATGAGCCACCTACTCATAGTGCCAGCTCACAAGGAGCTTCCGCAACTCACGGGGGCAATGAAGTGGATTTGCGATTAGAGCGGATCAAAATCCTTCACTTCCACGGAAACTACGCCAATTGCGCGTCGTTTTAAGACCTCTATTCCACTTTGGTCCATAAAAGTGAAAAACTTAATACGGTCAAAAAGATAGATTATCTTCGTTCATCTGTGCCGGGTGAAGCTAAACAACCCATCAAGCACTTGAGCATAACGGGCAGCAATTACGAAGCAGCCTGGGCTTTGCAAACGATTCGACCACAAACGCGCAGCCGCAAATGCGTTAATGAAGTTAATTTGGGACATTAAGCCTACCAATCCTAACAGCATCAATGGCATTAAACATATTCTTAACATTACCAACGAGGTGTTGAATAGTAAAGAAGCCTTGTCAGGAAATTTAGGCGATGTGTTGCTTACTTATCATTTGCAGCAACGATTAGATAGCGAATCTTCTCTCGAATGGCAGAAATGAATTGGGGCGTCTAATGAGATTCCGACAATAGCGCAGTTTGTGGATTTTTTCACTCAACGCCTAGTTATCCTGAAAGCCACAACCAGAACCGAAAAATGATCACAATATGGCGTTTAAATCGCGTAAGTAAACAAGAGTGACCTGTGCCAAATCTGTGATGAAAGTCATGGCACGCCACAGTGCTCAAAACTTTGGGACACCACGACGAGAAATAGGGTCGAGTTAGTGAAAGAGTACAAGTTGTGATGCAATTTTTTACGCAGGAATCATGCAGTCACTGCATGTCCATCGAAAAATCGATGCATATCATGCAATAAAAAGCATCAAACCTTGTTGCATTTTAAACCACAGGTAGCTGAAGCTAAGTCTGATGATGCTAATCCTACGACATCGACCCTTAATGCCGTAATTAAGGGGACCAAGACCCATTCAGTGGTGCTGCTAGCTACAGCTATTATTCAAGTAAGGACATTTTATGGCACGCTCCTACCGTTTAGAGCTCTAATTGATCAAGGATCGCAATGATCGTTCATCACTGAAAGGGCAGTTCAGCAGTTAGGCTTAAAGCGCAAGTATGCCAAGCTTGATATTCACGGCATAAGCGGCCAATGAACCTCAGTACGAGGAATCGTCAACATAGAATGCAAGCAAAGGAAGTTATCCAACTCTCTGCATTTTAATTTACTCGTACTTCCCAAGATAACAGGGGAGATTCCTCAATGCGAAGTGAATCCCTCTCCAATGAGTAACAGCCTCGATCTCGCTGAACAGGTTTACTACAAGCCAGGCGACATTGATATACTTATGGGAGCCGATTTCTACGGAGACCTAGTCTTGCCTGCGCTGAGAAAAAACGCCA
This sequence comes from Oxycera nigricornis, assembly GCA_963942545.1. Lineage (NCBI taxonomy): Eukaryota > Metazoa > Arthropoda > Insecta > Diptera > Stratiomyidae > Oxycera > Oxycera nigricornis. The sequence continues at coordinate 77,692,244 of OZ012660.1, forward strand.
ATAGCCATCTGACTGCTCAGAACACAAGATTCGGTTGGATAATTTCAGGACCTACCGAAACCAAGGCGGCTCCAAGAATTTATGTCACCATGATAAGCACCCAAGAGCTGAAAAACAGGTCGAAGAAATTCTGGGAATTAGAAGATATAGCTTCAGCTGAACAATGGAAACCCGAGCAATCAGATTGTGGAACACACTTTGCACAAACCACGCGAGTTACACTTGTAATCTCAGATATTACACCTGTAATATCAAATACTACACCTGTAGCCGATTCTGACATCACAACATCATTTTCCCCTATTCCTAAACCACGTATATCTCTATTATCATTCCTTCCACAAAGTTTATGAGTCATTTAATTATTTATGTTGATATGACTCATCTATTATTCCAATTCCAGTTGATACAAACAATCAAACCCATTATGCTCAGTGATGACAGAATTGGATTGATTTTGTAAATCTAAGTACCTCAAACATGAATAATGTCAAAGTTTGAATGAGCTGTGGGCAATGAATTGACACAAACATCAAATCACTTTTAGTAGTTGCAAATAATATCATTTTAACCTAAACAACAGCAGCTCATAAATTAGACACCGTATTGCAGTATGAGAGAGTCCAAGTTTTATTCTAGTGTTGAAAAGATTGTTCGCGTTAAAATTAATAAGTGTTTTATCAAATTGTCCACATTCATTCTAATGTAATAAAAAGTGTTTTGTCAATATAACAAAATAAGGATTTTATTTTGTTATTTAAAAGTGGTAAAAGGAGGGAAAATCCTTCTTAGACAACCGCACCTTCGAAAAAAAATGTTGTTTTATTAAGTACGCGATACCGCTACGTATAAATTTATTTGTACATGGTATGCGAAGTGAATCTTCGAATCCGTACTTGATTACAATAAAACAAAAGTACATTGCATCCGTTTAAAAAGGTCAGGCACTTCAAAAACACATAACTGACGAGAAAATCGTTAGCACCCTAGAAAAGAACAAATAATAGTCTTTCAAACACTAACCAAAACTTCTTAGTAATGGAAGGCGACCATTCGTAGCAACTTCAACTATCTTTCGAGGAACTTCTAAAGGAAGCTCGCCGTCTACCTGTATACAACGGTAACAACGCAGAGTATTCTCTCAACACCTGGATAGATGAAGCCCATATAATTTTGATTTTATCACAACCTGGGGACCAACAAACATACATCTTTAGACACATCATCAACAAACTTTCAGGTCCTGCTTGAAACGCAGTCCAAAAAATTTCCATTCCAGCCTGGCAGAACGTGAAATCCTTGCTGATATCAACATTTGGCGTAACTGAAACTTATACCACAATTGTGAATCGAATTCATTTGGTAAGCCCTTATATTATAAATATAGACGATGTGTACTTTAAATAATCGTATAATCGTTTAAATACAAAATATTTACAAGATCCTAATCGTGCCTTACACGATGAATTCAATCCAGTACGTAACGAAAGTTTAGTGTTGAATAAATTTAAATCAATTTTACCGGAACACAAAACATTCCTAACAGAAACTCGTAATTGCGTGACTTTTTATCAAGCATATAATCTGTTATATGGAATTCAACAAAATACTAATTTTCAACAATTTAATAGTGGTAGAAGTTAGTATCGCCGTAACCATAACTACAACAACTATCAGCCGCGAAATAATTCATAATAATCCGCGTAATTTCAATTCAAAAAGTTATCCACTGCGGAAAAATTTCAATCCGGATCACCAAAATAATAATTACCGCCGTCAAAATTACCAGCATCCAAATAATAACCATCACAACCGTAATAATTATCGATCCAATAATAACAACAGTCATAACATACTAAGTAATCGTCCTGAACCAATGCAGCAAAATAATTCAGCTAGATATCTCAACCACCGAAATCCAAACATTGAACCAATGGACGTAAATTTTCAAATAACAGCCTCGGAAACCCTCTTCCAATAGTTAATTCAACCATCAATGATGAAATGATCCCTGTACTCATCGATACAGGAGCATCTACTTCAAGTATTGATGTAAATTGGCTTAAAATTTCTGCGAAAATCAAGTTAAATGATTCACTTCCGATCTTTAGTCTCTCTAGTACATGTTATGTAATCTATAAAGTAAAAAGTGGTATGCCCAAAGAATTTGAATTACCTGAAACATTTCAAATATTATCCTTTCGAAATAAACAATTTAAGGCAATCATCGGTCAAAATGGACTACACCCATTAAACGCAATGCCACACATGGGAGATGGATATCTTGAATTGAACAATCGAAAATGTTACTTCAACTATGCAGTCCCTGTTGAAATTAATGATCAATCTGAATGAGGGCAAAATCAAAATAATTTAGTAAATAAGTTGTTCGAAAATTGAAATCGTGAGGAATCTTGTGCTTTGAATAAAACCTTCATATGTGGATATATTGTAGGAACAAACCTGACCTGTACAACAACAACAAAACAGGAAATAATAACCAGCAACAGTAAACCACTATATTCAAAAATATACCGTTTTCCACAAATTGACGAACAGGAAGTTAATACCCAAATCAACGAAATGATCAAACAGAATATTATCCGACCCTCAATTTCACCCTATAACACCCCTATCTGGGTAGTTCCACAGAAAACAGATAGCTCTGGTATTACCAAATGGCGCATAGTCATCGATTATCGGAAATTAAACAATGAAACGATTAACGATAAGTTTCCTATTCCAAATATAGAAAGTATATTTGACAAATTAGGAAAAACGCAGTTTTTTACGACTTTAGATTCGGCGAAAGGGTTCCACCAAATCAAGATTTTGGTAAACTGTTAAAAACAACAACGATAACTTCCTTTGAAGTGGATATTTTATTGTTATACAAACATATGTTTCGATAGCTACTTGCTACCTTCATCAGTGTTGTATCCTTACTAAATTTCAAAGTTTGTGATGATGAAGATTTTGGAATTCGATCGTTACAAAACAGCCTTTTCAACTCTACAAGGACATTTTGAGTTCAACAGAATGCCCTTTGGACTGAAAAACGCAAATGCTACGTTTCAGAGAATGATGAACATATATATAGAATATGTGTTGTCTACCTAGACGACATCCTTATTTTCTCTACTTCGCTCCAGGAAATGGAAGCAAACATAAGGAAAATATTTCAAACACTTCGGAATTATAACTTAAAAATCCAGGTCGACAAATGCAAATTCTTTGCAAAACAAACAGACTATCTCGGTCATATCCTATCTGTCGACGGCATCAAACCTAATCCTGATAAATTAAAAATAATAAAAAACCTTAAAGCCCCAGATACTTCAAAAAGAATTAAATCTTTTCTTGGCATCACTGGTTACTACCGTAAATTTATAAATAATTATGCTAAAATAGCAGCCTCATTGACCGGTGCCCTTAAAAAAACATACAAAATAAATGTCAACGATCCCAAATATATTGCAGCATTCGAAAAATTAAAATCTCTGTTGACCAATTATCCAATTTTACATTGGTGCAGTTCTTTCTCAGCGAGGACACCCTACCTGTTTTGCGAGCCGTACACTGAACGAACACGAACGCAACTATTCGACCATTGAGAAGGAACTCTTCTCAATTGTATGGTCAACTCAATACTTCCGCCCCTATTTGTACGGTGTAAAATTCGACATTCGTAACGATCTTCACCCTTTGATTTGGCTAAGCAACTTGAAAGAGAAGAGAGATACATTCACCACGCTACAAAATTTCCAGACTCATTTTGCTTGCCACCGTATTTATGACCATTGGAACCGTTTTCACTGAAATAACCATCGAGAACATAAACACCGAGTCTGGGATAATCCTAATCAAAAAAGATCCCATCCGCATTATTCAAGATTACCGACGAATTTACCATAAAATAGACATCAAACAATATGAATCAGCATTGGAACTAATAACTCGAGAAATTACTCCGGATCCCTACATTCTCGATGCTATAAAAACAATTAAAGGAGAGTTAAAGCTACTTCCTTTCGATTACTTTACAAATCGAAATATTTAATTAAACCCACTTAAAATCAATCGTCTCAAACGTGGACTTATTGATCCCATCGGAAAAGTCTATAAATTTCTTTTTGGACTAATGGACAATGAAGATTTGGAACAAATTACGGAGCACTTGAAAGTGATTGATACAAATAATCATAACATCATCAACTCCTATAATAAACAAATTCAAATCAACAATACTTTTCAAAATAATCTGGACACTATTGTACACAACATAAACCAAACAAATAAGCTAATGAGCAACATAAACAATACCACTAAACACAGAAATAAAATTTTGATTAACATGCAATTAACTCATAGCCTTGATCTCATTAAAGATGAACTAGAGAAAATTATGGATAACATAAACTCAGCTGAAACAGGTACTATGACTAGATCAATTTTGACACATAGCGAAATTGAATCACACAAATTATCCATTGATGAGCTTAAAGAGATCACATTAAATGTATTAACTAATGATGGAACAATCATCTTTATTGTCAATATACGGTTGTTATCGCCACCATTACTTTCTTATTATGTTAGAAAAATTCCTAACAATAAATCAGAATCATTGGATATAAATATATCAGACGTAGTATTATATCATTGTAATGTTATTCCTAGTTCCAAACCTGGAACTAGCCAATACACAACTAATTTCCCACACAAGCTTCTCTAAGCTTCGGTAAGCTCTCTATGACTCCAAAGCACATCCCCAAACCAACATTGACAAGTTAATCTAAATTTACCGTGTGAAACTCTTAGTAGAGCATTAAACCCAGAGTAAGCAAAAATATAACTTTTGCGACGTTAATTGGGTCAATGCAAAGTAAGCTATATTGGATACGACGAAGTCCGTAGGAACTAATTTGAATCGCGTTCGATTGGTTATGGTAAGTAGATTTAAAACTAGAGTAGAAATTTTTATAGATTAAGCAAATTTAAATGTACATAGAAACTAAGAGAGAAAAATGATTTTTTTTGTTATTTAAAAGTGGTAAAAACATAATTCGCGTCGAGACGCAGATAGTGAGAGATATACCGTGCGTCCGTTTCAGGCAGAAAAAATCATAGTTTAGCATTGGCATCCAACATGACGGATGCCAAGCAGCACAACTACTAAAGTGCGAGTTTTGTTTGATGCATCACATCGTACGTCCAAAGAAATGACGTTGAACGATATACTTATGGTAGGCCGTACTATTCAAAAGGACCTAGTATCAACTCTTCTTCAATGGCGGCTATATAAAGTAGCGATAAATAGTGACATCGAGAAGATGTACAGGCAAGTGGGAATTGATCCCAAATATCGCAACTACCTGAGAATAATTTGGCGACCGATCACTCCAGGACCAATCAAGCATTATCGTTTGATTGGCGTCGCTTATGGCACGGCATGTGCGTCATATCAAGCAGCCAAAGTGATGAGCGATTTAAGCACGAGCAAGCTTCCGAAGTAACTCTAAACCACTTCTATGTGGATGATGTTCTTACTGGTGGTAACAGTATAAGCCAAGCAATCTCGTTACAAAGAGGCATTACCAATTTATTGGCATCTGGGGGATTTAGTATCCGTGAGTGGTTCTCAAACTGTCCAGAAGTGCTGGAATCAATACCAAAGGACGACCGCGCTCTACTTGGTCCTGTCTCCATAAACTTTAAGAACACAATTAAAGCATGGGGCCTTCAGTGGAATCTCCAATAAGACGTCTTCTCCTTTCACGTATCTCTACCTGAAGTTAAAGGTCGCAAGGTGACAAAAAAGCTAGTAGACTCAAGCATTGCAAAGCTAATCGATCCTCTGGGTTACCTGCAGCTCTCATTGGTTGTAGGGAAGATCCTACTACAAAGGCTCTGGCTCATTAAAGTCGATTGGGATGACCTACTTCCGGATGACATTAATTGTGATTGGAAGAAATATCTCTCGGACTATCGAGCTCTGCAGAACATAAGTATTCCTCGCTTCGTCGGATACATACCCAAAGAAAAGATTGAACTACATGGTTTCAGCGATGCGTCAACGGATGCTTTTGCAGCGGTCATATATGTAAAGTTGATCAACTCCTTAAATGAAGTCAGAGTTCAACTACTGACATCGAAGACAAAGGTAGCTCCATTAAAAGTGTAAAACATTCCACGACTAGAGTTATGTGGTGCCGTATTGCTGTCCAAATTAATGCGCAAGGTGAAAGACGCGTTAAATGTGAATTCTACTGCGAAAACCTATTATTGGACTTACTCGACTATTGTCTTAGCTTGGTTGTCGGAACATCCAAGTAAATTGAAAACGTATGTAACCAACAGAGCAAGTGAAATTCATTTACACGCTAAATCATCTAAATGGCGGCACGTTGAGTCCCAATACAATCCAGCCAACTGCACGTCGCAAGATTTAGCCCCGACAAAACTCATCAATGACGAGCTATGGTGGAAGGGACCGGAATGGTTGCACTTCCCAAATCTAGAATAAAACTCCCAAACTGGTTCAATTTTAGAGAAGAAAGAGCCTAAGGTACATTTTCCCACGCATGAATCGAGTGACCTGATTTCCCGATTCCACCAACAGCATCAATCTTATCGAATTACTCAAGCTACCGAAGGCTTATTCGTGTGGTTGCCTATTGCCTATGGTTTAAATTTCATGATTGGTGCCCACAATTCTCATCATCTCGCGAACTACAGAAGACGAACTAAACCTGTGCTCGCCTATCGCAAAGTGTTTCATTTCCAGAGGAAGTGCGCCGGTTGCATCGACGCCAGTTGATCCCATCTACATCAAAACTACTTCCTTTGCTTCATATCTTGACGCTGAAGGATTAATCAGGGTGGGTGGACGATTACAAAACGCCAATATAAGTGAGTCGAGAAAGCATCCAATCATCATCAGTGCGTCTTATCCTCTGGCGATCTTAATAGTAAGGAAGTTTCCAGTCCAAAAGTTGGTAAAGAATTGTATTCACAAATGCCTAATATGCTTTAAATCAAATGCAAAGCCACAAACCCAGCTCATGGGAGCATTGCCCAAAGAGAGAGAAACTCCATCCAGAGCGGTCATCAAGGTGGGATTAGATTTGCTTTCCGTAAGGGGCGCCAAATCAACAAACTCCTACATTGCATTGTTTATTTGCTTATCCAAGAAGGCAAATCATCTTGAGGTGGTCAGCATGCATTGCTGCAATAAAACGATTTGTGACCAGAAGAGAACTATGCAGTGACATATAAAGCGATTGTGGTACAGACTTCGTTGGAGCCAATAAAGAAATAAAGGCCCAGTTTGAACAACTGAAAGGACTCACTCAATCATATCTCGCCCAAGAGCAAATAAACTGGCATTTCAACCCACCAGCCAGTTCACATTTTGGAGGACTGTGGTAAGCTGGGGTTAAGTCAGTGAAACTGCACTTAACTAAAACCATTGGAGACAATCTGCTGAACATTGTAGTGGATCTACAGATATTTCCCATACAACCAATCAGCATTTTCCCACAACCCACAAATCAATAACCAACGACCATTCGTAGACTATACAAATGCATAATCACGATCGCTTTGTAATGCTCACTTTGCAATGCTCGTGTTGCATTACACATACGAAAGTCTAATTCATGATTTCACTAAAAATAGACACAGGAATGAATGTTTGCACTAACCCATCACAATCGTGCCAGACTAAGCGGCACTTAGCGTTGACAAGTGCAATGTACGACATACTTGCATGTAGCCTTTAGGAAGAAACTTGAGTAGTCATTACTCATGGACTTTATGAGTGTTGCATATTTAAATTGGGTCATATGGAAAAATGCTGATCGATATTTTGGTTAGTAGAATGAATTGACTATATTCAATTCTTTCAGTTTTAGAGTAGAGATTATGTATTAAGTAAATTAAAATATTGGAGTAGGGATTATGTATTAAGATGTAAAAATTGTATAAAAGGAATTGTAGAATAGAGAAAAGATAGTCATAGTCTTACTTTTGACTCGTTTGAATTTTAAATTATTGCCGTAGTTTGGCAAAATGCTCGAGCCGTAACTTGGCTTTAGAAGCGCAACTCCTATAGCGTAACCAGTCGCTAAAGTATTAGAAATATAGGCTAGCTTCGATCAAGAATCCTGCGCGAGACAAGTAGCAATTCACTTGCCGGTAGGTACCCTTAATATAACCCTGTTTCCTCGCTAATAGAGCACTTTACCTGTACAGCGCTAATTCACGGATCTCCCTCGAGGAATATAAGATCCGGCGTTCGGCATCCAACACAGAGGACTTCAAGGCACCTGAAAAATCATCGGCGACGAATCATCTTTTACATGGCGATCCTGCAACCAACGATCCTGTGAACTTCAAGCATCTGAAGGATCAACTGGTAATCCACGAAATTATTTCATTACCACCACTGACACCAAAATTCCACAACATACGGAATACCTTGAAGACGGTGAGATAGCCAATATAACCACAGATGAGGAATTTCACAAGGCATTCGAGATATAACAGGCACAAAAAACACCAACGATAACCACAAACGAGAAGTATGAGCTTAGCCCAAATTTACGAGCACCACCATACAAGCTATCACCACTACCTGGCCCACCTCCAAGGAAAATAGAGGACTTCGTGAAGCAAAGTAAACTATATGAGCCACGAATAAACAAAATAAAACGTCGACAACGTGGAGGACGCAGATATAATGAAAAGCGTGAAAAAGCTATACTCCACAGGCTTATACACATCTCGGCCAATGAACAAAGAAGACAATTCACAGAGCGACTGAGCAACCTAAAAAGGAAAAAAGAATGAATAATTAAATTTTATTATATATATGTTATACTTACGTTAGACAATGGGAGATAATTGCAGTACTCAGGCTAACATTTTTTTAGAATACAGACAAACAATAAGCACAACAATTGTTTTCTTAATAATAATGGCATGTCTATATCTCTATAATAATAAGCAAAAAAGGTATGCAAGGAAGAAAGTAGATAGGAATATTGTGTTAGGACGAAACAATGTCTAGCTGAATCTAATTCTAATTGTCCTCACAGATGTCGCTAGAGAAGATAAAAGAGATATTTTCGGAATTACAAAATAATTTGATAAATTTAAAGGAAGCGAAGACCTATACGGTCAAAACTTTAAAAGAGAAATTAGAGTATGCAATCAATGCAGAAACTGTAGGTAAAAACCTTTTTGACGACGTTAAGGTAGGCCATGAAATAGAATTAGAATTGACATTTTCATCAGTTTGTAGAAACCTAATTACAAACCTGATACAACGGCTGAACGCTGCAAACATATTAGTAAAAATTGAACACAACATCATCTACACCGAAATGGCAGAATTTAACATAGAAAGTGCTATCAAGATCATACCAACATTTGATGGGAAGTTCTCTGAACTAGAGACATTTTTGACTATAATAGAATAACTAGAAAAAAAATTATCAGCAGAAGGTAAAATAGAGTTGCTGAATCTAGTTTTACACATTAAACTCAACACAAATGTGAGAACAGCGATAAGCATTTCATCAATCACTAGCATAAATAATTTAGAAACAGAGCTACGACTGAAGTACAAAAATAATAAAACTGTACCCCAAATATATACGCAGCTCGCAAGCATAACTCAGAAACGTATGTCCATAACGGCATACAAAGACAAAATATTATCTTTAATAAGTGAATTAAACCAATTACAAATTGGCACATTAGGTGCAGATGTAAACCAAGTTGCTAAACAAGCAATTCAGAGCATTCAGAGCAGCACAACCACACAGCACTTTCAGTGAAGCTATCACATTAGCCACTGAAATTGAAAACAATGAATCTCAACCACCAACCATAATACGTAAATAAAAATAACAAGTACAATAATTTTAATGCCAGAAGGCATAATACCCACAATGGTTATAGAAATAGAATTGAGAATCGCGGAAGTTACAATCCACCACGCAACAATTTCAATAATAACTCTTTTAAAACATATGCTAGGTACAATGATAGGAATTCTAACCCTAACAGAAATTTTAATAGAAACAAATTTGATTATAATACAGGAAAGTATAATAACAATCCCCATAATAACAGATACAATACTAGAAGGGTAAGATTGATAGACAACCAGGGAAACGTGACAAATTCCCGAGGGGAATTAGACAACTCACGGGCATAACAAATGAAACTACAATGTCACTCGGAACTATCAAACTAAATTTCAACATTGAAGAAATTATTATATCAAATACATTTCATGCTGTAGATGAGAAATTCCCTATCGAAACTGATGGCATTATAGGACGAGACATGCTAATCACGTATATGTGCAAAATTTACTACGAAACATATACCATATCCTTCAGTACACAAGACAGAGACATAGTATTACCAATGTACACAAGAAAAGCTAACATGGCACACATAACAATTCCCGCAAGAACAGAAGCGATAATACCTATAGACGTAGACAGATCAGAAGACAGCATAATACTAAACAAAGAAATCGAAAAAGGGATATTCTTAAGCAATTGCATAATTCCAGCGAAAGGTATATGTCATGTGAAGATACTCAATACTAACGAACATGCCATAACTCTGAAAAACTTTCAAACATAGGTAGAACCACTGAGGAATTATGAGGTATTAAAGACAACTCGGAAATTTGACAAAAAAACGATTAAACGAACTATTAAACGTAATGAATACCAACAGTCTTGATGAACAAGCAAACAAGAGCTTGCAAGAAATAATTATGGAATACCAAGACGTTTTCCATCTGCAAGGTGAATACCTCACAAAAAATAATTTCTACCAACAAAAACTCAACACCTGCGACGAAAAACCAGTCTACATAAAAAATTATAGGTTACCTCAAACTCAGAATGACGAAATTCTTAGGCAAGTACGGGAACTAAAAGATAATGATATTATCGAACAATCCACAAGCCCGTACAGCTCTCCATTGCTAGTTGTACCTAAGAAAAGCTCGGATGACACCAAGAAGTGGAGATTAGTTGCTGATTTCAGAAAACTAAACGACAAACTGGTGAACGACAAATTTCCATTAACAAGGTTAGAAGACGTCCTAGACAAACTAGGTAGGGCAAAGTACTTTTCAACCTTGGATATGACTAGTTCGTTCCACCAGATTGAGCTAGAAAAAGAATCAAGACCTTTAACCGCTTTTTCCATCAATGATGGACACTACCAATTCAAAAGATTACCTTTTGGATTGAAAATATCATCAAACAGCTTCCAAAGAATGCTCACTATTGCCTTTACTGGTCTGAGCGACTCAGCATTCTTATACGGAGACGACATCATGGTTTTAGGATGTAGCATGAAACATCATAATGAAAATTTAAGAACAGTTTTACAGAGACCTCGTAAGTACAATTTGAAGTTAAATGCAAATAAATGCAAATTTTTAAAATCAGAAGTAGTTTATTTAGGACACCTTATTACAGCAGATGGTATAAGAACAGACCCTGCTTAGCATGAAGTAATTAAAAATTATCCCATCCCAAAGACCGCGGATGACGTGCGAAGATTCGTAGCTTTCTGCAACTATTATCGACGCTTCATACCAAACTTTGCGGAAACGGCAAAGAATTTGAACTCTCTTTTAAAGAAAAAAGCACCGTTTGTTTGGGAAGAGGAACAGCAAAAAGCATACAAACTTTTAAAACGCAAACTGATTTCACCTCCTATACTTCAATACCCTGATTTTGAAAAACCCTTCATACTTACTACAGATGCGTCAAATTTTGCACTAGGTGCTATACTATCACAAGGAGAAATTGGTTCAGATCTACCAATCTCGTACGCGAGCAAATCCTTAAATAAGCACGAATTGAATAAACCTACCATAGAAAAGGAACTATTAGCGATACATTGGGGCATAAACTTTTTTAGGCCATATTTATACGGACGGAAGTTTATAGTCGTATCAGACCACAGACCTTTGGTATCATTGTTTACACACACAAATCCATCTTCAAAACTTACTAGAATACGTCTAGATCTATCGGACTACGATTTCAAGATCATATACAAAAAGATCATATACAAATGCGGATGCGCTGTCAAGAATACAAATCAACAATGAAATGCTAAAATCCATGATACCGACAAACGATGAAAATATTAGCAAAAAGTTATTGGCGATAACTAGAAGTAAAACGAAAAAGGTACAAAGTGAAAATAAAAATACAGAAATCGACAAGCAAAGTGACAACCAAAACGAAGAGATTAATCACCTCCATGCGTTTGATTGCACTTCTTTGTCAGATATCAAAGGGGCGATGAAACTGAAATTTTATATGCTAGCTAGCAAGAAAAACAAGAAAGATGATATATCTATAACTAAAGAGAAAGATTTTATAGTAGTGCGCTACAGTGATAAAGTTGATGAGAAACCAGTTTTCTTCAACGATAAGCTGAAAGTTCATGATAACTACAATGATAATTCATACACGAAATTAGTTTCTGTCATGAAGAAGTTGTTAATATATTCAAAGAACAATAACATAAACGCACTATCTTTATCTGCTAATGATGATATATTCAGGTACGTACCGAGAAATGACTTTAAGAAATTATTTAATGCGTTGCAACGGGAAGAAAGGTATAAGTTAAAAATATTAATATACAAGTTATCGCGGTCGTTTCCGTAGAAGCCAAAAAAAACACGAGCGTTTAATCAAACACCGATTTATTAGATACCCAAATTACAACTGACTTAAAAATACAGTTTACCTCTATATATTGAATAATAAAAAGTACAAATTAATCGAAATAAGCAATATCTTCAACCGCAGATGGCAACGAGCATAGTAGGCAAAAATGTATTAAGCAATTGTGCGAAATATATGTAGGTTGATTGGCCCTAGGCCAATGTACTTGTTGGACTATGGACGTCGGAAAAATTAGGTGCTGTTACATGCACTTAGTGGTTACAAGCCAATGTACTTCTTGGACTGTGGACTTTAGGAAGAAAGAAAAAGGTGACATGGAATGTGTTAACTCCTCCCTCCTTAAAACTCTGTGTCCCACAGATTAAAATGTTACCCTAACTGGATCCGGGAAGGTATAAGATACGCTATTTTCCAAAATTGCTTTAGAGTTTTTCTGCTTGAAGTAAATGAATGAAAGAACAAGGGTCAGTGATATTATCAAAATAATGATTGATGCGTCGGATGTAATAGATAGAGTATTTCCAAATGATAAATTTTGTAGCTTCTTTACATTGTCCAAGTGAAGCTTATGAAGGTATTGGAGATCCAACTTTATTTCCTTTTCAGTTAGATTGGTTCTCAGGATCGAAGGTAAGAGGTGATAGGATTCGATTTCCCTGCTGGAGTATTCCACGTCATTAATTTGCACGGTGTCATTTCGGAAATTAATGAGGAATGTACCGTTTAGCGTTTTGGTTGAATTCTTTAGATGGATTTCGCCAGCAAAATTTGTTAGAAATAATGTATTTCCGTTGATAAGCTCAATTATGGGATCAATATGGTACTGATAATCGCAAATTGCATTTCCTCCGTCCAAAAGTTGAGAGAGGCATTCAGTATGGCTTAGCCTCCGTAGTTGTTTCTTCTGGCATATAATTGTACCTTGAATCACAGAACAGTCCTCGTTTATTCCGTATTTGACCAATTGTGAGACCAGCAAACTAGTGTAGTTCAGGTGGATCATTTTGCTGTCCCTAGTTGTAGATCGGACGAGAATGTGGTTGAAGTCGGTTTTCTCTGTCTTAGGAAGACAAATAACTTACAAAAGAATTGGACCTTTTACTAGCATCATTGGTGCGGCGTACTCAATGGCCTGGATGTCATTACCATAGTGAAGAGTTTCCACTTGGGAGAGTATTTCATTGATTTCTTCTCTGTTCAATAAATTGGAATTGATTATGCCCTTTTTTGCAAGTTGCCCTGCTAATACTAATTCATGGATTTCATCTTTCAAAATCTCTATTTTATTGAATAGCAATATTTCGTATTTATCATTATTATGAATATTGATGTCGGCGATAATTCGGTTGTAGCTATCGAGTAGGCCTGCTGATACCTTGGTGATATACTGGTTGATCTTGTATTGTTTGTTATTGTTATTCACAATATTGTTCTGGCTTTTAACGATGCTGTCCCAATCAGTAGCGTCCGGATTTCCCGCAATCCATTTCCAGGCCGATCCAATCCAATTTATTGATCTTTTCGATTTATGAGGTGCTCTGTACCGTAGCTGTTCAAGTAGACTATCAACCTGAGAAAGTTGATGATAGAGCTGTGGTACAAGGATACTCGTCCCATTGATTCGATGTTGAATTACTGACTTCATATTTGTGACAATTTCGTCGTAGCTGCTGAGGTTAACCGAGTGAACTATTTTAAAGTCTCCATTTGTGATTCTTCCAATTCCTTGCTTTATAGTGATTATCGGATTCTTATATTCGTAGATGTCCACCGTTGCTTCAACCGTCCATATGATTAACCTGAAATAAAAGGGGTATTCTTGAGGTGGGATTTATGAATTCTTTTCCTTGTAGTTGTTGTGACTGTGACGCGATTGTCTTTCGAAACGATTTCCTTTTTGAATAGAGGTTTATCTTTTGATTTGATTTGCTTATCGATCCGGAAAACAATATCCCCAGGCTTAAATGTTTTAGGATTTGCTCTTTTTGCGTTGTGTTTGTTCCTTTCAAGTTTTTGCTTCCGTGAGATCTCGTACTTAACATTTGCGTAGAGCTTATCTTTAAAGTCTAATATATTTTGGTAATTAATACGTTGTGACCTAGCAAAAAATATGTCGGCAGGTTTCCTCTTCGTGGCAGAATGAAAAGAAGTATTATAACGATCAACTGCTATATAAACTAGTTCTTTTGTGTTAATATCGAGGTATTCTTGTCGAAGACATCTGATGATCTCTAATACGATTGAATGAAGTCGTTCAATCGTACCGTTTACTTCGCTTTTCTGAGCTGGTGTAAAATAAACCGTTATACCCAATGCTTCCAAAAAATTCAAAATAGTCGGGCTTATGAAGCTTCCTTCGTTGTCCATCACCAGTATTTTGGGAGCTGTAAAATAATGCAATACCTTGGCTAGCTTGTCCCGAAGATGTAATGCAGATTTATTCTTTACATGAAAGAATTTCCCAAACTTGGTAAATTTATCCACACAAGTTATAAATTTTTCACCAGCAACTTCAAAAATGTCCTCGTGCAGAATCTCTGTTGAATATTCAGGAATTGATGTCTCTTGTAATTCTGGTTTCGGTGGATGGCGATCATATTTATTGATATTACAGATATCACAATTAGCAGAAATTTTTTTTTCAGGCTACTCATTTTGGGGAAGTAATATTTTTCTAGGATTTGTTCCCTGCATTCTCGATGGTACCTATGGGCTCTGTGGTGCTCTTGCCGAATAATTTGTAGCTTGTTTTCTTCATCAGCAATGTCCTGAACCAACCGTTGAGTAAATCGAATTTTAAATTTTGAGAAATGTTTTTTATAGATTTCCTGAAGTAGTTGGATTTTTCACTCGGGGATTTTGATTCCATTTATTATGTTGGGATTTAAGTTCTCTTTTAAGTTTTTCACAAGGGAATCTTCGTTGATTTCATGCACCTGAATATAGCGTCTATGATATGATGGGTGTGGTTGTTCGTATGCGATTACTTCCTTACCTTCAGAAAAGACAATTTGGTTCTTGAATACGTTGAGGGGTGCTTCGCAGTGTGGAATGAGATCAGAAGCGTCCTTTTCTGCGCTATGTGCCGTTCCTGAACTATAAGTCAAGATGTTAGCTTCTAATGGCAACCGGGAAAGAGCATCAGCTACGACATTGGTCCTTCCAGGTTTATAGATTAGCTCATAGTTAAATTCCTCAATTCTCGCTTTCCAGTGCTTGAGCTTGGCATTATGATTACTATTGCTCAGAGCAAAGGTAAGCGGCTGATGATCCGTTAAAATTTTTATCCTTTTCGCACCGTAGAGATATGTCCTCAGCTCATCAAGGGCCCAAACTATCGCAAGCATCTCCTTTTCATTCGCTGCGTAATGTTCTTCTGTTTTATTCAGTGATCTGGACACATAGATGATTGGCCTGTCTTTGCCAATTTCTCCTTGCGAGAGAACTGCTCCAATCGCGTAGTTTGACGCATCTGTCGTCAAAATGAGTGTTTTACTAAAGTCGGGGAATATTAGTATCTCAGAGGAAGTGAGGAGATGTTTCAAATCATTGAATGCCTTCAATTCATCTTTACCGAGCTTGATCGTGGTTTTCTTTGAATGGTTGGCTTTGATTTGAGCATTTTCACCCCTGGTCATGTTAGTAAGAGGCTTCGCTATTTTCGCAAAGTCTCTTATGAATTTGCGATAGTAAGATGCCAACCCCAGAAATGCTTTCAAATCCTTCAGATTTGTTGGAGCTGTGATTCGGCTAATTGCTGAAATTTTCTTGGGGTCCCGTAGAATACCTTCTTCGAAAATAATATAGCCTAGAAACTCAACCTGTTTCTTCAAAAAGGAAGACTTCTCGAGATTTACTTCAAGGTTTGCTTTAGTCAGCTGCTTCAGCACTGTTTCCAAATTCTGCAGATGTTGTTCCTCCGTTTCCCCAAGGATGATGATGTCGTCGATGTAAACGTAGCAGATTTTTCCTATAAATGGTTTCAGAACATCATCGATCGTTCTCTGAAAGATGGCTGGTGCGTTCTTGAGCCCAAATGGTAACCTGGTGAATTCATACTTTCCATTTGCAGTGGAGAATGCGGTCTTGGGGATATCGCATTCTTTCATCTTAATCTGATAAAATCCTGACGTCAGGTCTAGGGTGGTAAAATACTTTGATTTACCAAAGCTCGCAAGAGTATTTGTGATATCTGGTATCGGATATGTGTCTGAAACGGTTACTGCATTTAGCCTTTTAAAATCAATAGCGAGTCGGTACTGTTTTTCGCCAAGGGAATTTGGTTTTTTCGGGACGATCCACAGTGGCGAATTATAAGAACTTTTCGAAGGGCGTATTATGCCATCAGCCAACATTTTTGAAATTTGTTTGTCAACTTCATCCCTTAGATTTAATGGATAGGGATACGATTTGGAGTAGATGGGTTCACATGTTGATGTCTTTATTTCCGCTCTAATATTTGTTTCGACAAATTCACAGTCACTAATGGGACCGAAAGTTTCAATAAAATTGTCCAGAAGTTTACGAAGTTTTTTCTTCGTTTCACTTTCTAAATGATCACCTTTAACTTCGATGTTGTTGACCTGCCGGGATTCTTTTGCCTTGAGCGGAATCTTGATATTCGGTTTAATTGAATTTAATTTAAGAATATTGTTTTTCCTATCAATCACGGCATCTAGTTGTTTCAAGGTGTCATCACCTATTATGCCGTCGAATGATATTAACCCAGGCAAAACATAAAAATCCAAGACGGTATTATTACCTGCACATTTGAAAAATTGACCAGATATCTTCCTGGTAATAAGTATCTCCCCTGCGGCGGATTGAATTTTGAAGGGGGTTGAGATAGTTTTTGCGTTTTGTGAAACTTTGGTCGAAATAAAGTTTTTGTTCGCACCCGTGTCGATGAGGAATTTTAAAATATGACCATTTTTAATGGTGTACTCTAAGTATGGTACGCTAGAGAGGCGTCCATCATAAAATTTAGATGATTATCACCATATTCCTTATCATCTTCCTGAGAATGATCATTATAGAGATTATCTATTTCTTTGTGCGTAACTGTAATCTTCCTCAGAAGGGTGGTCAGACTCCTCTATCTGGTCCTGCAGCTCCAGATTATATAGGCGCTGTGATTTCCTCGGAATATTGGAAGACTCATCAGAATGCTTGATTGTGTCTGCATTAAATGGTCGGTTAGAGTAATCTATCTGACGAGTTTGAATTGACTTGTCAATATCCATGGGAACCGCTGGTTTAGGATGGTTAGGCCTGGCTGGTGGTTCCTGTAGGATCATTGGGTACTGAGTCCTGCGCTGAATATTATACACTTGATTCTTTTCGAGTGTACTTAATCGTGGATTAGCCATAGGAGTCCTGACTCTCACAGGTTCGAAACGAGGATTGAAAATTTGATTTATAGGCGAGGATACTGTATTGTTAAAATTATTGCGATGGATTGGAAGATTCCTAAAATTAAGATTTTGGAATTCCAGACAGGAGGCAAAAGCTTCTGGCAAAGTTTGGGATCTCTGAATCACGAGAATTCGCGAAAGGTCTCCGTTGAGGCATCTTATAAAGACATCTAATGCCCTGTTTCGATGATTTTCAGTCAAAACGGCAATAGTCTCCTGGGAATGATCCTCAGTCTTTATTTTATTAATAAGAAGGGAAAGCTGATGATTCACGGATGCATAGAATTCGTCCACGCTTTTCCTTCCCTGGGACTTTGAATGGAGCTGGTGCTCCAAAGTACGAACATCTCGTTTGTCGGCGTAATGTAGTGACAAACATTTCTTGATGCTGGACCAGTCATCATCAAAGATGTTAAAAGAAACGAGGGCAGCATCAGCTGACCCTCTAACCTGCTGCCTAATATGGCGAAGTATTGCCCTGTGAATAGGCTTTTGACGCACAATACTGTAATCACCCGAAATATTTTCGACACTATGGACCCATGAAATATATTGAACAGGGTTCCCGTCAAACACCTGTAGATCCGTCACACAATCAGGGAGTTTCATGATATCACTTAAGTCTTGCTCCGTTCTTGGAGATGGAGCATCTAATTGGATTCGTGCGCTAGAGGATTCTTTCAATTTCTCTCGCTCGATAGCCGTTAGTCTTGCTTCCAATTTTTTAGAAAGCTCAATCTGAGCGTTAACCGCCCCAGCCAGTTGTTTAAGGGTATCTTCAATGGCTTCCATTGCCGCGTTTTAATTTGGGGTAGCACAGGCTCAGAATGAGGAATTTCAGAATAAGAAAATGGGTTAGGGTAAATACGTATTTCGCACAATACACTTTTTTCACTAAATAGTTAGCACACGTTTGAAGATATTTCACATTAATCTTCACAATATTTGATCAATTAATTTTCGTAGAAAATCTACATAAAAAATTTATACAAAAAATCAACAGTTACAGTAGAGGTAAACTTACAATAAGTAATTTATTCTCTGCATATCCGCTTCCGGCTCGGGATCGTCAGTAGTTTTCCTTTTTGGCGAATACCGTTGAAAGTTGGAGAACGCCTACTAATGGTACTGATGGACCACACCTGCACTGCTCGGATGTTAACTTCCACTTCTTGTAAAATTATCGCACTTCAGCTGCACATTTGCGACGGATGATAATTTTTCGGGGTTTGCACAATTTCCAATTGCTTAAATGTTCACGAATACCGTGTTCTCGTGGGAACGGGTTGAAATAAACTTTCCGAATTTGCCGTGTTTTCGTGGCAACGGTTTTAATAATTTCCGGGTTTACCGTGTTCTCGTGGGGACGGTTTAAAAAATTTCGGGTTTACCGTGTTCTCGTGGGGACGGTAAGAGTTGCTCGGGCGCCAGTTATCGCGGTCGTTTCCGTAGAAGCCAAAAAAAACACGAGCGTTTAATCAAACACCGATTTATTAGATACCCAAATTACAACTGACTTAAAAATACAGTTGAAAAATTGAATAATAAAAAGTACAAATTAATCGAAATAAGCAATATCTTCAACCGCAAGTGGCAACGAGCATAGTAGGCAAAAATGTATTAAGCAATTGTGCGAAATATATGTAGGTTGATTGGCCATGGGCCAATGTACTTGTTGGACTATGGACGTCGGAAAAATTAGGTGCTGTTACATGCAATTAGTGGTTACAAGCCAATGTACTTCTTGGACTGTGGACTTTAGGAAGAAAGAAAAAGGTGACATGGAATGTGTTAACTTACATACCGCCCATATGAATTCAAGACGTCAAAAAGCAAAACGAATTAATTATTGAGTACCACAATTCGCCACATGGAGGACATACAGGTGTACATAAAACTTTGTTAAAATTGATACAGAGATATTGTTGGAAGGATATGAAGAAAATGGTCAAAAAACATATAAACCAATGTGAAGAGTGCAAGATGAATAAAATAACTAGGCACACCAAAGAAAAAATGATAAAAACCGAGACACCATCTACTAGCTTCGAGATTGTAAGCGCAGACATTGTTGGCCCGTTGAGAATTTCCAACAACTACCGATACATTCTCACTATTCAGTGCGAATTAGCGAAATTTATAACTGCCATGCCCATAGAGACTAAGGATGCTACCACGGTAGCAAAAGCTATATTAAATAAATTTATCTTATTATACGGTCATTTCAAGATTCTAAAAACGGACTTAGGGACAGATTTTACAAACAGTCTAATGAAAGAAATATGCGAGTTACTACATATAGAACAAATATTTTCAACCCCTTACCATCATGAGACGTTAGGTGTAATAGAAAGGAACCACCGCGTATTAAACGAATACTTACTGTCCTTCGTTGATAACAACAACTGGGACGAATGGATACCTTTCTGTACATTTTCATATAATACAACCCCACATATTGACACAAATTATACACCTTGCGAACTAGTATTCGGCAAACTATCCTATTTACCAAATGACATTTTACGCAATTCAGAAGAAATGTACAATTTAGAGAATTACAGAAATGAATTAAAAATTAGATTAAAAATGTCTCTAACAAAGGCAAAGGACTTAATTGAAAAAGCAAAAACAATTAGAACAAATAAAGAAACCATTAAACATAGAAATAGACAATCTTGTATTATTAAAAGTAGAGAACAGAAGAAAACATGAGAAACCGTATAAAGGTCCATTTAAAGTACTAAGTAAAAATAATGTTAATACACTATTGGACATAGATAATAAAAAAAATGGATACACAATACTAGACTCAAGATTTTCAAAAAAAGAGGGAATAACAATGTATAAAAATATAATATGACATGTAAAAATACCTATAATAAGTCTCGATTTTGTTCCCAAACTCTCACCTCAAAAGGTTAAGGGTGTAGTGTATCTACAGATATTTCCGATACAACCAATCAGCATTTTCCCACAACCCACAAATCAATAACCAACGACTAGTCGTAGACTATACAAATGCATAATTTACGATCGCTTTGTAATGCTCACTTTGCAATGCTCGTGTTGTATTCCACATACGAAAGTCCAATTCATGATGTCACTAAAAATGTACACAGGAATGAATGATTGCACTAGTTCATCACGATCGTGCCAGACTAAGCGGTGCTTATCGTTGACAAGTGCAATGTACGACATACTTGCATGTACCCTTTGGGAAGAAACTTGAGTAGTCATTACTCATGGACTTTATGAGTGTTGCATATTTAAATTGGGTCATATGGAAAAATGCTGATCGATATTTTGGTTAGTAGAATGAATTGACTATATTCAATTCTTTCAGTTTTAGAGTAGAGATTATGTATTAAGTAAATTAAAATATTAGAGTAGGGATTATATTTTAAGATGTAAAAATTGTATAAAAGGAATTGTAGAATAGAGAAAAGATAGTCATAGTCTTACTTTTGACTCGTTTGAATTTTAAATTATAACCGTAGTTTGGCAAAATGCTCGAGCCGTAACTTGGCTTTAGAAGCGCAACTACTAAAGCATAACCAGTCGCCAAAGTATTAAAAATATAGGCTAGTTTGGATCATGAATCCTGCGCCAGACATGTGGCAATTCACTTGCCGGTAGGTACCCTTGCTATAACCCTGTTTCCTCGCTAATAGAGCGTTTTACCTGTACAGCGCTAATTCACGGATCTCCCTCGAGGAATATAAGATCCGGCGTTCGGCATCCAACACAGAGGACTTCAAGGCACCTGAAAAATCATCGGCGACGAATCATCATCTCATCAAAGAAATGTATACGGTTTTGGCTGGAATAGAGGCAATATTGAATAGTCGTCGTCTAGTGCCAATATATAATGATGTCAACGATGTGCAAGCCTTACCGCCAGGACACTTTCTCACCGGACAATCACTAAAAGATGTTTCCCAGAAACCTACTAGTGAAGATGTCAGCCTTTTAACAAAATGGCACCTTACTACTGCCTTAGTCCAAAGCTTCTGGAAAGGTTGGGCTACCGAATATCTTTCAAAGCTCCAAATAAGGCCCAAATCAATGCGAGTTTATGGCAACTTATGTGTCGGGCAGCTACTGCTTGTCAAAGGAGAAAAAGATCCTCCAACCAAGTGACCGTTGGCAAGGATAATCAAAACTCACCCAGGTCAGGACGGTCTAGTGAGAGCCGTGACGATTAATCTCAATGGGCGTCTAACTGAACGTTCACTTGTAAAGATATGCCCACTTCCCATACCCGCAGCAGAATAAGAAGCCACGAAGCAACAGGAGCAGGCGGCAACAAACGGCATATCAAAACCAATACCAAGCATCGAGCAGCCTGCAGTGTCATTAGAAGAAGCTCCGATGCGAGACAGTCAAGCTAGATCTAGGAGAAACCTTCGTTCGCTGGCGTTAGCATCACTCGAGTAAAAAGTGGATTTGCTGTTGAACATATTGGAAATGCGCACTTAAATCGTGTCTCTCTGCAGATCTATGTTGTAATTACATGGGCTGATATCCAGGAGGATATGAGGAATGTTCAAAGGGTTGTCGACAATTTGACTCAGTTAAGTCACACTAGTCTTAAGTACACGGATAGAGTTTCCTGCGATGGCCTTTAGCAACTTCTATCCACTATCAATCAAGATATCGTGCATCAGATACATACACTGCACTTCGTCAGGAGCAGACAAAGGCGTGGACTACTGGGTAGAATTCTAACATCATTTTTCGGCGTTAGTGATGACATTTACCGACACATCGAGACAATGCAAGCGAACCAACAAACCTTGAAGTATACTGTGAATAAAGAAACGAGGCTTTTATCCGAGCATTCCATCAGCTAAACGGAACAAATTCAATGATAAACAAGCAATTAGCCTTCTTCAATAAAGAGTTTAATGCAGCAGTGCAAAAAATCAAGAGATTTGACTCCTGGCTGACTACAATAGATCACAATGAAATCAATATCTAATTCTTGGGGATTCACCAACGAGAATTAAAGCTCATAATGGAAGTACAAAGCAAATTTGCAACCATTCTTAACGTCACATCTAATGGCAGACGCATTTTAGATCTGGTACAACCTGCAGATATGTTGTCAATCATCAACTAAACAGAGTCTTCTCTCCCAGCAGCTTTGAAGGTGTCGCATCTTCCGATAAAGGAAATTGCAGTCCACTGTCAACAAGATATTTGTTACCGGTTATCGGTTACCTACAAATAATCGATCATCAGCGATACGAATTTATGAAGACAACTATTCCTCATTTGCTTCTCAATTGAACGTATGCTATGTACGAAACTTCCGCAAATATCCTAGGTGTAGACTTTCATGGTCAAACCTACTTCGAAGTCTCCAAAGACGAACTACAAGAATGTCAACGCTTATCCAACGAAACTCACGTAGTACTGCTCAGCATCATATTCAATCTAAGAAACAATCCCCATTGCATCACCAAGGTGCTATACAATTTGTGCGGAGGAAGCAACTGTACAACACGAACATTCTCTCTGAGCCAAAATGTTAGCGTCATTTGAAAAAAACTTTATGCGAAGAACAAATGGTTATTCGTAGCTCCGCACGTGATTCCAGCTCATGTCATTTACGAAGAATCTCGCGAAGAGATTCTTCTCTATTACACAGGCATTTTGTCCGTATCACTAGGTTCCACGTTGGTTACTCACGATTATATACTCATCACGGAGCGTCAACACAAAAGTGATAATTTCAGATATTCACCAAACCGAAGGACGTCTCATTCTCTATTAAGCATGAGCGAGTTCCCGTACTGACGAAACTCTACGTCATCAAGTCATCCGAAGAATACTCATCACTAATTGACGAAGCTCAACAAAAATTTGGAAAAGCAACAGGAAGCAATATGGAGATCCTACCACACAACTTTAATTTCATTAAGTTCCGTATCAGTTTTTATGATTATAACCCTAATTGTTGTATTGTTATATCTATGTCACGTCCAAATCTTCCGAAATACTCTCTGCAGAATTGAGTATAAATTTATGATGGTTAAGAACAGAGATTCTTGGTTCGTGCATTCCAAGTGCAATCAACCAGCGCATTCCAAGACAGGTGATGACACTGCAATTTGAAGGCATGCTCAGGTTTATCGCACTCATGGGCAGTGTAATGTGGCCCAAATCAATTTGTATTTTGCTGTCCCACCAATATTCCTTGCATAAGCATCAAGATAGTCTATCAATTGTAAACTTTAGACCTACGGTTGCTGACCTGATAGCTGCATTCTGCTGACAGGTCAGCTTTAAAGTGTATAAAAATGAAAGGATGACTAAACTCACGGTCAGTCATAATTAATAAACCGCATAGGTTAAATCTGTGTCGTTTTAATTTCGTCTGATATTAACTCAATAATTTAAGGATTATTGAGGTTATGATTAAACCGTATAATTTTAGGATTATAGTTTAGGCAGGGTAATTGCAAGAAGACGCTACTTTAAGAGATATAATTTGAGGATTTTATCTTTGGAAGCCTCGTGCTAAGCAATTACTCCAACAATCACTGACCACCTACCCATTAAATAACTCAACAAAAAATATACTGCGAAATAATTTAGCCCAAGGAACCAAGGATGGTTGTTTAAACTACAAGAGTACCAATTTGACATAGAGTATTTAAAAGGCAAGCAAAAAAAGGTCGCCGATTTCCTGAGTAGAGTTCCTGATACCAAGGGTAGAAACCAGGTCGAAAACGAATCAGCAAACGCATTAACAGATAATTTCACTGTTCACTTCCAAGAGAAGCAACAACTAGACCACATTCCAATGAAAGAGACTATTGTGAACAAATACAAGACCCAGCTTATCTTCGCCTACGATGTTGAGAACGAAAGGGAAATTTTACATAATCGAAGAATTATTTTATTAACATGCCAAAAAGTCGAGAACAATGGATCGGATTATTAAGAAAATTCAGAACTTCTTGGTGAATTCACACGGATCTGTCAGTTGCTAATAGAACTGTACATAAACAAAGTAAAATTAAGTTTGTTGAAGCTACTCAAGGAGCAACAAAAATGCGAACGTTAGAAGTATAAAGAAACATATCCCTTTATCACACTGAAGAAAGTTTACTTAGTGGAATAATAGAAACCTATAACCAATTGAAGAACAGAATATACTATCCAGAAACCAAGAAGGAAATCACAAAAATAATTGACAATTGCAAAACATGTCTTGAAACTAAATACGAGCGAAAACTAATCAAATTAAAATACAAAATCAGTGAAATTCCATAAAATGTTAACCAAATTCTTCATATGGATCCCTATTACTTCCTAAAACAGCCATTTTTAACTTCGATGGACAAATTTACGAGGAATATATTCGAATATCATCAACCAAACAGGCATTGGACGAAAAAAGCCGAGGCACTGGAAGATCATTTTTCCGAATTCGGGAAGCCAAAGAGACTAGTAGGAGGAAATGAATTTAATTCCATAAACTTGCAAGATTTCGTAAAGGAACAGCACGTAGAGCTACATTTAACTACCCCTGACACTAACACGAGAAAAAGCGATATGAATAAATTTCCCAGTACCATACAGGAAAAGGTAGTAGCAATGCGTAAGTTAGATTTAAGTATAGCCCAAAAAACTCACAGAGCGGTAAACCATTACAACAGCAGGTACCATACAATAATTTGAACAACGCCTGACCAAGCTTTGAAGCTAGTCTTGCACGTCTTGTCCAGTTAGCACAAAATAGGAAAGAAAAAATTGTTAGTAACCTAAATAAAAGTAGAGAAGACTTTCAAGAAAGTGCAAATATAATTTCAGTTAAAAATTATAAACGAAATTACTATAAGAACCAACCTAGACATAGAAAGGTTGAAAAAATGAGCACCCAACTAAAACTTAAAGACCACGTAAGTTTGTAGATGATGACATTAATATTAATCACACTGATATTACTAACTCTAGCGCTACCACCAATGGAAACGAGATTTGACTTTTACAAACTAAAAATGTACGAACAGAACTTCTACAGTTTGGTTTCAGCTTTGAAAATTCTAGACTCACTAGACTAACTAGTTGATTGTATATATATTCAAAACAGCGTTACCCACTACTAATTATTTGGAACTTATAATAGATGACGAATATATTCTTGAAATATTGAAAAAAAAATGTATGTTTTCCAAAATACAATGCAGTAAGAAAACGAGTTGCAGCCTCTTAATAACTATGTAACGAGAAATGATTGTATGTCGATTTAAAATGATGGGATCGATATAAGCAAAGGCTTCGGACTGGTAGTGATATTTTGTCACCTGAGTTTGCAAGAGTGACATCTTGCGAGAATGGCTTTCAGGCTACTGCCATTGCTGCGTCCGTCTTAGTAAAACCCTGGCAGGCATCGCGGTCCGTTCGAAGCTCGTCATCACTAGTCTGGCCGTGTAGGTTCAGTTGAGTTCAGACCCCTTATAAACTCTGACCCGGCTCTGAGCACATATCCTCGTAAGGGAATGTGCCAACTATCGCTTGGGGCCCTCATGCTTCGACATAGAAAACTGCGCAACGAGTGAAGATAGCGCCTGCGAGAGGGGACCCAATTGCAATGAGTACGTAAGGTACCAAAGATAGTAGGGATGGATCACTCGCCCCGGAAGGGAAGTAGGAGAAGGTGACGCGTCTTTCTCTAGGCCGCAATGTTCAATCAAGCAACAATCAGCCCACCCCCACTTCTAGGAGCACCTCCTCAGGTAAGTTTAGTGACGTTAGCGGCAACACCACAGAAACGACGAACAAGCCGGCAGAAGGATAAAATCTCACTTGAATTGGCAACCACCATATTAGAGGCTCACAGAGCCTCCGTTTCATAGCAAGAAGCAAATCATAAAAGATGCAAGTCTATTGAGGCAGCTTCGAATCAGACGAGTGCTTAATCGTGCCACGACTGGTCATGTCCAATCCTGCTCAGGGCAGGAGTTTTATTAAAGCGGCCAAGGATAGCCTCGTATGGGCTGTAATCGCCAGGAGAAGCAGCGACGGAACCATCTCACCGTTAAATTGGAAGATGGTGCAAATTGCTCTTCTCCGGGTGTACAAGCCCATACTGAAGACATACCAAGCTGTCGTGACGCTAGATGCTGCTAAGAGTACTTGTTCTCCAACCACATACATACATCATATTTAAGGTGGTTTTTGACCCTCCAATAAATCCAACCTTCATCAATAAAACGAAGACACATTGTGTCAAATACCAGTACGTTTTCCAGTCTGCACTTGAAGGCGGACCTCCAAAGATTCAAGATATATGTGGTTTTGAGGAATTTATTGGGACCTCTACGTCTGGCTTGAATGAAGCAACAAGATCTGCATGCAGTCTAACGAAGCGTTGAGGGCTGTATAATCCCCCATGGTGGAACAGTCACATTATATAGCTGCAAATGGAACGTAGGAAGTTTTTAAGGCGAGCTTAAAAAATTGAATGACTGAATAAAACTGAAGGAGTTCAAATACTCTATCGGAAAGCCTAAACGCACCTTTTGGAGAAGTTTCTGTGCAGAAATATCATTGAAAAGTCATGACGAGTTCCTCCTTTTTTAGGGTCCTTTAAGGACGCAAATGGGTTCTGGACAAAATCAAGCTCTGTGATGCTAGCCTTCCTCATGGACACGAAAATCTTTGGTAGCGAGGATGTGCCTAACAAAGCTGATCAACATAAGCTCTCGAACTGCTTGTTAACCACTGTGCCAGTAAACTACAAGCTCCTACGCTAGGCAATCAGCTCATTTCAACTCTTCAGATCCCCTGGCATGGACAACATCTCTCCTGTTGCGATCCAGCGTGTAATCAATACAGCCTCATATTTTCCGTTACATATTGAGAATGCGGTTTTCTTATCTCAGATTCCTTTATTGGAATTTGATGGAAACGGTAAAACATTATTTTTCCCAAAATTTTATAGCACGTCATTAATCTCTGGAATTGAATTTTTGTCCGGAATCGTAACAGTATTCAACTTTGAATATTCGATGAAATTGCCATACTTATTTTTATTGGAGGCTTCCAATTTGCAAAGCACTACCCGAATCTATGAATTCTACGAGGAACAAGATGACCGTTTGATGTCATATTTTGGTATTTTCTTTTATTTTTTCAACTTCAGACTTAACGGATAGGGATAAGATTTAGAGTATGCAAGGCTATTATCAACTGTGCGAATATTTGCTTTCAATGTGGCTGCGTTAGTCAACTTGGCATCAGGTTCTGAAAATAAATTTGGATGTTGTTTCATGATTTAAAAAGTTTCTTGGTTTGCTCCGTTGACAAATGATAAATTTGAGGCTTAATTGAATTCACTGACTCTGAAATGTGTTGTTTGATAGGAATTTTGACATCATTTCCGATCGTTATGTAGTCTTCAGCAGTATGAATCATTGCTTTCAGTTCCTACAAGAATTTTTTTCATAAAAAAATTATTTTTGCAACCTCATTTTTGCAATACAGTAATCAGTGTTTATAAAACTCCAAACTCTAAACGGTTCTTGTAAAAAAACAATAAAACTTTTATTTTCGATTACAAAACATAATTCAAAAAAGTCACTATGTGATAAGAAATCGGCAAATAATATACCTGATGTTTCTTATTCTAAAGACTTTGTTGGGTAAAGCTTAAGATTATGGCCTCCAACTCACCTCCGGGAAGTAGGTGGATCGAAGGAGGGGGGTTCTCCGACTACTAAGGAATAAAAAGTTCGCGGCGGTCACGACCGCATGGGAAGTTTTGGAGGCTCCCCCACTAAAAAGATGATTACTTTGCCTATTTTAAGAGATTATATGAAATCGTAAAATTGATCTGAAAAAAAAATGTTTAGACATGTTTGGATGTTGAAAAAATAAAAATAAAAATATACAAAAACCCCAAAAAAATATCAATGTAATTTCTACAGCAAATGCCTCCAAAATTGAAATCGAAATTTTCAACATATCTTTACGTTTTAAGGTCTCAAGAGTATATTTTAAGTGTTTTTAGAAAGAAGTATGTATTTGTGTGTATGTGTGTGTATGTATGTACGTACGGACGTGACCAATGTTTTAAAAATCTATATACTGCAAATAGTTCTTGGAAAAAAACCAGCAAATTTTTTTTCTAATGACTATGAAAAAAAAAACAAATTAAAAATTAAAAATCATTAGGTCATCATGACCCTTCATGTCATTCACTATATCTCGCGAACCAAATATAGTATTTGCATCACTGAGATGTCAATAGACGCGTCTTAACATTTTCATAATGTTTTTTAGTTTCTAAAAATTCATTAGAATCGTTTTTTAATTTAAATAAATAATAATTGATAAATGTTCATGAAATTTATAAATAATAAATGTTGATGAAATTTATCAATTCTTATCGGATTTGAAGAGAAACCAGCAAAATCTTTTTGCATGATCACAAAAACAAATAAAAATAAAAAATAATTCAAAGTCATAAGTAGTAGCCTGATTGTTGTAAAATCTTGAAAAAAGCCAAATTCAGTGATTATGCCGAAGTGATGGCAATTTTTAACGCAACTGTTCATTATAGCCACCATGCGACAAAATTTCTCTCTTTCAGTCTGCGTAATAACAAAAACTGCATTAATTTTTGCTAGGGGTCTTTTGTCCTTCAGGCATCGATATGAAAATAACAAATAACGTCGAGAAGGCTTTGCAACCTGCCTCCACCGATTATTCCGGGTGAATATTCAATCAACACTTCATCCACCAAAAATTCTCACGTAATCAATGGGCGGTTCCGAAGATGGTACGATCAATATTAAGTCATTCCAATTACCGTTATGAGAGGTACATTGTTATTATTTAAAGTAGTATTATTTTCACATTTATTATTGTGTTTAATATTTTTAATATTTATGTAAATATTACTGCGAAGTTGATCGTGTGGACCTCAAGGGTTGCACCTCACGACTTGTCATAACTTTAGTCGCCATCACCGATGTTATAAGTATATTTTTTTTGTGTTTTCTGCCATATCGGAATGATTGAAATGCAAAGCGTGCGGAGATGGTGTACAATTTCAAAAGAAGGCACCCGAGGGCTTGGTTTCAGAATTGCAGTTTCATATACATAGGGTAAGCCGAGATCCAAACCTTCACTGTGTTATTTTCGACAGATAAATAATTCCTTCAGGGCGTCAACTTTCATTTTGCTCGTAGACCCATTTTGATTCGCTTCGCACTTTTCTTTGCGTGTAGCTTTCCATTCATTGTATGGCTTGGTGTGGGTACATTGTTTTTCCAAAATTGACATACTTTACAAAAAATAGACTTCACAATAAAATCTAACATTTTTCCTGGAAAATGGCCAATCAGAGCTACTACGTTTGCGCCAGGTACCATCACCCCGAATGGTCAGCTGGGTAACATCATCACTGGGATTATCTTTTGTATTTCTTCCTGTTACTCTTTGACAGCTTGTTTCAATGACAATTTATATACACATGAAGCAGCATTATAAATGTTGTTAACTATTATGTCATAGATTGTTTGCCGAACCGATTGCTCCACTACAACCAATGCTAATAAACGCATTACAAAATAGAATCGTGTGTTTATTTCATGAGCGGTTTTGGTGTACGGACACGAAGGTTTGGATCTCGGCTTACCCGATGTATATGAAACTGCAATTCTGAAACCAAGCCCTCGGGTGCCTTCTTTTGCAAATTGTACACCATCTCCGCACGCTTTGCATTTCAATCATTCCGATATAGCAGAAAACACAGTAAAAAATCCAAAATTTGATATCCGATGTATGGATCTGCAAGTAATGGGAAGTCCTTTGCAGTTTTTTGTCCAACTATTTGACTCACAAATCACATCTCTTGTGTAAAATATAAATCAAACCAACACCGAGTTTTTATATTGATCTTCCATTTTATTCGAATATTACACAAGTAAAACTATCCCCCTCATCTTGCCGAGTAAGTCGCTTCAGACTTTTTGGCCTTTTCTTCTTTCTAGGTAAACCTGAACGGCAAGCAACTTCTCCATTTTGATTACACACTTAAGGCAGACGCCATACCGCTTGATGTCTTCGATGGATACTTTGTCTCTTATAAAGTCTTGTTCATCTTATTCAGGTCGATAAAAATCAAGAAATCATCCGGCCTGGACGCATTCCCCATGTTATTCTCCGGCACATGTCCGACATTGCAATCCGAATTTATTGCTCGAACTTCCCTGAGATGTGGAAGCAAGCCAGAGTCTTTCTCAATTCAAAGAAAGGCAAGGCCGCTTCAAGCACGAAGAGCTAACGCCCAACCAGTTTGCTGCCAAATGCCAGCAAGGTGTGTATTGGAAAATCAACGACGAAGAATATGTTGGAGCGCGTTTTATCGACATGGAGAAGTCTTTCGATTACGTGTGGTTTGATGGGTTGATCTTTAGGCTCCTCCAGGCCAAGTTACCGCGCCCACTCATCACAAACGGAAACTTGATAACAACGCGCGACTTCAAGGTTTTAAATAGTCTGTAGCAAGGTACGGCTGAGGCTCAAATATACCACAATGCGAAATATGTGCGGCTGACGCTCGGAAATACCACAATCCAACAGGGGACCGTTTCCAAAGTGATGTTTGGTTTTACACACGCGGCAAAATCGCCAGGCTCGTTCTCGCAACCAGCGGCGAACTGGACTCTTTGTCTGCAGTTGTTGGCCCTGGGTGAAGTAGTGACTACTCGAACCCGTGTTCTTGATATTGATTGCCATCTGCGAGCTTTTCGTCTCGATCGAAGGGCAGCTTTGCGTGGGCGGTGCGTTGTTTCGAAGCGTGTTTCCAGGTGCTGGTCAAACTTCTTCAACTATTTCTATCACTGGTCTCGACACGAACTGCCGAAGTACAGAAATCAATAAACAATCGTAAAAATTTGAAACGGGTTAGTGGTAATCATATCCTCGGATTAAACTAGGATCCCTGCGTCCTAATCGACAGAACCTTTGCGTGCCGAACACCTGTTGCCTTCCCTTCTCATCTTCTAGTAGGTAAGTCCAGCTCGAGACAATCTTCCTTATTCGGAGATGCCCCACGTATTCGGGTGAAAGCTTCGCGGGAAAATATTTCGTGGCATCCGAAATCGCGTAATTCGTTTGCCAAACTTGCTCCCAAACGCGAAAGGAAAGATGGGGTCTCCAAAGAACATAGCAAGCATTTTCTCCGCCTCCCGTCCCACCCGTCGCAAAATGTCCTCTTGGATCGAAGCAAGGCCCTTGGTTCGGAGGTGTGGATTAATCAGTTCGGCATCCGAGTCGGGGTGCTCACCATTCCCCCGGAACGTCACCATTTCTCCACCCAAATTCACGAAATACAGGATAAGCTAAGCCCCTTCTTGCCTGTGATGGCGCAAGGCACAACTTATTTTGGCCAAATCGTGATCCCATCCGCGATGGTTGTCGGAGACAAAGGAGCGAAGCATTCTCTTTACATCATGGTTCCTTCGTTTCGCTTGTTGAACCAGGGGATGGTCAAACTTTAAATCTTCCCACATAGCCTCTAATGTCAGTGGCCATCTTCGGCCAGTAGTATTGCTGAGCCACCCGGCCCAGCGTCTGTTTAGCGCCCATATGCCCCGCTATAGGATCATCATGGCAGCGATGTAGCACCCCTTTTCTCTCACCCTTCAGAACCACCTTCTACCAGGCTTCGCTTCCTTCGAAATCTGGATAGATCCTAGGTACATTCTCTCACAGCATACCATCATTAAAGCGCCAGTCTGGGTACTGGCCACTCTTGCTAGTGCCCCTAATTTTTAGAGCTTCATACTAGGTATCGAACGGTTCCCCGGTAGCTACCAATTCAGCGATCGGGACTGATCTTGGTAAGGCATCTGGTTTCAATTGGTATTTCCCTTTTTGGTGTTTGACGTCAAAATCATACTGTTGTAGGCGCACCGCCCAATGAGTCAAACGCTCCGTTAGATCCTTTTGATTGTTCAACCAGACTAAGGAATAGTGGTCGATTATGACTTTGAATTTGGCCCCTTCTACGTATGGTCTGAGCTTTTCAACTGCCCAGAGCATCGCTAAACATTCCTTTTAAGTAGCCGAGTATCTCCTTTGCACTCTGGTCAGTGTGCGGCTAAGATAGCAAATTGCTTTTTTACCTTCATCAAAGCTGGTGCTGAAGACAACTTCAGCTTGCATTTCGTGAAAGCGGCCTAACACTGAGGAGACCATTCAAAACGCATGTTCTTACAAAGCAATTCAGTCAATGGAACCACAAAGGAGGCATGGACCGGGGTAAAACGCAGGTACCACGATACCATCCCAAGAAATTCCCGCACCTGCTTCACCGTTGTCGAATTGGAAACGCCCACCATGCATTTGACTGTTTCTGCGTCCACACTCAGCCCATGCTCATCCACCACGTACCCCAGGTACTTAAGTCTAGGTTGGCAAAAATGGCATTTGTCTGAACTAAGTTTGAAGCCTGCTTCCCTCAAGCGCCAAAAAACCTCCAAAAGGACCACCAAGTGTTTTTCATAAGTCTGTGTGACAATAATATGGTCCAGATACGTAAAAACATAGGGTTTCAAGTTTGGTCCTAGAGTCCGTTCAATTAAATGCTGCCAAGTAGCTGGAGCGCTCGACAACCCGAATGGCATCCTCCTAAATTGATATAATCCCCTACCCGCGATAGTAAACACTGTGTATGGGCTAGATTCCACAGCTACTGGTACTTTCCAATAGGCCGACTTAATGTCTAACGTGGAAATATAGCTCGCATTTTGCACTTTGATCAGAGTAACAGAAACGTATGGAAGCGGATAATCATTCCGAGCCGTCATTCGATTGACTTTCCTGAAGTCCCATCCTTGTTCTAGACTATCAAAATCGGCGAAGACCATGGACTTCACGAGTTCTCGACGACCCCTAATCTCAGCATCTCTTCCAGCTCAGCGTCGATATGCTTCTGAATTGCAGGGGAGACGGGGTAGTATCTCTGCTTAATAAGAGCGGAATTCGTACTTATGACGTGCCCCAAATACCCGTAACCCAGCCTGTCTCCCATATCCCGGAACTTCTTCTCCTCTACAGTTGCTAACCTTAGCTCCTCATGCTGCGTTAGAACCGATCAATCTAGTAGATGATCTGGTGTGGTAGTAGACGCTACGTGGACAACATCCCAGCGTTTGTCCTGCCGATTGATGTCTCAAAAAATCCGCCCTCAAAATCAAAGTGTAAGGAAGAGACGTTACCACCGGGATATCCACCCATTTACTTCCCCCTGAAGTCTAAAAGGTTCCCATGCCTGCCCTTTAATTGTTAGCTACCCACCCACCCCAATATCCTCCAACAGTTTCCACCCTTCCTACCCTACTATGGTGCGGGATGCACCAGAATCTCCCACCCCTTTTATTTCCTTTCAAATAATCTTCACGGTTAAATAAGGGTGGACATCTCCCGTACCAGGTTCGAACACGTAATTCACTCGAAAGTTTACGGCATCCGTACAGTCGGAGATCCCAGTGCCCACTTCGCCAGAAAGCGAGTAACTTGTCCGTTTCCCGATTGTCTTGCTGTTCAACCGGACGTTTCTTGTCCAGGCCACAGCGACCTTCCAGGTGAGCACGTTGGGCTACGGGATCGGATCACACCCGGCTGGCCACATCCGAAACGCCGGCATTCGCGGACGAAATGATCCATGCTCTGACAGTTCCAGGAGGTGATGCAACCGGTGGGGTTTGAAGTTGATACTGCATTCATAGCATAGA
Organism: Oxycera nigricornis; assembly: GCA_963942545.1. Taxonomy (NCBI): domain Eukaryota; kingdom Metazoa; phylum Arthropoda; class Insecta; order Diptera; family Stratiomyidae; genus Oxycera; species Oxycera nigricornis. Next base: position 77,727,173 of record OZ012660.1, read on the forward strand.
CTTCCATATAAGCGAGGTCGGGCTCTAGTAGTTGGGCTGTCCTCCGGGTCGGTGGAGGCACATAAGCTTCTACAGACATCATGGAGGCCTCCAGTTTGCGACCAAGCCGTACAGAGTCTGCCACCAAATCTATGGGCTGCATTCCCAACTGCGTCTGGAAAGATGGGGTAATGTTTCTTCTCAAAATTCCCAATTTCTCGGACTACGAACAAGGTTCAACAAGACGACGGAAAAGTCCGTCTATCACGGCGATGTATACCCCTATCATTTCGTCTCTCTTGCTGCGCCCGGTGCCGAATCTCTTCCCACAGTCGTACATTGTATTCGGGCGGTGGAAATTCTTCCCGTAAGTCCCGGCAAAGTTCTTCCGAACTTTAAACGCGTGCTCTTACCGATAGATACCATATTAAGGCTTTGCTCACAAACAATTCGGTAGCGAGTCGGAACAGTTGAGCCTTAGTTATCCCTTTCGCCACTCACAACTCCTCTACGCGTTCTAAGAATGCTTTAACGGATCCGCGGATGTCACTTGAAACTCCTTTCACGGTGCGTGGTGTCGAAAAAATTGGTCCAGGTTAGCTTTCATCAGTATAGCCGGAGTCCAGCGCGGAGCATTCACGCACGCTTTTTCTTTCTCCTCGTCGCCTTTCGCTTTAACTAAGGCATCCCCCATTGCCATCATCAGTTCGCTCCGGAGTTCGCAGACCTTCTTTTCGTGTTCCAACTGATCGAGTTGAATGTTCGCGAATCGCCTCAAACCGAACTCGATCTTGATTTTGATTTTCAGAAATACCCTACTCTCTACTTCGCCGTCAAATTTCTCGACGATAGCTCGGATTTCGGAGATTCCCCCCCGTACCGTTTTCAGGTCCTCCTTTGGTGTATAGGGATAGCTTCTGGCTTTCACTATCGATGCATCAAGCGCCCGCACCGCTGTCACCTCCGGTCGAAAAGTACGGCGCATTTCATTCATTTTGTTGTTTACGAATACACAACTCATACGCCAACTCATCTTTGCTGAACCGATCTTTAAGAATCTTAACTGCCTTCGCCATCATCTCTGAATCAAATAATTTCTTTTCGACTTACTTACTACTTCCACTACTCTATCGAAAATTCCTCAAATGAAACGCACTGTACTCAATAAAGTAGTTTTGATTAAGTCACAAATCTCTACTTCAATTACGGTACTATTGCGAAGATCACGTGTGACGACCGCGACGAGATAGTTCTCATCTAGGCGACTCTTACGCCGTTCCCCGGTCTGGCCGCACTATCTACAATGTGGTGCTGGATGCTCCACAAAATCCTTCGCTCCCTGGTTACGAACGGGCACATTTTTCTCCAAAACTTTTACACCAATCCACTTCACCACTACGACTGCTTACGGGCCGAAAACGACTTGGGCGCCAAATGCTATCGTTTCCTCGCGTATAAGGACTTAAATCGGTTTCTAATCGAACGGTCGAGGCCTTCGGGTGATGGTCAGTCCATTGGAGACGGATCGTGGGTGAGACTCGTTCACCCTAATGGCCATATGGTCGATACGACTTTGTTTACGTGAGTTATGCTCGCAGAAAAAAGTGTCCGCGAACGCACATACGCACGTACACACACACACACAAACACATACATCTCCCTTTTTAAAAACACTTTATATATACTCTATAGACCTCAAAACGTAAAGAAATGTTGAAAATTTCAATTTCGATTTTCGAGGCGATTACAAGAACTTCCCATATACTGGGAAGTTAAAAACGGCAACAACAACAACAAGAAGGGCGAAAGTTATTGACCCTACCAGCATTACCGAGCCACAAGCGTTATCCGATTACGTGCGGCGGGATTAGGTTAAGAAGAAGAAACAGATTGTAAGTAAAATTAAGTATTTATAGATAGGAATTAGCTAGTTTTTTAGAAGAAAATAAATTAGTTCAGTAAATTAGAAAGTGTTAATGTGTGAAGTGGCGAAGCGGACGTCGCGTTTCCGGCTTCTCGTGTCGCTTGTTTGAAGCTCGCTATTCGGTCGATGGTTTTGGGTCGTCGCGAATCCTGTTCCCGTTTCCAGATTCGTGGACAGGCCAATCCCGACGCAGAAACTGGTGGCGCCCTTTTATAAAAATACATCTTCGCTGATTTAAGCCAGGTGAGATTGCCCAAACCGTGGCCAGGATCGGCTACGGTGTAAGAGTGGACTTAACTCTAAATATAGCAGTAACATTTGGCGCCCAACGTGGGGTCGTTAAAAAAACAGGACATTGAAAATTGGGTACGGCAGCGTTCGAACGGCGGATTCGTTCGATAGGTCCCGTGAGTGTTTGTGGTATAAAAGTGGCCATAATAATAGTGATGGCACGTGTGTGCAATCGCGGAAGTGTGAAGTTGCGGGAGTGTGAGATCGCGGAAGTGTGAATTTGCAGGTGTGTGAGTTTGCGAGTGTGAGAGTGGAAATGAAATTATAAAGGTACAGATATATATAGAAATAATAAAATAAATAAGTGAGTTTTCCTGCCTAGTATGTAATTTTTATTCTTCTTGTGCTGTCGTAATTCGAGTTAGGTTCAACATGGCAAAATTTACGGAGGCTCTAATCGATCGTCTTAGCGAGAACGAGCTTAGCTATGAGTTAGCAGTGCGTGGTATCACCGCTGGAACTGTGTCGGCGATGCGGATGGAGCTTCGGAAGGCACTGCGACTTGGGGTTATGCTGGATGCGTCTTTACCTTACCTCTTTACTTACCAGCAGGACCGGAAGGTGGTAGAGATGGTGACGGAAGAAGTAGTAGCGCTATCAACGGATTTTTGGGTGGATGAAAAGCCAACTGCGCTTTTGGTAGCCCAAGCTAAGACAGAGTATGGCCTGCGGAGGACCGCTAACCTGCTACGGGAGAAGAAAGCGGAACATCCCACAATCGAAAAGTTACGTCGGCAGCTTATGCTCGCCCTAGGGCATATGTTGGTGCAGAAGAGTATGAAGAAGCAGCTCTGGAGCCAGGAAGTTGGAGTAGATCGACGAGTTCTATGACAACAAACTTAAGACTCTGCACAGTGAAGCGCAATGCAACCGCACCGCGGCTTCAAACTAAACATGGAGTTAAAAGAGTCCACGAAAGTTTATAGTTTGTTCTCCCGTATCAAGGAGTTGGAGGCCCAAAATGCGTCCTTGCATGGACGCATACGGGTCATAGAAGAAAAGCTTCTATGGGATCAGAAGTGCTCATGCATCGAGCTAGAAGAAGATGTTCAGGAAGCTGAGGTAGAAGAACAAATGAAGGTCTGTGAAGCTAAACCTTCTGTGACAGATTTGGAAGAAGATGAGGACATCGATGCTGATGGATGGGTTTCGACGGTGATTGAGGGGAAGTCCACATGGGCTGAGGCTATGCCTAGAAGCAGGCAGTCGCGATTGGGTAGGCTTGGTAGCGAGCAGTCTCAAGGAGGTGAGACTGGGCCTGAGCGCAAGCAGTCTCAATGGGCTGGGTCTGGGGGTAAGGAGTCTCAGAGGAGTGGCCTTGGGAAGACAGGTAGGTAGCAAAGGGGACCTCATATGGGTAGTAGTTCAAAGGAAGGGGATACTGACACGGGAGGACCAAGGCGGAATCACGAACTCGATAGCGGAAGGAGAGATCATACAGAATAGGAGATGGAGACATACGATAGTACATCTTCAAGAACTGTAGGATCAAAGAAATAACAAAACTCCTTACAGCCATTAAAGAAGAATAAACTATTGAAGAAATTGGAAGAGGTGGTAAATGGGCGGTAAAGTTGTGTTAAGTTCGTTACGCTAGTGGTTTGCTTTCGTGCGTGGTGCTCAAGTTTGGTTTCGAGCTTCAGTCAACGCGAGGTCGGAAGTTAAATTGTTAGCCGTGTGCACGCTGAAGGCCGTGTCCACAGATCGCTCGGTGGCTTGTCGGATGAGTGCCATGAAGAAATCAAAATTTTATCATTTTAATATTGATTGCAAAGAGGAATTTTTTTTCACAATGAATAATAACAAATGTTTGTGCCTAATAGACAATGTGATCATTTCTCTACCAAAAAGAGGAAATCTAAATCGACATTATAGTACTGTGCATGAACATTACAATCGTGATTATCCTCTAAATTCAAAAATACGGAAGGAACACGTTCAAAAATTGAAGACTACACTCTACTTGCAACAATCATTTTTTTAAAAAGTTTGCGACAAATCCACATCCGCAACAGTGGCCTCTTTACGTGTGACACATACTTGTTTATTGGCGAAACACAAGAAATCCTTTACTGATGGTGAAATTTTTAAAGAAACGTTCTTAGCAGCTGGTGATTCATTATTTGAGAATTTCAAGAACAAAGATGAAATTATGAAGGCAATTTAGAGTATGCAATTATCAAGAAACTATATGGCGAGACGATTTGAGTTGTTAGCAAACGATATGCGTTTACAGCTAAAAAATGACTTCGAAGCTTGCACTCACTTTTCACTTCAATTCGACGAATCGCTTGATGTATGTGACACGGCGCAATTGAATATATTTGCACGTTTGACTTTTCCCGATTGCAGTACGAAGGAAGAACAAGTAAATATAATTCCAATTGAAGCAACATGCAAAGGGAAAGATATATATAACAGTTTTAAAGACTTCATTACATCAGAAAAATTACCACTACGAAAACTCGTTTCTATTACGACAGACGGTGCACCATCCATGGTTGGTAGTGAAAATGGTTTAATTGCACTCTGCAAGAAAGATGAAAATTTTCCCAAGTTTTTATCATATCATTGCATTATTCACCAACAAGCACTATGCGCACAATTCATATCATGGATCAAGTGATGGAAACCGGCATAAAAATCATCATCAGAAGCAAACCATTCCAGAGAAGAAAAGATTTATTGATTTTAAAACTTTGAACACAATTTGCAGCTTCATATCCTCCCCACTGGATATAAATGAAAATTTAATCGAAAATTTTGCTAAAAATATAGCCATTTTCTTTTCAATGGAAAGCTCTGACGTAGAATTACAATTAACTGAGCTAATAAACGATGTTACATTGGTCAATTTCAAAACTGATATATGGAAAATATTGAATCCAAATAAATATTCGTTATGAATTACATAAAATCTAAATATCGATCACGTTTGACAGATAATCATGTTGATGATTGTATGCGATTTGCATCAAGTAATTATCGACCAATATTTATATTTTTGTATTATTTTCAATTTTTGTATAATTTTGTAAGTAATTAAAAATGTACTATAAAAATGTAATTTAAAAATGTAATGGAAAAATTTAATGTAAAAATGTGATGTAAAAATAAAATGTAAATATAAATGTAAGTTGTAAAATTGTAATTTTTTTGGTTTCATAAAACATTAAATAAAATGTTAAGAAGACATAAATGATAATATTGGATCATTTTTGGGGTATTTCAAAATAATTGAAATACCCTATTAAAATCGATTTAGTATCTGTCCGTCTGTCTGTCTGTCTTGGATTGGTTTGCAAAAAATCAATAATATGCGCGGATATGAGTCGATGAACAACAAATATGTTTCCCACAAAATATATGCATAGAAATGCATGCTTTGAAGGTCATGATTTCTGGCAGATTTGGTGGTTTTTGAACAACCAGGCGGAAGAGCATAAATGCCAAGTAACTGTACATTGCAGAGCTACTCTCCCATTAAAACTGTTTCATTTAGGAATTGATAGCTTGAAATACCCTCTAAAGTAGGAGCAATCTTCCGCATACTGTGGTGAGTTTGGTGCTATGCCTGCTCCGTGCAGGCGAGGGTTCCGCTTTCTATACTCATCTATAGAGATGATGAGTTTCTTCCTGTAGAAATACAGACTTTAGTTTAGGGAAGGAGGAGGAACAATTGCAACCTACGAGCAATCTTTGGATTGCATCATGTTTGGCGCTGAGCAATGCTCGTGCAGCCGATATGTACCGAGTCAAAGGTTGCTAATGTAGAAGCAACACTTTGCCATTGTGAGGCAAAGGTTTTATTTTGCCGATGATAGGCAAAGTATCGCAAGGGGTGAGGCTGCCGATAACAAGGCAGGTATTAAATTAAACAACACACTTCTTGCGAGGTCTAAAAAGACTGTTTTTATTTTCCTAATTCTTTTCCTTTTATACAATTTAAACTCACTCCCTACTCTAAAATCTATAACACAAATTTCCAATACTTAATCGAAATTCCCTTACTTTACATTTTAATATAAACAATCCAACACTTATCATATGGTTTCTCATGAATACAATTGCCCTAATTAGAACTCATATTACTTGTCGAGGGCATTACTCTAGAATTTATCGTTACTAGTATTCATGATTCATATCCATTGTAGGATCATATTCATTTCATTGATAACCATTAGAGCTACATATGACAGTGTAATGAATAGATCAGTTCGTGTACGTGTTAAAAGCTTTAGCTCAATGCATTGTTTGTGTACATGCTACCAAGCTTTGTATGTACATTTACCGATGGTTTATGACCATACTACACCCCCATCGTTTTAGGAGATGAGAGTTTGGGAACAAATTCGAATCTAAATTTGGAATGAAATTTGAATCTAGTTGGTAAGTGTTTGGATTTGTGTATTACAATTACTTGACATTATTATTATTATTTTTTTGATTATAGCGATCTTATGATTACTTTAATTATTAACTAATACTATGTTCTATATTATTACAAGATTATATAACAATTACTACTGATTAAAATTTTTTTTTTATAGCTCTTCAATTTATATTATTTTTATAACTTTTACTACTTTAATTGTTTCTTTTCATAAATCTTCAGCCTATTATTGTGTATCCATTTATTTTTATTTTCAATTTCGATTAACGTATTTACACCTTTAGACTCTAATACTCTATATGGGCCTTTGTATGGTTTTTCATTTTTTCTTCTATTTTCTGATTTGACTAGTACAAGGTCACCTATTCTAGCATTTAGCGGATTGTTGTAAGATTGTTTGTTAATCTTTGCCGTTTTTGTTTTCTCAATTAATTCTTTAGCTTTTGTTAAAGACATTTTGAGTCTAAGTTTCAATTCGTTTGCGTAATTTTCTAAGTTGTAAATTTTTTCAGAATCTTTCAAAATATCGTTAGGTAAATATGAGAGTTTGCCGAAAACTAGTTCATATAGAGTGTAATTTGTGTCTACATGTGGTGTTGTATTATAGGAGAATGTATAAAAAGGTAACCATTCGTCCCAATTATTGTTATCAACAAAACACAGTAGATATTCGTTTAGAACACGGTGATTTCGTTCTACTACTCCTAAAGTCTCATGATGGTATGGGGTTGAAAATATCTGCTTAATTTGTAGCAAATCACATATTTCCTTCATTAAACTGTTAGTGAATTCGGTTCCTACATCCGTCTTGAGAATTTTAAAATGACAATATAAAAGAATGAAGTTATTTACAAATGCTTTCGCTACAGTATAGCATCCTTACTTTCTATGGGTATAGCAGTCACATATTTTGTCAGAGCAACATATGACAGTGTAATGAATAGATCAGTTCGTGTACGTGTTAAAAGCGTTAGCTCAATGCATTGTTTGTGTACATGCTACCAAGCTTTGTATGTACATTTACCGATGGTTTATGACCATACTACTTGGTATTATACATATAACGATATTCCACCTTCAACGTGTTTAGTTCAACTTTTAAGAATTATATAAAATACCAATTAAATTGTCTATAAGAATCTTATTAACAGTCGATCACAAGGAAATTTAAAATATAAAAGTAGCTCCCAGTGAACAAAAGGTTGGACACCCTGTAGTGACTACACTGATGAAACTACTTTTGCATTACAGTCATCACCTTCACCCCATTCGGACGGTCGTAAAAACATGTTGCGCATGCCTGCTCAAAAGTATTATCCAGACCATGCCAAGACTAAACGTTGTCGAAGCACTGAACGGGCTGCATATGATTAGCCCGTCCACGATGTATACACATGTTATTTCAAACACGCACACTCCCGCCGCTTCAGCATACATTCAAATCGAAATAGTCTTTTTCGGGGTAAAATCCATGTAGCCATTTCCTCGTAGTAAAGGTGGCAAATTGTCAAAGAGAAAATAAGTCTTTTTACTCTCAGCTTCTACTCGGTGCAGGCACAACGAAGCGAGTCGAAGAGAAAAAGAAAGTGTTCTACAGTGCGTGGCAAGAAGACTATGTGAAAGTAAACTACAGCATGGGCGAAAAAATGCTACATTATATTTTGAAATGAAATTAAATTATGAAAACTATATTGAAATATATAATGATATTTTATTGCATTTGCACTAATAAAGGCTCATCAATAAGTGGTGGGGCTGAGCTCCACTAGCCCCAAAGGTAGAGCCGCCACTGCAGTTGACTGGGTTCATATCTCTCAAATAAATTACTTTGTTCAACTGAAAACCTGCGTTAACTTTGCAGTATGTTGCTGGGAGCGCGAACCAAAATTTCGTCTATAATTGTAAGCTAAAAAAGTAACTTCTTGTTGTGACGCTGCGTTGACAAAATATCATAGAAATCTAGACACGATTCTTTTTAATTTTCACAAGACAACGCTTTACCAAGTTTGATTCCTACAAAGTTTACAATCGTTCTCTGCAGACTCAACGGTTTTGCTCCTTTTCCACCACAACCTGTGAAACTTACATTAATATTGAATCCAACTTTATGCAAATTTTACCTTTTATTTCGATGATACGTTCATTCACCACTGTATTATAAAATACTGTAAAATTTTTTAATTCAAACACTAAACATTCGTTATTACTTTCTTCACAATAATATGAATTCATTATATACAACTGACCAGAACTCTTTTTTTCAACGTTGGGAGGTGGAAGTTTTCAAAAGATACCGATCAGCTCCTGCCTCTCGGCAATCGATAAAACAATAAAAGAACACAACAGTCACTACTAGCTAGTTGACAAATCGCGGGAGTACTTAAATATCGATATGCTTCTTTGTGCAACTTCTTTGAGCCCCGACAAGATATTCTGAAACTCTTGAAGGGCGACACTCACTTCTGGAAACAGCAAAAGAGTAACTAAATTTCACTGTACTGCACTGCACTGAAACTAGCTATTTCACAAATGTCAAATTTAGCACTTATTGTTACAGATCTCCAAAAAACCGAAATCAGTTTTTTTTTGTATAGAATGAAAACTGAAAAACTTTTACTTCACTCGAGTTTAAAATTATCGAAAAAGCTAAACTCCGCTGGTCGGATAACACCGACAACCGTTGCCAAACTTGGTTTTAGTTCAATTCACACAGTTGCTTTTATGCCAAAAGCTAAAACCGCATTCATAACATCAAAAATACAATACAATACAAAATTTTCTTACACACAATTTACAACTATATCAATCGCAAACAATACGAGAGGGCAGTCGGCTACGCATATATGCAAACATAACGCCAGATGACGTTATCGATCCCCTCTTATCATCAACCCAGCCATCAGCTTCATTGTTGTTGTCCATGGAATACCACTCGCAACTTCTTATCACACTACTAATACACCGCCCATCAAAAATCCAAACTAAAATGAGCTTGATCTCTTACAAACGATGACATCAGTAGTAAGGACCATGCTTTCTCATCTTTCTATTCAGGTGTGCAGTAAGACAAGCAATACGGAAGTATGGTCATTTTTCAGACACGCGTCCTATGTAAACGGTATACGAAGTGTGGTCGTCTCGGACAAGGTTTTTTGCTCTTTTTATGCCGTGAATGGGTTAGATCTTGCATGAGAATTTCTATGTTAGGTATGCTTATCTCACCTTAGGGTGCGACATTTGATTTGAAAGTGCGATACTCCAGGCATCAGATTGTGTGGTAGCGAGATATTCTGGTGCTGTCGCCCTTGGCGGGATTTCGAATGAATTTTCTTTTATAGGGATGCAGGAGTTATGACTAGCATAAAAAACCAAGTCATTTGACAATTGCTTGTTTTCCCCTTCTCTTTAAAATTTTTTCAATTTAGATAGATGTCGGGGTATTTGACGCGTAACAGTTCCCGTTCATAAAACCTCCCTTTATGTTGTTCCCTCGATAATTTTCGGGAATGTAAGTGCGCGGCTGTGTTACCCTCACTTCCTTTATCGTAAATATCTCTGTAGACCAGTTCGGGGTGTAGCTTATTTCAAATACATGCTTGTGGTTTCTTGTTCGTACATAATCGCCCACTTTATACCTAGGTTTGGATGTTACTTTCAACTCCCAGTATGCTGTTGACAGCAGATGTACTTTATTCGTCGAACTTACATCCACAGGTCGCATGTTTATAGTGCGATGTTTTGTCCTATTGTATTGACTAACCAGTTTACTAAGAATACTGACCCAATGATAATTCACCTTCATACTAAATGTTTTCCACATTATATTTTTCAAACTGCTATTGAATCTTTCTACAATGGAAGCTTTAAGAGGGCTGTAAATGGAATAGTGGTTAATTTCATATTTTTTCATCCAACGTTGAAATATTTTGTTGTAAAATCCTTTGCCATCGTCAGTTTGCAAATTTCTAGAATTAAGGTTTCGACTACGAATCATTTCCATTGTTTTTGATACCTCAGTAGCACTATTGTCTTTTATGGGGAATGCCCACGCGTACTTGGAAAACACATCTATTACTGTTAGAAGGAAGTGGTAGCCTTGATTTTTTAAATAATAAGCACCCATATCTAACAAGTCTGCCTGCCACAAATCATCTAGTCCTTCGATAGTCACACGAAGACGGGTAAAGTTCTTATGAAGCTCATTAACTACCTCTCTTCTACTCATCTTGCTAACGTTATGAATAACAGAACCGCTATCTATGTTAGCTGTCTATATATAAAAAGTATTAACAAATATGATGAAATTCAAACACCCGTTCACAATATGGTTGCTAGACCATCAAGATGTGGAAAAACAACTTTTATTGAAAACCTTCTTAATAATATGTCATTGATACGGCACGAGTTATATATCAGAGATCAAATTCCGCCATATTAATTAATCTCATAGAACAGGTAAATGAAACGATTGCACAAAAAGCATGAGATAAACTCAAGTAACGGATATGCGACAGACACTACGTTGCAATTTTGCATTCACCTGTTCAAATAACATAAGTCGCGTACGCTGCATAATCTTGTTGAAATCGTTAAAGCTCAAGTCCAAGCTCAAGCTCATTTCGATAAAGTTAAGATTGAAAAGCGTTGATAGAATTTAAAATCTGGCAACCGTGACAGGACTTGGTTTGCATTTTCAATCGTGAGTTTAGTTTTTTATCGAAATGGAAAGAGCTAAAAAAGTGCGAGCTCCAAAGCGTGCAGTCTTTACAAAAGCATTAAATGCATTTGATGATAAGTGTGAAGCTGCATTTTATATAGATATTGAAGTTGCATTTCAAATGCTCGAAGAAAAAATGGATGAGTTGACAATTGCATCAAATAACGTGCAGGAATTGATGTATGATTCTGCAACAGCCACTGAGGAGGATATCCAGAAAGAAACGGATAATGCAAATGACTATCGGCTCAAATTCATCGAGGCTCGTGCGACTATGAAAAGGCTCACAAAGGAACATTCAAGAAATAGTGCTGTTCACGAAAATGATGACGTATCAGGCATTAATGTTGTTAATACACGACAGATTGAAACGAAAAATTACAATTTACCGAAAATCGAGCTCGCAAAATTCAGTGGTGATATTCGCGAGTGGATTAAATTTTGGAGCCTCTTCAAAAAGATTCATGAAGATGGAGTGCTAAGTAATGAAGATAAGTTTCAGTATTTGTTACAAGCTACGGTCTCAGGTTCGGCAGCTGATGTATTAGTGTCCAGTTAGAGAGAGAGAGAATTATTCGAAGGTTATAGCAAGTTTAAAGGATCGATTCGGTAGATACGATTTGCAAGTCGAAGTTTATGTGCGTGATTTGTTGCAAATTGTTTTAAATATTGGATTTAAGGCTAATCTACCAATTGCTTCTCTGTATGATAAGATTGAAGCACATCTAAAGGTGCTTGATATGCTAGGTGTAACTGCGGATAAGTATGCTTTTTCCATTGGTAGAGTCTTGCCTACCAGAAGAACTACTACGTGTTTGGCAACATAGTAGCTGCTCATTCGCAAGAGGTCATGATCAAGGCTCAGTAAACATTGATGCACAAGGACGTTTAAAACTTCTGATTAATTTTTTGAAAGAAGAAGTGCGCAACGAAGTGAGAATATCCATGGCGACGGATAAATTCGGTTTTTCAGTGAACAATAGAGAAAATTCCAAGCCAAATAAGATGAGTGCACAAACTTCGGGGTAAAATGTACCCAGTGCAACTAACTTACTTGCAACGAAAGAAGTAAAGTGTATATTTTGTGACCTTAATCATAAAAGTGCTAATTGTGAGACAGCTAAAAGGATGACTTTAACCGAAAGACAAAAACACGCTAAAGAAAAGACGCGCTTGTTTTAGGTGCTTAAAAATCGGACATAGTTACAATAGTTTTAATGTAAAAAACAAGTGTGAAAAGTGCGGATATAAGCACGTAACTATTATGTGTCGTTCAGTTGAAAATGTCGGGTCTCAAAATGCAAATATTGCCTTATCAGAAACGAACTTCGCCAGTCTTAGTATAGCTGTCCGAAGGTTCTTCTACAAACTATTAAGGTCAAGTTGATAGGAAAAAACGGTGATTGCAAAGTGCGAGCATTAATTAACACAGGTTTGCAACATTCATATATACTCTCAGCGGCAGCAACAAAGCTGGGTTATGACCGACTCGATTCACTTAAGATGAATCACCTCTTTGGTGGTTCACGAAAGGATTTAGTGAACCATTATGTATATCAAGTGCGAGTCGGCAATTTAAATAGTGATTTTATATTCAATTTTCAAGCCCTCGATCAAGAGACGATTTGTGAATCAGCGCTTCCAATGAGAAAAGGCATATGGTGCGATGAACTGAAATATCTAAATATTGAACTTTCGGACATGTACAGTAACGATGATTATATAACGTTGCTCATTAGCTTTGATATCGCCGGTAAATTGAAGACGGGTCGTATATATCAGTTAGCTTGCGGATTGACTGCAGAAGAATTTCATCTCGGTTGGGTGCTGTCAGGCAAAGTTTCTGGACCCATAGAGACTGGTGACGCAATTACCGCTATATCGATGTTTGTAAAAAAAATGTAATGTTGAAGCCTTATGGGATCTTGATGTTTTGGGAATTAGAGATCCTATCGTTAAAAACAACAGACTGAAGAAGAAAACACAATTCAGTCTGAATTTTTGAAATCCATTTTCGTCAATAAAGAAGGTCGCTATGAAGTGTCGCTTCTTTGGACAGAAAATCGTCCGCCACTCGAAGAAAATAAAGGCGTTGCTCTGCGTCGGCTCCAGACGAGTACAAAGAAGCTGCTAAACGATTGCTATTACGGTAAATATGATGCTGTGCTCACACAATGGTTGGATATGGGCATTATTGAGCGTGTGCCTACAGAACAGGAACACAGCTGGGGTCATTACATGCCACATCGGTATGTTATTATGGAGAATAGCACCACAGCAGTTAGACCCGTGTTCGATGCATCATCGAAGTTGCAATCTATCTTATCTGTCGCGCATCGCGTTTTTGATCCACTGGGCATCCTTAGTCCCATTAGACTTATACCGCGAATTTTGCTTCAGGAGACGTGGGCACAAGGCTTGTCATGGGACCAAGTTGTAGACGAAAGCGTAGAGTCAAGGTTTAGTAAGTGGCTTGATGAACTTGAGAGCGTCGGTGAAATAAAAGTGCCTCGATGTTTTTTTGTGAGAAATTCGCGATGGCGACAAAATTAGTTTGCACACTTTGTCGATGCCAGTAAATCTGCATATTCACCTGTAATTTTTTTCCGTAAGCAGATGGAAAGCAAAGTAAAAGCTAATTTTGTGCAAGCTAGACCTCGAGTAGCTCCAATTAAAGGAGGGTCGCACCACAGTATACCGAGATTAGAATTATTAGCTGCTGTAATTGGCGCAAGATTGACGTCAAGTGTTCTAAAGATATTAAATATTAAAGACTTAGAGGTATACTTCTGGGCCGATTCCTCTACGGTACTGGCGTGGATTCATCGCAAAAATAATTGGTGGACTTTCGTTTAGAACCGAGTCAAAGAAATCAAATCGCTTTCTAAGTCGCAACAGTGCAGACACGTACCGGGCATTTGAATCCAGCCGACTTACCTTCGAGGGGTTGCAGGGTAGAACAGCTTGTATCATCGAAATGGTGGGAGGGGCTAAAATGGCTGAGAAAAGATTACAGTACGTGGCCCGAACCTTTATACGAGTGCAACCAACAGGCGGTACAACTTGAGATAAAAAATTCGTCGAACAAGGAATCATTATCATTGCTTGCTTCGGATAGTAAAGATACCGTCTTATCGATGATATGTAATAAATTTTCGAATTATTTTAAAATAATACGAGTTTTTGCTTGGTTAAAGCGATATTGCAATAATCTTCGGTTTAAAAACAATAGATGCAGACTACAATTTTTAACTACAAAAAAGATTACGTCCGCAGAATCATACATTTTACGCTTTATACAATAAAACGCTTTTGATGGTATAAGTGATGAGTCGATTAAACATTTGGAATCTATGGAAGACGATAATAAATTGATCCGTCTCAAAACTAGAATAATTCGAAGAGACGATAAATATAACTTTAGATTTCCGATTATTTTACCGCGCAATAATTATGTTGTGCGCTTACTAATAAAGATACATCATGAAAACCATCATCACGCTGAAGTAGAAATTCTTTTGACTATATTAAGGGAAAATTTTTGGATTTTAGGTGGACGAAGGGAAATTCGATCAGTTATAAAGAAATGTGTAAAATGTAGACGTCATGATGTCAGAGCTTCAAATGCTGAGCAACCTCCATTGCCTTTAAACCGAGTGCGCGACGCGAATGTTTTTGAGATTATAGGTATAGATTTTGCCGGTCCAATTTTTTTATAGGGTAATGTAAAATCTTGGATTTGTATTTTCACTTGTGCTGTATAAGTAAGAAAAAACACTTTAAGTTTTTTTCTAAAAAATACAGAATATATTTCGTGATACCAATGCTGATCTTCCGCCGTGCAACTTACTACTACTTCCTACTTATTCTCTAATCTTGACTTATATTGTCTCGGTTTGCTGACTCATCGTTCTGTACCGTGAGAAGATATTCGCGAAATTCTCAGAACTATGATGATGTTTGTGCAGCTGCGGATGCAGCTGTGTCAACATAGTAATAAACCTCTCCCCCGTTTAAATTAAAATTCTCCGGAATTTTTCCACTTTCTGGAATTTTGTTGGAAGTGAATTTCAACATTGATTTTTTTATGCATCAAAAACATCGCAAGTAGTTATTAAAAAAATCGTTAGAATCAATGAGCCAACAATGTAGTGTACATTTTTATGGTATCTTATATTATCGATATATTTTAAATTGACAGTATTTGTAAGTATAATATTAGTAAAATTGAAATGTTTGGGAAAAATGTACTTAACATTGTGCGTGTAGAAAAATCTATCCACAAATTTTTCGTTAGTATTACTGAATGTTTGGTCTAAGTTTTAAATAGAACAGTTACTGTTATCAAATATTTCCATTTAAATTTATTTTTCGGTCGTCACGTTATTAATTAATTCAATGTTTTTCATATTTTTACAAATCAAAATAAGTTTTTCTTATTTCTATTACATCAATTTTAGTCAACATGCAATCATTTCTCATACACAATTATTTAGAGGTTCTAATTCGTTTTCGTACTGCGCTGTATTTTCAGAAACATACATTTTTTTTCTTTATTTCGAGAATATATTCGTCGTCCATTATAACTTGCAAATAATTAGTAGTGAGTAACGCTGTTATCAATTTAAAATCAACTAGTTAACATAAGTCTTTAAACTGTAATAGTCCTGTTCGTACTTTTTTTGTTTGTTTGTAAAAGTCAAGTTTTGTTTCGATTGGTGGTAGCACTAGAGTTAGTAACTTCAGTGTGGGTAATACTAATGTTATCACCTGCAAATTTACTCGGTCTTTTAGTATTCGTTGGATGCTCTTTTTCTTTAACTTTTGTTCTATATCTTGGTTGATTCTTTTTAATTGGAACTATATTTCTACTTTCTTAATAGTCTTCTCTACTTTTATTTAGGTTACTAACAATTTCCTTTTTTCTATTTTGTGCTAACTGGACCAGACGTGCAGGACTAGCTTGCATAGCCTGGTCAGGCGTTATTCGAATTGTTGTATGGTACCTGCCGTTGTAATTGTTCACCGCTCTGTGAATTTTTTGGACTATACTTAAATCTAACTTACGCATTGCTACTAACTTTTCCTGTATGGTACTGTGGAATCTATTTATATCGCTGTTTCCCGTGTGAGTGTTAGGGGTAGTTAAATTTTGCTCTACTTGCTGTTCCCTTAGGAAATCGTGCAAGTTTATGGAATTTAATTCATTTTCTCCTACTAGTTTCTTTGGTTTCCCGAATTTAGAAAAATTTTCTTCCAGTGTTTCGACTTTTTTCGTCCAATGTCTATTTGGTAGATGATATGCGTATACTTTCTTCGTAAGTTTGTCTATCAAAGTTAAAAGTGGCTGTTTTAGGAAGTAATAGACATCCATGTGAAGAATTTGGTTTGCATCTTTTGGAGTTTTACTGATTTTGTATTTTAATTTGATTGGTTTTCGCTCGTATTTAATTTCCAGACATGTTTTGCAATTGTTTATTATTTTTGTGATTTATTTCGAGAGGTCTGAATAGAATATCCTGGTCTTCAATTGATAATAGGTTTCTATTATTCCACTATGTAAACTTTCTTGGGTGTGATAAAGTGATATTTGCCTTTGTGCTTCTTCTAACGTTCGCATTTCAGTCGCGTGAAAAGTAGCTTTAATGAACTTTATATTCTTTTCTCGTCCAAAAAGCTCTATTAATATTTTTGTATTTTGTGATATTCATGAAACGATAATTCGGTGTAAATACCGATTTTACCAGGTACAATAAATCTTCTAAATAAACCAATCCAATGTTCTCGATTTTTCGTCATATCAACATAAATTATTCTGCGATTATGCAGTGTTTCCATTTCTTGTTGTACATCACAGGTTAAAATCAGCTGAGTTCTATATTTATTAACAATAGTCTCTTTTAAAGGTATGTGATCTAATTGCTGTTCTTCTTGAGAATGAATCGTAGCGTCATTTGTTAAGGGGGAAGTACCTTTAGACACTTTTTAAAATCGATTTGTTTTTAATTGTTTTAATTGATAGATATATCGCCTAAGAATATCATGTCAAAGTTTCAAAAGCAAATTCTAAAAATTGTGGAAGAGATGCATCCCGGAAGTGCCTGGCGCCGAGCTTTTTTCTCTTGACCACAAACTTTAAACGGCCTTTTCTCGAAACCATGTTTTTTAACATTGCTTAAGTGATAATAAAAAAACTAGTGAATCTATTTTCATCATCTAGCATTCATTTTAAAGAGCATAAAAAACTGTTCTATATAGACTAAAGATTAAACAAACAAATTATTTTGGGACTATCTTTGACTGGAAGTACACCGAAATTTTTCGTCAAAATCGTAATTTGTTTTTGTTTTGAGCCTGTTTTGAAGGGTTAATTTTAGAATTTCGCAAATATTTTAGTCTATCTACTAAAAAAAACCTCTCGAATAAGCAAATGTTTGCTTTGTTGATTTCAGATGAAAATTGCAGCCAGCATCGCTTACGCAATTTACGACGTCAGCGACGACATGGCTTTCAAGATCCTTGAAAAATTTGGTAATTTTCAACTTTCACTTTTGTAGAATATGTTTTTTTTTCAACCTCAAACATCGCCTGAAATAAATATTATACTGATTTTATAAGAACTGTCTTCATTTCCCCACAAATCAGTTGCAAAAACACCTTTTTTCGGCCTCTTAAGGTATTTCCCTCCTTAAGGCGTTTACTGATTCGTTCGTCAATTGACTTTTATCTTTGTTTTGAGGAATCCTACTCAAGAAATCGGCAACCTTATTTAGTTTTCCTTTTAAATACTCGATATCAAATTGGTATTCTTGAAGTTTAAGTAACCATCGTTGGTTCCTCTGACTAAACTCTTTTCCGCTTTATTTTTTGTTAAGGTATTTAATGGGTAAATGATCGGTGATAATTTTGAACCGACTACCCCATAAATATGGTCGAAAATACGTCACAGCCCATACGATGGCTAAAAATTCTTTATCAGTTACTGAATAGTTTTTTTCATGATCGTTCAGAGATCTTGACGCGTAACAAACTGGTTGTTCGTTTTGTGTTAAGACAGCTCCTAAAGCATAGTTACTAGCATCAGTGTATAACGTGAATGGATTCGAAAAGTTTGGAAATTTGAGTATAGGATGTTTAATTATGCTCAATTTTAGCGTCTCAAACGCTTCGATGTATTCTGGATCGTTGGCATTTATATTTTTCCCTTTTTTTAAGTATTTGATCATAGGAGCGGCAATTTTTGCATAATCCTTAACAAAACAAAATCCAGTAACACCTAGAAAACCTTTTAGTTGTTTGTCTGTTTTAGGTAAAGGGTATTCTTGGATACATTTTATTTTATTAGGATTTGGCTTCATCCCTTCTGACGTTAAAATATGACCAAGAAACTCTGTGTTTCTCTTCATAAACGAACATTCATCCAATTGAATTTTAAGACTATGTTCTGTAAGTTTATTGAAGATAAGTGTGAGAGAATTAATGTGCTCTTGTAAACTAGTTTAGAATACTAATATGTCGTCTAAATAAACCACACAAATTTTGTTTATATGTTCCCGGAGTATGTCATTCATCAGCCTTTGAAAGGTGGCTGGAGCATTCTTTAAGCCAAAAGGCATTCTGAGATACTCATATAATCCAAACGGAGTAACAAACGCAGTTTTTTGGATATCGTTAGTGTGGACCTTAATTTGATGGTATCCCTTTGCCAAATCAATGGAAGTAAAGTACTGGGCTCTGCCGAGCTTGTCCAGGATACTATCTATGTTTGGAAGGGGGTACTTGTCGTCTACAGTGATTTCATTCAGTTTGCGATAATCAACGCATAGGCGAATTTTTCGCCGTCCCGAATTGTCAATTTTCTTAGCGACAACTACAATTGGAGAGGAGTATCTACTATTGGATTTTTGAATGATTCCCTGTTGTTCCATCTCCAACACTTGCTTCCGGACTTCTTCTTCGTGTTTTGGAGGGAGTCGATAGAGCTTAGCATGAATAGACTGGTCTGTACTGGTTTTTATTTCGTGGCAAATAGAATCTGTCTTAGTTAGTAGATCCTTATCTTTATAAATAAGATGTTTGAATTTTTTTAAAAGAGTTCTCACTTCGTTTTTTTCTTCTGCGTTTAAGTGACTTAAATTCACATCTCTGTTGTTAGAATGAAGCTCAAAACAGTCAAAATTTAAGCTATTTTCTGAGGAATAAAAGGGAATTGAACTACCATTGTTCAGAGTTAACGTTTATTTCTCAAAATCAATACTTTTACATGTTTTGCTCAACACATCCATACCTATTAGTATATTGTATGGTTTATTCCCTAAATTACGTTTATACCATTTAATTGATTCTTTTGGATCATAGTTGAACTCTTTTGGGATGCCTGTACTTATGAGATCTACAATTTCAGTTGTTACATTGTTGATTGTTTCTAGGTTCATTTTTATTCGGTCTAATACTTTAAATTTACTACAGTCAACGCTACTGGAGTTGATGATACTCATAGTTGAGCCAGTATCGAATAAACATTTATATTTTACTCCGTCGATAATAAGATTAGCAAATATTATGTTTCCGAGGCCTAGTTTATAAAAAACCCGGGCTCAATATTATGAACCGCTTCGTTCCTTGCACATTCAACAAGATTTGTATTAATTTTGCCTATATCCATTAGTTCGGGATGCTGAAGTGCATTTCTGAATTGACCAGAAGGATTAAATGTGGGTCTTTGATATTGACCAGGATAATTGTTCTGATTTGTTCTAAAATTATAACGGAAGCTATTGTGTCTATACTGTCCCGAATTATTATTATTAATCCTTCGTTGACCGGAGTTAGTATAAATTTGCCTGAATTGGCCGGAATTATTATTATTCTCACTGTTTAAGCTACGGCAATTATGATCGTGGAAGCTAGAGACATTTCGATGAATATGGTCGTTTTGTAACCTGTAATTGTCACGTCTGTAATTAGTATTTTTAGTTTGTGGATTGTGTCGAATATCACTTGTCATAAGGCTTTTATCTAAGTTATTGTGATCATATCCCACATATGAATATAACATGGTTTTAAGAGTATGGAGGTCGAATATATCCTTTACATCTCTTGACAGGTTTCCTGACACTAATTGTTTAACACGATTTATGAGTAGACTATGAAACGTGTGTTTAATATCACTTGATTTTGTTTCGTAAATCGCGAAAGCATTTATGTTTCTTACAATGTTTTCTATTTTTGGGCTTAAATCTACAATTTAACTTACTTTCAAGTTTTTATTTTCCATGAGATTTCCTTGTAGTTCACGCATGGTCGAAAATGTTGCACTAGGAGGATTTTTGCTGCTGCCCCATCTGCAGGTTGATTATTTAGGAGAAAATCCTTTGCTGCACCGATTATTTTTCCGTTGAACACTACTCGCCAAAGCTCGGGTCTCAAGGATGCCGCTACTGCTTCCATGTGTGTGTCCACCGCATGAATAAAGTTGGCCAGATCATTAGCATCTCCTTCAAATGATTTTAAGTATTTAATTTCTGCCATCATCTTGACGGCCATGCTTGAAGGTGGAGTAGCAGGAGTATTGAGAGAAGACAGTGATTCCAATGCTTGTAATTTCCGCGGCCATTGCGTCTGGTGTGATGATGTTTCCCCAAAACTTCAGGAGTTTATCCTCGATTTTCCGTGGAATGATTGGTTGATTGAAACCAATCAAGAGTACAAAGTTAAGAAGTTGGTGTTGGTAACTTTGATAAGTAGGTGAGTTGTTTTAGTTGGGCCCAATGTATAGATCTTCGATAGATCTTTAGAGGTGCACAATTTGATTAATTAATCAAACATTTCACTTTAAAAGGCTCACTGATTTTTAGCTTTATCGCGCCCGATTATTCTGCGTACAGGACTCTTCCCAGTCTCAAGAAGGTTTTTAAGGATTTCAATACTTTTGTGCCTCCTGACAAGAATAATTCACCGTATTGATTATTTAATTTATTGTGATTAAAAAACACAACGCGTATTTTCGTTTTTTGGATCCTGCAAGTAAAGACAGGATCCTACCGACTGCGCCACTAAGAAAAAACAGGTAGCCGACAATCATGCAATGGGGAAAATTGAATGGATTTTTATTCCTCCAGCAGCACCTTGGTGGGGTGGCTTTTGGGAACGACTTATCGGTGTTTTGAAACGTTTATTAAGACGAACTTTACAAAGAGCATGTTTAACTTACGAAGAGATGTTGACCATTTTATTAGATTGTGAAGCAATAATTAATGCAAGACCGATAACCTTTCAATCTGATAGCAGCAATGAGTTGACTCCCCTTACTCCATCACATTTTTTGCAGGATATACAAGAAATTGGCGTCGCTGATTCAGATAAAATCGATAGTTGTAAGTTAAGTCAACGAGAGATGCACCGGATGAGAATTAAGCAATGTTTAATATAGGGGTAGAGACATTGCTCCTAAATATCATAGATGGCTACCCAAACTCGAAGAATACCAGTTCTCCATTGAATATATCAAAGGTAAACAAAATCATGTAGCTGACTTTCTAAGTCGAATAAAACCAGCTCAAAAACACGAAGTTTTAAATGAAAATCAGTCCGAATCAATATTGGGTGATTTATTCAACATCGAAGATGATAATGTAACCACGGCTACAGTTCACTCCGCAAATGAGGAACTGTTAGATCACATACCAATTAAAGAGGAAATTGTAAATAAATATCGCACTCAAATTATCCTCGCCAATAATAAAACACAAGAGCTGGAAATCATTCACAATAAGCGAATAATTTACGTCGCTGAATACGATTTTGAGAACTTAGGGGAAATCTTTAGAAAATATCTAAATAAAGGTATCATCGGAATTTACTCTGAAGTTCCTGATATAAAAAATAACATTGTACAGCAAAAACTTAGACAAATGTACTCCAATGATAGCCCAATGAAATTTATTAAATGCTCCTACAGAGCACGGGATATACTTACAATGATCTAAGGAAAAAACTGGCTGTCTTCATTGGTCTTCTACGTCGCTTCTACTTGTTTCCAAAGAAAAACAAAATCCAAATTATGTATGCGCATCTCCTTTCCAAAATTTTCGACGGCATCTTGAATTGGAGCCAAACTTCTAAAGGTAACCTCATGATCATCTCCAGATTAGTAACCAAGGCGTATAAGATCATTTACAATTTACCTTTGTCAACTCCAACGAGCGAAGTTTACGAAACAGCCCAAGAATTGAATTTGCAGGGCATGATTTACATGGAAAGAGCTAAATTCATACATAAGAATTTACATCGTAATGAGTACACCGCTTTGAAATTAGATAGAATTGAGGGGGAAAACACTTACAGAATGAGAAACATGAATAATATAGCTTTAGCATTTGCAAGAACTGATCGGCTAAAAGAAGACCCCTACAACAAAGCAGCTAACTTTTACAATCACTACCGGACAAAATTAAAAACATAGCAAACCCAACTTCCTTCAAAACGACACTAAAAAATATGTCCTTCAGGACCAACTTTCGAAGTAAGTTACAAGTATAATCAGCTCCACTAAACTCAAAACCAAATATGTAATCAACAGGAAATAATTCATAAACATATAGTCTGAACTATTAATCTAACTAAAAGGACACTAAAACTTACAGGTACTATCCCTTATACCGATTCTTATCATGTGGGAGGTACTATGTCCTAAAATTTTAAATACGGAAAATAACTTAATTTTGATGGAGAGTGATTGGAGGAAACGGAGGTGGTTTTAGTCGGTAGAAATCCGGCATGCCGAGAGACAGGAGCTGATCGGTATCTTTTGAAGATTTCCACTTCCCAACGTTAAAAAAAACTGAGGCTATCAAGCAAATCTCATTTTATCATGTTAATAAAAGCCTTCATTCCGGGATTGTCACAATCCCGACCACGCGCGCAAACCCGAGGATCCGAGATCGAGTGCTCCACCATTTTGGACGCTCCTTGAGCCCGGATGCCCCGTGTGCACCCGCGCCACCGGGACTGGTACAACGTCCACCGCATAGTGGCGGTCCCGATTTAACATAATTCCGCGACTAGCTCACCGAGTCGTGGGTTTTTGGAAACAGACAAGAAGATTCACGAACCACACCCGCACATGCGTCACCACAGCAAAAGAAAACAATCACATCACTTTTATGTACTTATTCCATCATATTATTATTATTATTCTTTTTTTTCTACTTTTAAAATAGATGTTTATGTGCATCTATAACTTAATCGAACTATTTTTTTTCTCTACTTTTACAATAGATGTTTATGTGCATCTAACACTTAATCGAACTTTTTTTTTCTCTACTTTTACAATAGATGTTTATGTGCATCTAACACTTAATCGAACTATTAACTTTTTTTTGTTTTTGGCTATACCTTTGCTCGGGCTGCTGAGGCTGATATACTTGGTTGGTGCATTTTCCGCTACGTTGGCTAGTGCTCCATCGATGCGGGGAGGTCGGCGTGTCGTCTAAGAAAATGGTTGCCTGCCAGCGCTGCCGCCGTGTCGTCGTTCGACCGTGGCGAATGTTTTCGTGCGCTGCGAACACGAGGCCAAGTGCGAACATCTCGCGGCGTGCAACGCCCGCTCCAAACGATCCACGAAACAATTCCCAAACGTTGACTCGCCAGCCCGCCTGTAGGCGCACAGCTTTTAAAGGTCCTTCTTCGATTTCCAGCGTTTTGCATTTCGCACGCGCTGACCCACCACAACTGCTCGTTCGCGGGCCAAATCGCCCTTTCAAAGCGCGCTCCGATATTCAATCTGCAACCACCAGATATCCCGATCGACTTTTTCTTACTCCTATTCCATGGATCACACCTTACAACGTCCGGCGTGTTCGCCAGTCCAAACGCAACTCCCCACTCACTCACCATTTCCGGCACGTCCAACATCGAAAAGCAATTTTTCGCGTAGCGTGGCTTTATCGATCACTCGTATTCGCGAAAGCTTGAGCACGATCAGAGGGTTGGAGCGAGATGACGCGCTTGAATAGCTTTGTCGGAACTTGGCGAGCCTTACACTGCCAATAATCACTGCCAGGTAAGTATTCCACTGATTTAGTTATTTCGGGCAGAAAAGGCGCGAAGATAATTTGAATTTACTTTATGGTACGTAACAAACGTGAGGACGACCCCGCCCTGAGAAGAGTCTCTCCACGATAAGCCGAGCTATGAATTGAACTCTAAGTAAGGAAAGACCGCATGGTTGGTATGAGGCTAGGCAGATGTAGTCAAAACGTCTAAACGTCGAAATCATCATGCTCGCTCAACCGAACCAGGAGGGTTTTAACAAAGGGAAGTTTTACGCGAAGCTCAGCAGATGTAGTCAACACGTATTTACGTCGAAATCATCATACATGTTCACGCAAGTTCCTCGATACGGTATTACATTAAGGTAACCCTACTCAATCGACAGTTTTACCCGAATTAAGCCTTCAAAACTAACTAATTAGTCGAACTAGCCTAAAACAGGAACGGAACCTATCGACGGCGGGTTACTGAATTTTCAAACAAAATGAAACACTGGCGCGTTGGAAAGATGACTAATGAAACAGACTGAAGTACATGGCTGACGTTACGACAAGATAGCTGGGACAATACAATACACACAAAAAAACGAAATGGTGGTCCGTCCGAGTTTTACACTGGGGTTGAGCTGTACTAACTACAAAGGATCGACCGTTGCCCTCTGTATCGAAACCCCATAGAGAACCTCAGGTCTAACCTGACAGATTTCAACCCCAGTCTCGGATCGGCCAAAGAAACAAACTAGAAATTAAAAGACGAAGACAAATACATAAATTTTGAATTCACTATGAACCCCCCACCCCTAAGATAGTTGCCTAGCAACTGAAACGGTTGTATACCGGAGATGAAAAGATGAGGAATACTTGATTCCGATAGGAAAAATTGGCAATATTCGAAAGATAAAGAGCTATGGTTAGAATACAACAACAAAAATATATGGTCTCACTTCTTGTGAGCAATTATTAAGGGACCCCAAGGATCGTCACTGCCTTAGTTGTTTATGACTACAAACCCTAATATTCAAAATATAACCTAATATGATAATATATATAACACCAAAATATCTACATTATATACAGACGTCAACGCTCAACGCGGACTAGTTAGGGACCCCAGAGGTCGTCAATTCTCTAGCATTTTATGACTCCAAACCCAATTATTATACGGACCAAAAAAATTACTGAAATTAACGTTGCAGATATACCTAATTAACTTTACTTTTATATACACGATGAAGAATTAACGTCCACACTGATGCAACCAACGCTACGCGCGAGGCCATCAGGAAAACTCATTG
This sequence comes from Oxycera nigricornis, assembly GCA_963942545.1. Taxonomy (NCBI): domain Eukaryota; kingdom Metazoa; phylum Arthropoda; class Insecta; order Diptera; family Stratiomyidae; genus Oxycera; species Oxycera nigricornis. The sequence continues at coordinate 77,752,824 of OZ012660.1, forward strand.
GACCGTTAACTTCAAACCGAACTTTAGCCTAACCAAAATGAATGGAGCAACATCCACACTGATGCAACCATCGCTACGCGCGAGGCCAACAGGAAAACTCATTGGACTGTTACTTTCATAAGAATCCTACGCCCTACCTCATTCACAAACACAAATGTTATATCTGCAACCTATTACTCAACCTAACTTAACACTATTGAAGATATTTAGAAGATACCCAATTTTATGTGTATTACTACCTACGATAAGATACTAGAAGGTACAATATGATATAAAGCTAAGATAGATAAGTACGAAAAGATTAGTTACGTTTTTATGTCTTGTACATGACATATTCCCATAGACTTCCCAGATGGGTCACGAATTTCGTATGCGACTTGTCCTACCGGTCGAACTATAACTCCAGGCACAAACTTCGGGGCAAGTTTGGCGGCGAAGTTGTCGGTGGCCTTACTAAGAATGTGATTACGAACGTAAACCGTTTGGCCGTTAGCAAAAACGCGAGGTCGGCTACGCAAGTCGTATCGACGCTTACCTCGTTGGTAAGCTTCCTGAATCCTATGGGCTACTGTATTCTGGATTGCACGTAGTTTATCATTACGTTCCGTAAGACTTAGTGGCTTCGAATCTAAATCTGGTACCTGTATTCCGAAAAGCAGAACTCATACTTGATATGGTTATTAACTAGTACGTTTATGGGGGCGTTGGTACTTGTTGCAATTAGATACCCAAACGTAAAGGCGTTAGTGTCTTAAAAGTTAAATCTGGGGAAGGCACTTAAATCTTTGACTCATTACGTTCCGTAATACTTATTTGTCCGTCCGATAGAGAAGATAACTTCCTAAGTAAGGAATACTCAGAACCATTTCGAATGGCTTGGAAACCATACATTAGGAAATGTGGTGAACAGCCAGTAGATTCGTGCACAACATTCCGAAAAGCGGCACAACATTCCGAAAAGCGGCACAATATTCCCCCAAATGTCCATCCCAATTGCGATGATAATTTCCAATGTATGATCGAATGGCAGACAAAATGGATTGGTTAGTGCGCTCAGACGTGTTTGATTGAGGGGAGTACCGTGGAGAAACCACGTGTGTAACACTGTAATCAGTCATAAGTTGGGAGAATATTTTCGAGGTGAATGGGACTCCATTGTCAGAATGAAGATATTCAGGCACTCCATAAGTATGGAATATATTCTCAGAGAGGAAACGAACGACTGCTTCTGAATTAGCCTTCGGCATGGCCTTGAGCCATATGAATTTAGTGTAATGGTCTAATACCACGAGAAGTTGGGTATTACCTAATTTAAACCTAGGATATGGACCTAAAGAGTCAATGAATATTCGTTGTAAAAGACGTTCAGAAACACGAATTTCGCCTAACGGTGGTCTTAACGTTTGGTTACTGGATTTAGTTAGTTTGCACATAGCGCAGTGACGAATATACTTTATAACATCCAACTTAAGATGTGGCCAGTAATAGTAACGGCGAAGAATTTCTGCTGTTTTATGAACCCCACAATGTGAAGCTAACGGATGGTTATGCTTTTGTGCAATTAGACGTTCGTGCAGACTATCCGGCACCCATAATTTAATTTGCGGAATATTTACATCGTTATTCGACAGGACACCAGTATTTATGTATATTTTACCGTCTCGTACCCATAAATTGGAAAACTTATCGGGTTCTCGCTCAATAATCGCGATGCGATCTACATAAGAAGCTTCCTGAAAAGCCGAATCGAGAACAACAGAAGATAGATACGAATGTTCAGGCAGAATCGGGTCTGAATTAGAGATGGATAGAGGGGACATACTGATAGACGAAACGTTTTCATGTACTCGCGATAGCGCGTCGGGGACAACATTAACCGAGCCTTTACAGTGTTTGATTTGAAAATCAAAACCTTGTTGTTTAAGACTCCAACGAGCCAATCTACCGGACAAATCCTGTTGGTTCATCAGTCATTTGAGACTGGCGTGATCCGTAATTATGGTAAAAGGTAGACCTTCAATATACGCACGAAATTTTTTTATGCTCTGTACCGCAGCGAGACATTCGAGCTCAGTTATAGTGCAATTACGCTGAGCAGCATTGAGTTTGCCCGACATGAAAGCAATAGGATGTTCGATACCATCGTTATCCTTCTGAAAAAGGACACTTCCAATACCGGTTGTACTGGCGTCACATTGAATATAAAAATGTTTAGAAAAATCGGGATGAATCAGAACGGGTGCCGATATTAATGCTTGTTTAATCTGTTGGAACGCGTTTTCCGCCGCATCAGTCGACTTGAAGGAATAATTGCCTTTCAGTAGGTCCGTTAAACGAGCGGTAATGATAGCGAATCGAAGAATGAATCGCCGATACCATCCGGCCATTCCCATAAAACGACGAACTTCCTTTGCAGACTTCGGAGTCGGATATTCGACAATACTTGAAATTTTAGTGGCATCCGTTTTTAGAATTCCGTCACTCACAATGCATCCGAGGTATTTTATTTCACGTTGAAGGAATTTGCTTTTCTGCACATTGATAGTGAGATCAGCGGCCGTGAGAAATTTGGCTACTTGGCCTAATAGAGCGAGATGCTCATCGAACGTGGCACTAGTAATAAGTAGATCGTCTAGATACACAAAAATTTTATCCTGGAACTCGTGAGGAATAACTTTGTGCATAAGACGACACACCAAAAGGCATGACTGTAAACTGATACAAAGGTCTACCAGGAACATTGAAAGCGGTTTTTTCACGTGATTCAACAGATAAGGGAATTTGCCAAAAGGCATCCTTGAGGTCTAAACTAGTAATAAACCTAGTGGATTGTAAACGCGATAAAAGTCCATCAATTAGAGAAAGAGGATATGCACCCTTGATAGTCACTTCGTTTGACATTAGTATCAACGTAACCCAATACGGATACTCGTTGACCAGAAGCAGTACTGATGTGAAGTTTGGTATTATGTAAATAGAGATTTAAAGACGCTATCAGCTCTAGAGCCCCATGACCTAATACACTAACGCTGGCTCCGCTATCATGCAGACCGCTTAGTTTATGACCGTTGGATGTTTCGAAAAGGACGAGAATCGATATTAGTTTGATTGGCAAACACGGAATGGATGGCTGCTTTACGCAGTTGTCGGATTTTATAGAAATATAAAGCTGCACGATTACGTCTACGAATTTGACTATTAGAGAGACAACGATAATTAGAGGTATGACGACAAATAGAAGTTTTAGTGACTGAATTGATTGATTCGGACTTCTGGTTTAAACCCCTGTTTGTAACAGGATCGACTTGAGGCACGAATTCGGTTTGGGTGCTAAGTTCTCTCGTCAACACGGGAGAAGGAACGGTACCGTTATTTATCGACGGGGATATTGATTCGACTTGCCTGGAAAGGTTGTCGGTGATCGGCCGCCCCGCTTTGGAGGTACCGACGTTTGATTCCTAGGAGTGGGCCGGTTCCTCGCGAACGACACACTCCTCTGGAAGTTTTCCGACAAGGAACATTTGGGACAATTTCGTTTGAGGACTCCATCGTGTCCACAACCGAAACAAAAGACTCGTTCAGTGGGCTCTGGACAATTAGAGAAAACGTGTCCAATGTCACGACAATTCAAACAGACACTATGGTTATTGGAAGTAGCGACTGAACGTTGAAAGGTAGAATTGTCCGACCCACGAAACGGGTTACGATTGCCGGATAGCCTTGTTGGTTCATTGGACTCAGGGCCAATGGATTGGGTATTGTGACTAATTTCGTGAATGGAACGCCGCAATATGGGTGCGGGTTTTCGGATTGGACTGTTGCGATTCCAAACTGACTCAACTGAAATACAACATTGAACCAATTCTTGAGTGGTTCCAAACTGTCGACCAGCCAGATGATCGCTGAGACGCGGATGTATGTTACGGTATACGATTACTTGCAAATCAATATCCGGGAGTATGTTAGTTAATTGAAGAGACATATTTTCAATATCATCGAAAAATTCGATGAAGGGTTCGTTATTACGTTGAGTCCGAGCGTCAATACGTCTACGGATGTCGCCGTCAGAAGTGATAGAACCATACCTGCTCAAAAATGCGTTTTTGAAACTTAACCAATCAGATGAATTGGGTTTTAATTGTAGGTTTTTCCAATACTACACGGCAGCGGGTCCACGAACCAATAAATGAAAACTTACGATCAATTCGGGATATGGCACTAGAAAGGTTTTTGAAAGTGTTTCCACTTGAAATAGGAAGGTTTCTGCGTTGAAGCCTGAGGTGGATCCGTCAAAGCAGGTACCCCATCGGAAGATCGGGACATGTGTACGGAACGAAGAGTTGGAATGTTCTCTCCCACAGCTTGGAGGAACATTTGAAGGTGACACAGAAGGAAGGAGGAACATTTGAAGGTGACACAGAATATGAGGACCTAGAAGGGTCAATTCCCTCAACAGGGAATGTGAGATTAGGGTTGGGCACGAATAATGGCCCTTGACTGAAATCGGACTCGGATGGAATGCACACAGAAGTATTTACTTGGAAACTACCTCCCACCTCAGCTACTTGAACAGGATCGGATGAGTTCCGATTATAGATATTTGTTTTTATGACGCTGTCTCACCCTAACTCCAACGAATGGCTACTTTTAGACCGAGTATTAGACATATTAGGTGTAGACACCTTATTAGGCCAAAATGTCACAGGAACGTCCATGTTGTTATTGAATATTATTTATAAAAATTACGTTAATACGAGGACCGATATACTAATTTGGAATTATATAAGAAACGATATACGATACGATATATATCAAATATTTCCGTAAGGGAAGTTAAATTTGACGAAATTATATTTTACACGCGACGATGTTTGTATACAAAACTAATATGGCGATACTGATTACTCGCTAATAAGCGAAACGCCCCAAAAGCTAATACTACCTAAAGTGATCAACCTCGTTATCACTACGCCGACGATATATTCAGGAACCGAAATAATAAATACGCGACACCGGAACCGATTAATGTGTGTGAGAGGGTGTGTGCGATTTACAATGTTTTACATAAATTGTACATAATTGTTTACAAAGTTTTACAAAGTTTTTACAAAGTTTTAACCATATTAGAAATTACAAAGTTATACTTTTACTTAAAGGTACCTTAGCAGGTTTGTACAGATATTAAACCTGATTAAATGGAATATATTGGTTTTTGTTTCACAAATGGTGATTATTATTTGTTTTGGTTTTTGTACTTTAGTTTTATGTATTTATGATATTAAAGTGTGTGATTGCTTTCCTCTACAAAAGCAGCGATGTAGGAATGGGTAATTTTCAGCCTTTACGTTAATATATTTTTGTACTGGGACCGGATGTCGAACACTCAAATTGCGAAGTACATGTGTAAGCAATTCACCCATGAATCGAACAATTTGCGCGACACTACCAGTTTTCAGACAAAATTTACTAAATGCAAGAAGAAGTTGGTGTAGATAAGTTCGAGAATCGTTAGCGACGGAATCAAAACGTATGAAGTGACAAGTGCTACAAAAGCTTACTTGACTCAAACTACCACGCGGCTAACACATCACAACACGATTTTCGAATTTACGAAGTAAAACTTGAAACGCGAAAGAATTTGCAGATATACTGCCGTAGAATAGACACGAAGGAAAAAGAATATGGGAAAGGTCCCATAGTTTGGGCGCCATTTGTCACAATCCCGACCACGCGCGCAAACCCGAGGATCCGAGATAGAGTGCTCCACCATTTTGGACGCTCCTCGAGCCCGGATGCCCCGGATGCCCCGTGTGCACCCGCGCCGCCGGGACTGGTACAACGTCGACCGAATAGTGGCGGTCCCGATTTAACATAATTCCGCGACTAGCTCACCGAGTCGTGGGTTTTTGGAAACAGACAAGAAGATTCACGAACCACACCCGCACATGCGTCACCAGGGCAAAAGAAAACAATCACATCACTTTTATGTACTTATTCCATCATATTATTATTATTATTATTCTTTTTTTTCTACTTTTACAATAGATGTTTATGTGCATCTAACACTTAATCGAACTATTTTTTTTCTCTACTTTTACAATAGATGTTTATGTGCATCTAACACTTAATCGAACTATTATTTTTTTTCTCTACTTTTACAATAGATGTTTATGTGCATCTAACACTTAATCGAACTATTTTTTTTCTCTACTTTTACAATAGATGTTTATGTGCATCTAACACTTAATCGAACTATTAACTTTTTTTTGTTTTTGGTTATACCTTTGCTCGGGCTGCTGAGGCTGATATACTTGGTTGGTGCATTTTCCGCTACGTTGGCTAGTGCTCCACCGATGCGGGGAGGTCGGCGTGTCGTCTAAGAAAATGGTTGCCTGCCAGCGCTGCCGCCGTGCCATCGTTCGACCGTGGCGAATGTTTTCGTGCGCTGCGAATACGAGGCCAAGCTCCAAACGATCCACGAAACAATTCCCAAACGTTGACTCGCCAGCCCGCCTGTAGGCGCACAGCTTTTAAAGGTCCTTCTTCGTTTTCCAGCGTTTTGCATTTCGCACACGCTGACCCACCACAACTGCTCGTTCGCGGGCCAAATAGCCCTTCCAAAGCGCGCTTCGATATTCAATCTGCAACCACCAGATTTCCCGATCGACTTTTTCTTATTACTCCTATTCCATCGATCACACCTTACAACGTCCGGCGTGTTCGCCAGTCCAAACGCAACTCCCCACTCACTCACCATTTCCGGCACGTCCAACATCGAAAAGCTATTTTTCGCGTAGCGTGGCTTTATCGATCACTCGTATTCGCGAAAGCTTGAGCACTATCAGAGGGTTGGAGCGAGTTGACGCGTTTGAATAGCTTTGTCGGAACTTGGCGAGCTTTACACTGTCAAATAATCATTGCCAGGTAAGTATTCCACTGATTTAGTTATTTCGCGCAGAAAAGGCGCGAAGATAATTTGAATTTAGTTTATAGTACGTAACAGGATTCAAGAGACTAATAATAATTTTAAAATAAACAATTACTACCCCAAACTGTTAGAAATGATTCACATTGTTATAAATCAGTGCGATGTGTGCCAACAGGTAAAATATGATAGAAAACCTATCAAACCGAAATTTCAATTGTCGGAAACTGCGAACGGAATAAATGATACAATACAAGTAGATCTCTATTTCATTTTGAAAATTGTTTTTATGACCATTATAGGAAAGTTTTCCAATTTTGCATCAGCCTATTACTTAGCAGACAGGACCATTTTGCAGTGACGGCTCGTGGGAGTTAAGTATGGTGGGGCTATTGGTACGAATTTTTCTATCACCAATATAAGTTTTTATGTGAGTTTCCACTCCACCCCAGAGGTACCACATGTGAACCGTTAACCGATTTTGAGTGATCGGTTTCCCCAAAAGTATATTCGCTGGCAATCAAAGATATATTCCTATTTTCGTGTTTTGAATAACATTTAAAGCATTAATAAAACTTCAGTACTCTGAATAAAAAAAATGGTAATTACTTATTTAATCAAAATCATAAATACCATAACCTGAAGAACCCTTTTCTGGAACAAACTTTAAGCACTTCAAAACTTTAAAAAATACCAAACACTTCGAAGGCACACTAAGTACTAATACCATGCACTACACTGATGAGACTACTTTTGCATTAACAGTCATCACCTTCGGCCCGTCGTAAAAAAATATTGCTCATGCCTGCTCAAAGGTATTATCCAGACCATGCCAAGACTACACGTTGTCGAAGCACTGAACGGGCTGCATATGATTAGCCCGTCCACGGTGTATACACATGTTATTTCAAACACGCACACTCCCGCCGCTTCAGCATACAATTCACGCACTCATTCAAATGGAAATATTCTTCTTCGGGGCTTTTGCGTTGTAGCCCTTTCCTCGTAATAAAGGTGGCAAATTGTCAAAGAGAAAATAAGTTTGAATTTTACTCTTAGATTTTACTCGGTGCAGGCACAACGAAGCGAGTCGAAGAGAAAAAGAAAGTGTTCTACAGTGCGTGGCAAGAAGACTATGTGAAAGTAAACTACAGCGTGGGCGAAAAAAATGCTACATTATATTTTGAAATGACATTAAATTATGAATATATTGAAATCTATAATGATATTTTATCGCATTTGCACTTATATAGGCTCATCAATAAGTGGTGAGGCTGAGCCCCACTAGCCCCAAAGGTAGAGCCGCCACTGCCATTTTGCCAAAATTGGCAAACCGAAAATTCTTGTTGGAGGAAATGAATCTAACGCAGCACAAATAAAAGAATTTTTACAAACTGAAGGTGTTACACTTAACCTTACCAAGGTACATAGCCACACAGGGGGGATTGCTGATCTAGAAAAGCTACACAGCACAATTGAAGGAAAATTGAAAATTCTTATAGTAGGGAAAACAAAAATATCCACAAAAAGAATGCTTCAACAAGCGATTAGAAATTACAATGACCATTATCATTCGACCACTAAACGTACCCCAAAGTTCAGAGACATTTAGTAGATTTCGATATAATTATAAAAAATTTACGTCAGACAAAAAGAAAATAAACAAACTTAACGAAAAGAGAACAGAAACTATAAAGCTGTTAGTCATAATCAGAAGCCTACATATCGTAAAGCGAAATAAGATAGTGTACACATATCAAATATTAAGAGACAACCTAAATTTATGGACACTTCGAAAAACTCTGATATTAATACAAAGGACAAATGTATAGAACTAACTGAAAATCAGAAATCCAAAGTAAACTTTGCACTAAATGGTAATGATCCAGATGAAATCCTGATATCAAAATTTCATTTAGACATTGTTAGACGAGATATTCTAACATTATCCGACAGTAAATGGTAAAAAGATAACATAATTAACTTTTATCTGAACCTTATAATGGAGAGAAGCAAGGAACAGAACTCTGAAAATTCGTTGAAAGCACACGCCGCGAATACATTTTTCTGTCCTCGATATTTAAACCAGGGATATAGAGCAGTTCGCAGGTGAACGAGGAAGATTGACATCTTCTCATTTGATATCATCCTAATTCCGGTCCATATAAATGAAGTTCACTGGAGTCTGGTGGTAATCGATAATAAACCCAATACAATAAAATATTACGACTCTGTGGGTGATACAAATCAGCAAGTCTTAGGCGCAATAGAAAAATATTTGATAGACAAATCGCTCGACAAACGAAATATACCTCAGAAGTTACGTATAAAAAAGAAAATGTGCCAAATGCTCCACAGCAAGAAAATACAAACGATTGCCGAGTATTCACGTGTATAATTGCAGAATATATAGCTAGGGGTGAATATTCAAGTTTCTCGCAAAACGAAATTCCCTATTTTAGAAAAAGAGTAGTGTTACAAATAGTTGAAGGAAATCTGTTTAACCTAATAATGTCAAAGTAAATTTTAACTAGAGATCATTAATAACGCTTGTTCTACTCACGGCATTTATAATACAAACGGCAAGTGCGACCCTGACCCTGCAACCTATAACAACAAACAACGGATACACAACTGTCAACATGGGACCAACAGAAATTATAACTAACTCAAAAACCATTTTGCATGTAATAAAAATAGAAGAAATTCGAGAAATTGTAAACGTTATAGAACACAATATCTTAAATTTAGGAATAAAGGACTCAATGGTTCATAACGAAATACTTGACATCAGAGCCAAACTATCAACATTAGAATCAAATAATAGAAAGAAAAAAGGATTAATAAATATGGTAAGAACGGTTAACAAATTTCTTTATGGGACGATGGATGACAACGATAGGCAGGACATTTAAGTTCACATGGACATTATCGAAAAAAAATCAGCACATAGAATCATCAACCTTAAACAAACAAATTGAGGTAAATTCCTATTTTAATGAAACAATAACTAACTTCAAAAACATAATCGAATCAGATAGAAATTTTATAACATAAATAAAAAAATATAAAATAAATCAGGAATTAACCAATCATGAAAATTGTTGCAGTCTGAACAAATCAAATTAGACCAAATTATTAAATTAGAAATGTGTAAAAAAAAATTAACCAAATTATAGATAATGTTGCTCTAGTTCGATTGAGGACTTTCATCCAAATATACTCACCACTGACGAAATCAAAACGACTAACGTGAACTTTTACAAACTAAAAAACATATGGAAGAGAATACTTAAATACAGAAATGACAGAATAATAATTGCAATAAAAATTCCAAACGCATATAAAATTGTGAACTATAAACTAATCACTCCCATGCCAACACAAGAAGAATTTGAAATTATCCTGGAAGATCAGTATGTTATCGAAATAAATCATACCCAGTATGAATACAATGGGCAAGCCCAATACGAAAACAAATTGAAGCTTCTGAATAACTGTATTACGAAAAATGATTGTAAACTAATCTTAAATAAACAACCAACTGTAAGAAAACTTGATGAAAGTACTCTTATTTGTAAAAATATGCACAAAGAAGAAATTGTAAATCACTGTGACGACCGAAAAAACAACATGAATGGAAACTATATTTTAAATGTTAACAATTGTTGGATTAAAATTTTCAATGTAACACTAAGCAACAACAATAATACCTTTATAGACAGATTCTTTTGTACCGAAGAAACAATTCATAATTCCACTTAAGATCAAAATTTTGAACAAATAAACCTAAAAACTTTTTGTAATCTGGAACAAGTCAAACTTTCGAAATTTCATAGAAATTTAAATTACTCCACGTTACCTACCATCATAGTTGTAGTCATTGTAACGGTCATTATACTTTTAATATTGTTCAAGCGAACGCTATTACGTCTTAAGCCACAAAATGTACCAAAAGAAAGTTCTAATACTTTCAGAACTCAGGAGAATCCTTTTTCGAAGGGGAATGAAGTTATCTATCGGAGATCAAATTGCGACATATTAAGTAGACTCATAGAACAGGTAAATGCAACGATTGCACAAAAAGCATGAGATAAATTCAAGTAACGAATATGCGACCGACACTACGTTGCAATTTTGCATTCACCTGTTCAAATAACATAAGTCGCATACGCTGCATACTGTTACTAAAATCGTTTTAACGTGCAGATAAAAATGTAAAAGCTCAAGCAGTTCATTTTGAGACTCGGTCGGAGCCAATTGATATTTGTATAAAAGAAAAGTGCACAATAAAATTATATAGTTATTGAACAGACGAGTTTTATTAATTTTTTTTATAGTCAAAGAAGAGATATACGAAACCCACGCTGTAATGAAATACATCCTTTTTAAAAACATAGAGTACCTAGATTCAATCCCTAATGAATTTACAAACACTGGGGATGACCCGATACTGATTGTGCCGGACGACATAATGTTAAATGTATTTTAAAGACAGGTATGTGAGGTGTTTACAAAAGGATCCCGTCATCGTAACCTCTCCGTTATTCTTGTGACTCAAAATGTGATTCATCAAGTAAAAATTTTGTCATGATATATCACTCAACTGTCAATACCTGGTTTGCTTGAAGAACCCCCGAGACAAGAATCAATTTCACTATCTGGCTTAACAGGTATACCCCGAAAACAGCTTGGAGGTAATGAGAATATATAAGCAAATTCCCAATTCAATTGAAGCATTACGATTTTGCACGGATATATTTAATAGAAAGTTTTTAACGTGTTATTGCTTGCCGCTAAGTTTGAAGGAGTGTAATGGTGTCACGAATGAAACGATTAAAGGACAACAAGCATATGCTATATGTTCTTAAAGAAGCAAGTCCATGTTTAAGAAAGGCTATACTGAAAACCTCCGATCCTAAAGTAATTAAAACTCTATGCGAAATCACGCACAATACATTGAAGGGTAATCATGTACCATCTTGAAAAGTATTCACACAACTGCGCAAATATAAAAAGAGCTTGCGTAAGCTTCCATGGGCAAGAAAATTTGTTCCACGACAGCTTAAAGTGTTTGAACACTTAAAGAGGACATATGAGAGCGCTAGTATACAGACTGTTTGACAAACCCATGGAGATGAAAGCTGAAAATTTTTCATCGAATGACCGCATGGATAGGCAAAAATATAAGAATTTGCGTGAAAGCAAGACACAGATGAAGTTTCTGTTTAAAAACGAAATACCCACACAAACTTCGCCTGCACAATCGGAGTAGATATTTGAGTCGGTATACAAAATAACACCACCAAAGCAAGAATTGCCTGCTGCTTTTAAGCGACGATTATCAGCAAGTGAAATAGCAAAAAAATTTAAACCTGCTTCCAGAATAAGGAAAAGTGTAGCTGATTCTTTTGTAGGAACCAGCAAGGACTATGGGATAATATCCGGCGATGATATATGACATTCCCATTAGAAATACTGCTCGAGAACGTGAACGGTTAAGATTGAAGACCGAGCCAAGTTCCAGAGTTAAAACCTAAATTAGAACAGAATTTAAAAATGCCGATAAACATAATAGATGACGAGTTTTACGAGTGTCTTTTGAGCAACAGCTCGCTAGGCATTGACCCTGACAATACGCTATCATCTTTTGAAAATATATTATCAGTAGTTTAAAAATGGGTGTTGTAGAGCAACTTGTGTGTAAACTCTTTCCGGTCAAGTTTAGTGATAAGATCTGGCTGGCTGTCTGGCTGGCTTCCGGTTGCAGGTTACAATGTTTATGTTTATGTGGTAATGTGGTTTTCGCATTATGTGATTCATATGTTATAAGGGAATTGCGAAGAGCTTTGGAAAAATGACGTATGGATATTTTAGATGGATAACAAATTAATTTCTAATTCAGTAAAAATAGTCGGAATGATTAGTACCAGACGCAAGTAGTTTATCTTTTTTTTCAATTATACGTATTGTGGTACATATTGCATGAAAACGAATTTTGTTAGCCCGATAAGACGCGTTTTTAAGTCCGCAAGAGTATATAGTTTTGCCGACTGGAGATAAGGAACCGCGTGCCAACTTAATGCTTGGAGTTCTTGTCTGCATGTGAGTTGACTAGTTTTGTAGTGCCGGAGGTGAGTTCTCACCGCAAACAAATTTTTCTTGGTAATTTGAATTGAATTCGGTCATTTGAACCGCAGGTGATATAATGTAAATTTTGGAATTGATAAACATGTTTAAATTTTCCTAATTTACGAAAAGATTTGGTGATGAATTTTTCTTCATTCTGGTGACGATGAGAAATCTTCTCAGCCAAAGGAATTATTATAAAAATATGATTTTCTTTTTCTATTTTTAAATGGAAGACAATATAAATAGACCTCGGGACGGTAAGTAGACAATAGTCCATTTCTGAAAACGGATTGCAACAGATAATGGAGTCTTTAAATTTAGTCCTCATATTGACTGTTGCAGTATCTTTTCTTCAAGGCAGCCCGGTACTAGTGGTGACGCTTAGTAACAAAGAAACTACTAACAATTTAGCATTCAACCTAGTGCTACCTGATAATAATACAGTGCAAGTGGCATTATCTTTTCGACTTATGACTGTTGGTACAGCTCCAACGAGAACGGACACGTCAATTCAAAATGATGACGATCCTGCTGTTTCGTCATCATGGTCGAATATCCTACAAATAAAACCATCAACAACAACAACAGAACCATCTAGAAGATTTATTACAGTCGATGAAGCAATAGAAGGATTTCGGCAAGATTTGATTAAGAAAGAAAAGGAAATAGCTGGAATTATCGAGAGCAAAAATATTTTTTACAGACATTTTAAATTAGAGTTTAATGACGAAAAAATGTTAACAGTTCGATGCACATATGACAGCAACTATTCCAAGCGCTCACTGAAAGTCACATGTTATGAATATCGAATATACGAAAGAATTCTGAGTAATGGCGAGGTTGAATATATAAAACAGGAAGATCCAAACTATAAGACCGATATAGAATTTCTGTATTTAAAGAAAATGAAACAAACCTATACTATGAGTATTGCTTGAAACACGGACCGCTGCACAACGATCTGGAAATGACGAATAATAACAACGATGTAGATAACAACCTTCAACGCTTTGTTGAGGATTACAAACAATTTTTTTTGTACTAACAGAGCGGTAATTCTCAACGAACACTTAAACGAATTTATAAGCATCTTTAGTTTTTTGAAGCCCTACACTGATATGCCGCAGAAAGTTAGCAAATATGGAAACCATTATGTGAGTTGTCCATGGGCATTTGACAATGCAAAATGCGGACCAGACATTCGTGAATGTTACAGCATTCATAGAAAAATAAGTGAAATTAAAAAGCTTGTTAAATTTTACATGCGAAAAATGAATAAATAAATTTATTTTTTCGATCCAACTACAATACTGCATTTTAATCTTAACATTAACAAATATTGAGTTTATTTAATGGGAAGCGTGGTTTCGGGATGTCGGATGGCATCCTCTTCAAGTGCTGTTCCATTTACCATCCGCCACCAGACAGCACGAACACGGTTAGGCTTATTGATGGATTAAGCTCGTTGTACTTCAACTGGTTTGTATAATTATTTCTATCCGCGAATTATAACGACTGTCAATTTGTTTTTCGTATATCTGCCTACGTCGCTATTCTATATTAGTTATTTAGCATAGGTTAGAACATCCTAATCTAGTCGACAACTTCGCCTTCTAGTGTGCTTTTTGGTTAGCAAGTCACTAACACTGTTATTGCACATTGGTAGAGGTTCTTAAGTTCTAGATTTTATGCTCATTCATCATTAATTTAATGGAAAGCGTGGTTTCGGAGTGTCGGATGGCGAAGTTGTCGACTAGACTAGGAGGTTCGAACCTATGCTAAATAACTAATATAGAATAGCGAAAAAAATTTAAACTGCAGTGGAAAGTGCCACATGTTACCCCAGATTGTGTTGAAAAATTTTCAATGTTGAAAAACATTGAATCAGGACATCCTATTCAAGTAAGTTTTAGAAATTGGGAGCTGTACGAAAATCCGGCTTTACCAATAATAAAGAATCATGTGTGGAGTGTGAAAACTACGACTCAGCTAGAAAAACCTCGATATGTTATTTTAGCTTTACAGACAAATTGAAGAAACCTCAAAAACAAAGATGTCAGCAAGTTTGATCACTGTGATTTAACCAATATCAAAATACATTGAAACTCCGAATCGTATCCTTATGGCGATATGAATATTAAGTTTGCACGTGATCGATTGCTCTTCTTCATGATATGTACTGTAATTTTTAACAATCTTATTACGGTGTACAACCACAGCTACTAATATCACGAAGCGAATATAAAAAATCAGCACCAATTATAGTAATTGATTGTTCTCGTCAGAATGAATCCATAAAATCTGGCTCAATTGACATAAGGTTAGATATCAAAACATCTGTAGATGTACCTACCTTAACAGCCTACTGCTTACTCCTTCATGTTCGTGTGATAGAGTACAATCTTCTCACTTCTTCAGTTCAAAAACTTATATAAAAAATCATGAAAATATAAATGCTCATTCAGTACCACGTTTACATTCTGCGCCAAACACACACACACACACTACATCATTTTATCATCATGACGACGATTTTCATTATCGACATGCAAGGATTTAGAGGACCCCACAATACTTTTATCGTCAAAGAGCTAGCTTTCGTAAATGTAAAACAAAATTTTCATCGACATTTTATACTAAAACCTCCTTACAGTTTTACAACACTTTCAAAAGAGCTGCAATGTCAAGCGCATTGTTGATACGAAAATCATCACGGATTTAAATGGGAAGGTGGACTAATGTCGTTTTGAGAAGTTAAAGAATATTTACTTTTAAACATGAAAAAAGTGACAATATACGTTAAAGGATTAGGGAAAAAAGTGCCTTGTTGACTAGTTGGGAAATATTGCCATGATATTCAACTTGGACGATTACGGCTGTCACAACCTAAAATTACTGAAGCAATATTATGCTAAGACGTCACGATGTACTTCCCATAGTGGATGTTGCGCGAGTTACAATTGAGAAACAAACTCCTAAGCTTGATGACCAATATATAAACAACGTACGTTTCTTCTAAACATCCGTTGTATCAAGTCAGCATTATTAAATTCTTTTACATATCCAATTTCATAAACATCATGACTTCATTATGCTGATGCATGATTCATAATATAAACTATTTCCACTAACGTATCAATTCATTGTTTACACAGCTGCATCATCTCGTATTTATGCTGATGTATCTTTCATAAAATGCTGATCTTATCTTTTTATTCCCATGATCAAAATTGCAACTATGCAATTTTGGGTTCTTTGTTTCCCATCTGTATAAATACCACTTGATCATCCAGATCAAGTTCAGTTATCAATCCATCATAGATCGAGTTGTTAGTTCTTATTCAATTGTTACCTATTATTCAATCGTGTTATTAATCAGTTGTCATAGTTATTCGTGAGTTATCAATGAAGTGAATAAAGTATGTTAAATAATAAATTAAAGAAGTGTTTTAATTAATAATACCAAGTTTGGTATTAATATATTTTTTTGCATCAATCGAAGTGTAGAAACATAACTGGCGCAGTCGCTATTCAAAGTTGGGAGGAACCTCTTAGAATATAAACGAACCTCATTGAATTGGAAAACAATTCAAAACACAGACGAAGAAAATTCGTTGTGTTTAACAAAAGTGATTAGTGAAAAAACTAACTAACTCCAATCATACGAAGAAAATTCGTATGATCTAAAAACAACTGGTTTAAAGTGTTAAATTCAAATAAGTAGATTGAAGAAAATCCAATTGAAAAACTGAATTTAAAAACACCAAACCATAATAACTCAACAAAACCATTATAATAAATAACAAATAATATAAAAAATTATAAAAATTTGTGATAAAATAAAAATGGCAAACGAACAAAACCAGCATCCAGCGAATCCTTTGGAACTGTCTTTTGAGGAGCTCATTAAGGAAGCTCGACGTCTTCCAATTTATACTGGAAATAATTGTGAATACGATCTCAACACATGGATAGAGGAAGCAGATACTCTTCTCAGCCTAACCCAAGGAAACCAACAGACGTATATATGTAGACTTATTCTTCATAAACTTCAAGGTCCTGCGAGAGCTGCTGTACAAAAACTCACCGAACCCAATTGGGCTACTGTTAAATCTCTTCTTATTTTTACTTTTGGAATAACTGATAGTTATAACAATATTGTTACTAACATGCATAAAGTAAATAGTCATAATAAAAATATTGATGACATATATAATTCATTAAATAACCTTTTGATTAAATTAAATACTAAATACATTCAGGATTCTCAAAAACATTTACACACTGAATTTTCCCCTATTAGAAATGAAAATCTTGTTCTTAATAAATTTAAATCTACATTGCCTGAATATAAATCATATCTTTTAGAAATGAAAAATTGCAACACATTAGGTGAAGCTTACAAATTATTAACAGAAATAAAACAAACATACGATGATAGAGAACATTTCACCATTAAACATAATAACTCATACCAACATAATAAAAATAATTATGAACATAAATTTCAAAATAAAAAATATAATAATAACCCTAATCAATATAACAATTTCAACAATAATAACAATCGATATAACAACAATCGATATAACAACAATCGATACAACAATTATCCTAATAATAATTACAGTAATAAAAACTTCAGAAATTTTAACAACAACAGATTTTCAAATAATAATAATAATAATCGCTATAATCAACAATATAAAAATAATCGTCCAGAACCAATGCAAATTGAAAATTCAGATCGATTCCGACAACGATTTAATAACCAAAACCAAAAACCAGAAGCAATGGATATAAATTTTCATCAAATTGCCTCGGAAGAAGTCCTTTACCAATAATAAATATTACAATCAATAATAAAACTATTCCTGCCTTAATCGACACTGGTGCATCCGTCTCCAGCATTGATAAAAACTGTTTCCCTGAAATTCCTAAAATTATATTAAATAAACCAATAACAATTGAGGGACTAGGTAGAGAATATCAAATAACTGGAAAAATAAAAGTAAATATGCCTAATGAATTTGAGTTACCCGAAAATCATAAAATTCTTTGGAACATAATGAACTTCCAAAATAAAAATTTCAAAGCTTTAATTGGACAAAACTTGTTACATCCGCTAAATGCAAAACTTAATCTAGGTGAAGGTAGTATGGAAATAAACGGAAAACGTTTACCTTTTTTCATATGCCGTTCCTGAAGAAATTAATCTTCAATTAAGAAACATCATCAGAGAAAATGATGATTTGTTTTATAAATAAGGAGACAACCTAACATGTACAACACAAACTAAGCACCAAATAATAACTACATCTAACAAACCATTATATTCGAAAATTTATCGATTTCCTCACATTCACGAAAACGAAGTTAATACGCAAATTAACGATATGCTGAAACAAGGCATAATTCAACCTTCAACATCCCCTTACAATGCTCCAATATGGGTTGTGCCGAAAAAAATGGACAACTCTGGTAAAACCAAATGGAGAATCGTAATCGATTATAGGAAACTCAATGAAGAAACCATTGATGATAAATTTCCTATTCCTAATATTGAGGGAATTTTCGACAAACTTGGAAAGTCTCAGTATTTCACAACTTTGGATTTGGCGAAAGGCTTTCATCAAATTGAAGTCAGCGAACATGACCGAAATAAAACAGCCTTTTCAACTCCACAAGGACACTATGAGTTCATTCGTATGCCCTTTGGATTGAAAAATGCCCCATCAACATTCCAAAGAATGATGAACGAAGTACTTGTAGAGCATATTAATAAAATATGTGTCGTATATCTTGACGATATACTAATTTTTGCAACTTCACTCCAAGAAATGGAGAATAATATTAAAAAAATATTAAATACTTTGAGAAAATTTCAATTGAAAATACAAATTGACAAATGCAATTTCTTTTCAAAACAAACAGAATATCTTGGAAATATTCTTTCAACCGAAGGTATTAAACCAAACCCAAATAAAATCGAAGTCATAAAAAATCTTAAAATACCAGACACCACAAAAAAAATAAAATCATTTTTAGGTATAACCGGATATTACAGAAAATTCATAAAAAACTATGCAAAAATTGCCCTTCCATTAACTGACAACCTGAAAAAAGATAGAAAAATTAATACGGAAGATCCTAAATACAATGCAGCCTTTGAAAAATTAAAAAACATCATAATTACCCAATACTTCACTACCCTGATTTTAAACAAAAATTTGTTCTTACAACCGACGCATCTGATAAAGCCATAGGCGCAGTTTTATCCCAAAATGGACATCCTATTTCTTTTGCAAGTCGAACGCTTAATGAACATGAGCGAAATTACTCAACTATTGAAAAGGAACTTTTATCAATAGTTTGGGCAACAAAATATTTCAGACCATACTTATTCGGAGTAAAATTTGATATTAAAACTGACCATAGACCTTTAGTTTGACTTAATAATCTAAAGGAACCTAATAGTAAACTTCAACGATGGAAGATACAACTGAATGAATACAACTTTAACATAGAATACGTTAAAAATAAAGACAATAAAGTCGCAGATTTCCTAAGTCGCATAGATGCAGACAATTATCAAATAAATGCATTAACCACAAATATGGAATATGAAAACATAAGTGAAAATGCAACAATTCATTCGGGAGAAGAAGATCAGAAAGATCTTATACCTATTAAAGAAGGTATCGTAAATATTTACAAAACTCAAATAATAATTGTCCGAAAAAAACAGAAAGAAATTAAAATATTAAACAAAAAAAGAAAAATATACATCGATGAAACTGACTTAAATAGTGAAAACATAATCATTGACATACTAAGGAGATACATTCCAGAAAAAGGAATTGTAGGTATATTTTGCGAACTAAATGATACTAAATGGAACAAAGTTCAATTAATTATTGTCAGCCTGTATTCAAATAATAATAATTTACGTTTCATAAAATGTAGCAATCATGCCTTTGATCTATTAAGCGAAGATCAATGTTTTGAAAAAATAAACGAAATACATACAAAAAGTAATCACCGTGGTATGCTTGAAAACTACGAAGAAATCAAAAATAAATATTACGACAATGGATTAATAAAATTAATAAATAAATTCTTAAATAATTGTGACATCTGTAACCGAGCTAAATATGACAGAAATCCTGTAAAACCTGAATTCAAACTTTCCGAAACACCCAGCGATATTAATAAAATCATACATATCGATATATTTCTTATTGGCAAAAAACAATTCTTCACAGCCATTGATAAGTTTTCTAAACACCTTTATACTAAGGAAACACTAGATCGAAATGCTATTACATTCATTAGCCTTTTGAGAGAAAGAAACGCAATTCTAGGTAAACCTTACAAAATAATCGCCGACAATGAATTCAATATGATTAACGTAAAAGATTACTTGAAAAAAGAAAATATCGAACCACATTTCACCTCACCAAAAGCTCATACAGGAAATGCAGACATGAATAGTTGTCATAGATCTTTACTTGAACAAATTAGAATATTAACATTAACCGAACCAGAATTAAATATCGAAGAAAAAGTACTTAAAGCAACCGAATATTATAATAACACAATTCATTCTGTAACTCAATGTAAACCTTTAGAAATACAACAAGGTATTAAAAGTAAATCTGACATATTTAAACATGTACATAACAAAAAACAAAAATGGATAGACTATCATAATAAAAAACGCGAACTACCACAACAAATTACACAAAAGGAAGTATACATTAAAAAATATAAACATGAACGACACAAAGAACAACCTAAATATCGTAAAGTTGAAATAACCAAAAATAAAAACGATATAATATTAATAAAAAATAATAAACCCAAAAATAAAATCCATCAATCGAGAATAAAACGAATAAAGAAATTTACAACTCCTGAACAAATAATACCATACAATACAATTGAAGAAACAGCTAAAGTTCAACAAATTCTTGAAGGACAATCAAACGAAGTCCTTATCTCAAAATTTAATTTAAATATCACACGAAGTGACATCCGTACATTAAATGGAAACTCTTGGATAAATGATCAAATAATAAACTTTTACTTTAACTTAATTTCAGAACGTAGTAAACTTCAATTAAATTTACCAAAAGTGTACTGTATGAACACTTTCTTTACCCAATGTCTCGAACAAACCGGATATAATTCAGTCAGTCGTTGGACAAGGAAAATAGACATATTTTCATTCGACTACATACTTACACCAATACATGTAAATAAATCACATTGGACCCTTGCAATAATAAACTTTCGCGATAAAACAATACAATACTACGATTCATTACACCAACCTAACAATCATATATTAAATATACTTCTTGAATATTTGAAAAAAGAATCATTGGATAAATTAAATCAACCATTAAATATCCCCCTTACTACAGAAAATATCAAAAAAAATCCCCTACAAGAAAATAGTTTTGATTGCGGAATCTTTACTTGTATAACTGCTAAATATCTATCAACAAATAAAAATTTAAATTTCACTCAAAACGATATTCCCAATTTTAGACAAAACATGATAATCGAAATAACGAATGGAAAACTATTGGACTAATTAACTTCATATTAAAATTACAGACAATGTCATCCATAATTCAAATACTTATACCCCTTATCCTGGTAACAACTATACAAGCAACACAATCCGAAATAGATTTTTATAACTTATCATTCGACGAACTTAGAGAGATTACAATAAATGTTCTAACAAAAAACGGAATAATTATATTTGTGATCAATATCCCAATTCTAACCCAACCTTTATTATCATATCATGTCAGACGAATACCAAATGAAAAATCAGAAACTTTAGATATAAAAATTAAAAATGTTGTATTATATAATGGAAACTATTATGAAACTGAAAAATATGTAAATTTACTAAAAAACGAATTAACATGTAAAACTAAAAATTGTATTATGCAAATAGAAAATAAAACTAAGACCGAAGAAATAGAAAAAGGTTTACTATTGTTAACAAATATAAATAATAAAATAAATCAAAATTGTGACGAAAAAACCTATAAATTAAGTGGAACATATATAATTAGATTTAGTAACTGTAAAATCGAAATTAATGGAAAATTATATACTAACGAAACAAAAGAATTTCAACAAGTATTAACATTGGAACCAATAAAAAAATATTTCCAATTATAATTATCAATTAAAAATAGAAAATGTACAATTGGATAATATAAACAATCTAAAACGAATTGATGAAATAGAATTCAAACATAAACAAAATACAATCATATCATGTTCATTCATAACATTATTAATATCAACAATAATTGTATTATCTTTAATATATTGTTATTTTAAATGTTGTAAAAATCGAAAAATTATTCATATCAATGTAAACAAACCTGATGAAAGTATTGAATTACCCATAATAAAAATTGTTGAGGACAACAAAGATCTTAAGGAGGGAGGAGTTACAATTGAGAAACAAACTCCCAAGCTTGATGACCAATCTATAAACAACGTACGTTTCTTCTAAACATCCGTTGTATCAAGTCAGCATTATTAAATTCTTTTACATATCCAATTTCATAAACATCATGACTTCATTATGCTGATGCATGATTCATAATATAAACTATTTCCGCTAACGTATCAATTCATTGTTTACACAGCTGCATCATCTCGTATTTATGCTGATGTATCTTTCATAAAATGCTGATCTTATCTTTTTATTCCCATGATCAAAATTGCAACTATGCAATTTTGGGTTCTTTGTTTCCCATCTGTATAAATACCACTTGATCATCCAGATCAAGTTCAGTTATCAATCCATCATAGATCGAGTTGTTAGTTCTTATTCAATTGTTACCTATTATTCAATCGTGTTATTAATCAGTTGTCATAGTTATTCGTGAGTTATCAATGAAGTGAATAAAGTATGTTAAATAATAAATTAAAGAAGTGTTTTAATTAATAATACCAAGTTTGGTATTAATATATTTTTTTGCATCAATCGAAGTGTAGAAACATAACTCGCGCTGCAAAACGCATTCCTTTTGAAAAACTTTATCATACAAAAAAATGGTAACATTAACCTTTAAAATCCGGTCCAGTTGACATCAGGTTTACGATATACCAACTTTAACAACAGCTTACTTCTTGTTCCTTCATGATCGTGTAGCAGAATACCTAACTAGAAAGCACCGAAAAAGAAGTATCCTGAAATACCAAATGATGTGCGCAGCAGAATGTAGACTTTTTAAGAAATTATATGATGCAAAGAAAAATAGTCCTCTAAATGCAAAGTTAAGAATAATAAACCATTTTTGAGAATAAAAACAATCTTTGATTTATCTATATTTTTTTATAAATTCAATGTTACTAAGTAAAAGCTGCATTTATGTCAACATCGTGGCACAGATCTGCATATATTTTGGAATAAATAGTTTCTGATATAAATTTTAACTTGCGGTCTTAATTTATCACTGCCCATCGTCTCTTTCACTTTGAAATTCTCGTTCAACTAAATCAATTTCAGGATTTCCCTCTTCCAAAGTCTCCAGATATCCATTCCTTATCCGAAAGTTTTTCTTGAATTTCACATTATCCTCCTCTTTCGCAATCATTTTTCTCGATAAAGATTTTTTATTTTGGTTCCTTCAAACCAGTCGATCGAACTCCCGTTGAACTCGCAACATATTGGCATATTTTTGATAATAATCATGATGACTTCCATTTCTACGAAAAATCTTTTTCAATCCTTCTTCATACTGCCTTTCAAAATCACTTATTGCGTATTTTCTCTCCCGAATCCATTCATATATGTCGACGAACAGACAACCCCTCAGATATCGATTTTTTGATTTAGCCGCAACGAAACCTGGCCACTGTTTTCCCATCCGTGTAATTTCACCACCTGAAGCAATAAAAATTGCATTAAAAATATATAATGTTCTTCTTACCACCTTATTCCTTTCAACCACCCATCACTTCAATCTTGACATGTTGCCAATACTGAAACACAAATGTATCGAAATTTCTAGAACTGCAATCCTCTTCATTCCTTAACCTTAGTACAAGCGACCTTGTGCCATCCTCAGGCGTCATATACACCTCCAGATAATCCGAAACAATCTTGACATTAATAATCTTAAAACTACGCCATATTGCTTCACATATACAATATTGGCACATGTGCGGTAATTTTTCAGCCCAAAACATTCACTATCTCACTTCTTATCTACTTCAACACTAAAACGCATCACTCATTCACCCTCAGCAGCAAGAGGCACCATCCAGCATGGTTAACGCCAGACGTGACAAATCTTGCGGAGTGCAAAACGTGTCTTATCGGGCTAACAAAATTCGTTTTCATGCAATATATATCACAATATGTATAATTGAAAAAAAAAGATAAACTACTTGCGTCTGGTAGTGGCTTGAATCATTCCGACTATTGTTTTACTGAATGAGAAATAAATTTGTTGTCTATCTAAAATATCCAAACGTCATTTTTCCAACGCTTTTCGCAATTCCCTTATCACATATGAATCACATAATGGGAAATCCATATTATCACATAAACATTGAAATTTGAAACCGGAAGCCAGCCAGCTCTTATCTAACAAAATTCGTTTTCATGCAATGTGTATCATAAAAAAAAGATAAACTACTTGCGTCTGGTACTAATCATTCCGACTATTTTTACTGAATTAGAAATTAATTTGTTATCCATCTAAAATATCCATACGTCATTTTTCCAACGCTCTTCGCAATTCCCTTATCACATATGAATCACATAATGCAAAAACCACATTACCACATAAACATAAACATTGAAACCTGCAACCGGAAGCCAGCCAGACAGCCAGCCAGCTCTTATTACTTAACTTGACCGGAAAGAATTTACACACAAGTTGCTCTACAGCACCCACTTTTAAACTACTATTATCGAGTGTGTGTAAGTTTACCGGCAATTGGTATGTCGGAATAACAGAGATCGCTCTACCAAAACGTTAAAAAGAGAAAAGCGAATCAGGTAGCCGCGGAATTTCTAAACGTTCTATACCTTCTGAAGGTGTAAGCGTTACCAAAGTACCACAATATTTACCAGTTCACAAAGATTCAGAAGCAATAATCGATAAAGTTGTTGAATTGGGAAAGAAATATGATCGTTTTCGATGGGATGCTAATAGTTTGCAATAGTTATGTTACAAGGAAAATGATATGAACTTTTCATCATTTCTTTCGTCATTTTTCTTAGCAATTAGGCCTGACTATTATACCTATTACCTGACCGAAATTAAACAAATAATGTACGATCGTATCGAAAAAAATAGAGATGGAAAGGCGATCTCCGCGATAAGAAGTATTATAGAAGAAAGATATTTTTGCATACAAATTTATCAGTCCGGAAAGGTTGCCGGAAAAATTATTTAAAGTCAGATGCAAAATTTGAATTATTCCAAACGCTTATAGACTACAAAATTGGACAGATACCAAGAAATAAACGAAACAACGACGAATTATTACAGATGGTTGATCAATATATTTATCCATCAAATAGTTTAAGAAATAAGCGGGATAAAGAAGCGGGATAAAATAGCGGGACAAAGAAGCGGGATAAAGAAGCGGGTATTAAACCGACCACTCATACATTTCATCTGGCAGATTATGGCGTGAAGCTTAATGTAGAGCTACCTATTGCGTCACCGATCAACGGATTTCATAGCTACTACTGTTACTAAAGGCAATTGTACTCAATGACGAAGAGCTACTTGATAAAGGAAAGCCATCTGGGACCACAACATATCGATTACGAAAGCAGGTGTTTAACAAAGTTCTCTCAGCAATCCGAGGCTCTATCCCGCACTGCTCAAGAGTCCGGCACTGAAATATTACCTGGTAAGTGGGTTAAAACTGACTGTCACACCATTACATACAAAATCGCCGATGGTTCAAATGCTACAACTCCTGTTGCAATAGAAGTGGATATAACCGATAATATTGCTGGCTTATTCATCGACATTTTCCTAAAAACACCCGTTGAGAAACGCGACCCCGAATCGATCGATGAAACAATAAAAAAGTCGTTTGATAAATCAATATTGCTGGACAATATAAGTCAGCTGGAAAAATCATTGTCTGTACTTGAAAAAAGAACACATCATGACACAATCTCCAAAGCTATTGATGATTGTGAAGGAAACAATTTGATATATGTTTATACGGATATCATTAAACCCAGAATAACAGGAAGTAAACTTGTAAGAAATCTACGAGCAATCCCGTTGGGAAGTTGTGATAGCGTTTTTAGATTCGATCATGTGGAGTACTGCCCATTTGAGAAAACTGTTATTGAAAGTATCTCAATCAAAATTACAGACCATCACGTCGAGCTAGTCAATCTTGAACCTAGCTTTGCTCTAACTTTCTTCATGCTTCATTTCAAACGAAGGTAAGAATCTATAAATATTTGCAAGTTCAAAATATCAACATAGTTCTGATACGGGATTTAACACACATCTACGCTTATGAGATGAATTCACACTACACACGTTACTACCTTGACCAGAATGGGGGTTAATTATCTGAAATTGGATAATTGTATCGATAGCCACTTGTGTACCAGCGAGGAAGGGGTGTTGGTAGTTTTTCAGTGGATTGGTACGCTATTTTCAACCATTATATCTGTATGGGGCAAAAGCTATAGGCAAACAAGTCGTCGAAATAGGAAAGTCCATTTCGAAAGAGGCTGGAAGCAAACCTCTGAAGCAGGTACTAAAAGAGCAAGGAAAATCTTCAGTACACGAATTAGCCTAAAAAGGTTCAAATAAAATCTTTGATAAAATGGAAAGTAGAGGTAGGAGATTAGCTATAAAACGAGCTTACCTTTACACAAGTAATCAGCTGAAATCAGTGCCTAACTGTAAAAAAGGCAAAAAGTGAGAAAGCTATCATCGAGCAAGACTAAGAAAACTATAAAAAGACGACGGCAACTAAGGATTGCATTGGATATATTTGACAAGTAGATAATACCATCACGATGCAGAAAGAATGTATGAAGTCTGAATTGGATATTTTTTTGATTACTGGACAATTCTTCGGTGTTGGAATTTGTCTCACTCGGCCATGGAGATACATATCGTGACTTTTCCAGTATTAAATTACGACTCAAGGTGCAAGTGACTGAACTAAAGCATGGTAAGGAAAAACTTGTCACCTGGAAGAAGAAACTTAAGGAAGCTGATGGGACTGACGTTTAGATGATCCCGTTGGTGTAGCTAACAACCTCATGCATTCACTTTTTAGACAATGCACTGTAGAATTGAATTATAATAATATAGCTCAGACAGACAACAATTACCACTATAGCGCCTATATTGAAAATCTACTGAACTATGGTAAACACCCTGCATCAAATCATCTCGAAACAGCCGGTTGGTATCTAAATCAGAATGAGATGGATAGGATTGAATACTCAAGACCTGGCGGTGGCTCTACTGTGTTGAATGAGGGCTATCTTAAAAGGGCTGCAATGGTGGAAAAGAGTAATGTGTTTCAACTGATGGGCACAATTCACAGCGATCTGTTAAATCAAGATAAACTCTTTATGAATGGAGTGGACTTCCGTTTAACATTTTCATTGGAAAAACCGGAATTTTATTTGTACTCGAAAGAAGATGACTTTAATCCACGCGTAAAAATTCAAGAAGCGACATCAATCCCAGTATATTAATAGCACATGAAGCTGTACTACAGCGCTCGAATGCAGTATACCCGTACAATCGGGTGGAAGTGAAAATCTATTCACTACCTACCAACGCCTATACTCCATCCCTTGATAACGTAGTTATCGGGCAATTACTGAACCTGCTTGTTTTTCGTATGGTGGATAATGACTCCTACACCGGTTTACGTAAAACGCACAAAGAATCCATTCAATTATAAGCATAACAATATAACCAACCTCACTCTATCCGTAAATGGTGATCAAGTACCAAACCTTCCTCTAGAGATTGATTATTCGCGTGAAAATGGGCATGGGTAGCATTTTACTGCCCTAAAAAGGTACCCGTCGAGTATTTCGATTCATTCGCAAAATATCCAAACAACAAATACTATAAAAGAACTCTTTCGTATCAATAGAAAAGTGTTTGTGAATAATAATCAGCGGTTACAAGGTGGCTTCTCAACAACTTGTGGACAATATTGTTGTGTCTTCTTTTGCTATCACTCTAGCGGAAGGAGCTTCAAAAACTTTCTGAAACAGTCCTCTTCTTCAAACTATGATACCAATGATGAGAAAATACTTCACTTATACCGGAATATCTTCTTAAATAGTTTTTAATAGCATGGCGGAGAGTATTGCAGCCAGACCTGTAAACGAGAAACTGGTGGTATAAAAGCAGTGTGAGGAAGTCACATATCCATCAGCTCTCTATTCCAGCTCTTTAGGTAAAAATGGGGCCCGTTGATAAGATGGCTCGCAGTATCCGAACTCAAACCTGTAGTACGATTGACCGAAAACTGCAAAAAAGGAAAAGTTGACTGATTAACCGGCAATGGATAGCTTTAGCATTGATGACGTCATGACGAGTTTCAAAGAGTCAAAACCAAGAACGAAAGCAAGTTGCATGTGAAAATGTCTTACTGAATTACACGTATTATCTGGATGACCGTCATATTCGTAAAATTACGCTTGGATTTGATTCGAGCACAATCCAGGCCAAAATAATCTTCCACAATAATGAACCATTCCCGCAACTTGTAAACTACAACCAATGGATATTACTCTACAAATACCTCAATGATTTGAAGAAAACAGTAAGTGACGAGTATCCTGAAAAACCAGCTTGGACTGCAGATACCTGTTGGTAATGGGACCATAACCCTAAAGCATCCTGAACTATTCAAACTATTCGAGATGATGGATCCTTTCAACATTGTTATGTATTACACAAATATAGCTCGAAAAATGTAAAGGAATATTACGACCAGTATTGTGCTAGATGCAGGGTGGAAGATTTACTGAAGTTTAATAACGAAGACTTTTTCATACCGAATTCATACGAATTAAAATAAAATAAAATATATAAACTCTTATACGCATATCTTTCATTCATCCCAGTAATACATACTATTCATTAATTAATGCATGTAAAGGTTTGTGCAATTTTGCGCTATACATCGTTTTGTCGATGGTAGTGCATCTTGAACTCTACTGATGGTTTTGAAATTTTTCAGATCCCTCAATTTCGGTGATTCCAGCTGTGCTATATTAACGCCTGGTAAATATCTTCTTATTAAGTCTTCTTAGATACTACCTTTTACGTATATGGTAGATCCGTTGAATTTTTCCACAATTGTAGGAAGTTGATTATAATTAACATCACCATTACACCAACGTAATCCATTGAAATTTTTCATTTCAAATTCATTTTGTTTGCGGGCTTTCAAACCTAACTCCTGATACGGGTGGGGTGGAGCAAGGTGGTAAATCACTAATACGGTTAAATCGAAAGGCAATATTGCGAGTTCTTTTACAAAATATTGACCATTGTTTCCAGAGACACTCTGAATGTTAAACACGAAATCGGACATGTTTTCCATGCAGAAAAACACAATAAAATAGATAACCTTATAAACCACCTTAAAGTATCAAAACAGCAATTCTCGAAGTATTCTCGAAGAGCCTTTATAATAGATTGAAATATCGTTACTTAAAGGTAAGTGTACTCTTGTAAACAGAAACATACATTATACATATCAGGTGAAAAATATTTATTAAATGTCCATTATTATCTGCAACTCAACACAAAAACACATGCGTGGCCCAGGGGAGTTGTCGAGAAATGATTATACCGCCCCCCTCTTAACCCGCGGAGGGACAAATGTGTAGATGTTTTCCATCGGACATGGAAAGCAAAAACACTGTTGATACCATTAAAAATGTGTAGCGAAAAATGAGGGGAACAGCGTTTTGTGTAGATGTTTTGTGTATTGTGTAGAGTAAAACACGCGCAGGAGACCCGGCTTTATATGCACATTTCTTTTTTGTTCAAACGGTTCAAATAGTTCAATAGCACCATTTGGAGAGCCACTGATGCAATAGCTTCAGCTTTAAAACAGTGTAGACTATACATCTGTTTTTCATTCCAGTTGCCAATTTTGAAAAGAACTGGATGCCGATTGCTATTTGTGAATGATTCACAGAGGAATGTTGACAAGATAAGAATCGCATATCGTGACTTCATTTGTGTTGACAGGAAGGCATTCGCAAAATTTTTCTTGATTGTCGTTTTCTATAACGTTTATTTGCTCTGTATTGCATGCATACTTGTTGAGAATATTTGCGTTATTTATGGTATAGAATGCAGTAATTGGATATGGCTTTTTCTATTTCAAGGAAAGAGCAGTTTTTGACGGACATGGCGCCTCAACGTATATCGCTTACAATACGGCAGAAGCTCGGTATTTTAAATTTAATACAAGCAGAAACAAGCAGAACTGACACTACGCTATAAATGTAATTTATCTACCATCTCAAGAATAATTAGCCAATGTATCACTTGAGGCTGCAGCATATAAAAATCAAAATTCAAAGCGCGAAAGAAACCGAAAAGTGGCGCACGAGCAAGTGAATGAAGCTGTTAGAATTTGGTTTAATGAAATGAGAAGCAAAAATGCAATCGTTAGCGGTCCAATGATTATGGAACAAGTAAAGAAGTTCGCAATTATGCTCAAAGTTCCAAATTTTGACGCTTCTAATGGTTGGCTATGGCGGTGGAAAAGGAAGGAAAATATAACTTTCCAAAAAATGCATGGAGAGAAATCGTAAGCTGACCAATCATCTGCAGTAGCATGGGTGAAAAATATGCTGCCAGCACTAATTACTGATTATACACCTGACATATTTAATGTCGATGAAAGTGGGTTATTTTATAAAGCACTACCAACTGGAACTCTTGCAAAGATGGGTGAGAATCCTAGTGGAAGCAAGATCCAGAAAGAAAGAATCACCTTATTGTTCATTTGCAATATGGATGGTTCATATAAAGATGTTTTTGCGATTGGTCGAGCAAAGCAGCCTCACTGTTTTAGAGGTAAGCAAGTACCAGTTAAATATTTTAACTAGAAGCAAGCGTGGATGGCTTGTTGCATATGGACCACAATTTTGACTCAGCTTAATGAAGAAATGACTAAGAAAAACAAAAAAAATATTATTCATAGATAATGCTACATGTCATAAATATGTTGATGACTCCGAACTGTCGAATGTTAGAATTCAGTTTCTACCCGCTAATACTACGAGCATTATACAGCCCTTAGACCAAGGGGTAATACACTACTTCAAAGCCTATTACAGGCAAATTATAGTAAGAAAGCAGCTTTTTGCACTTGAAAGCGGTAAACAGTTAAGCCAGTTTGCCAAATCACTTGACATGACGAAAGGCTTATTATTTGTCAAACGTGCATGGTGGATGGTTAGTCCTCAAACAATTCGAAATTGTTTCAGAAAAGCTGGATTTTCAAAAAATTGTGGTTTTGAAACCACTAATAGAGAAGATACTATCGAATTACTAATTCCGGAGGAGGAGTTTCAACAATACGTCAATTGCGATAATGACTTACAATGTTATGGTGAACTTACCGATCGCGAAATCATAGACCAAATTCAAAGTTCTTCTGATGAAAGTGAAGTTGATGATTTTGAACAGAATAACGAGGTAGCTTCACCATCTTGTGATACAGCATTAAAGGCTGTATCAACGCTTCACTGTATTTGATTTCAACTGAGAAAAACATAAACGTTTTGGAATGTTTGAAAGAACATATAATGCGAAAACAAAATGAACATGTTGTACAAAAGAAAATTACTGATTTCTTCGAAAATATGTAGATATGAGTTTTCTATTAATATATTTATATACATGTATACGTAACCCGAACGGAAGTAATTTCGTTAATATCTATGTATTTTTTAAGTGAAACTATTACATTTTTAAATTTTTTGAGTTGGTTCCCGTTGCTTGATTTCCTTTATAGGTTCGTCATGAATATCAGCTTCTACATCACGTAAAATTTGTCAATAAAAGGAAAGATAAAATTCTTCGATGAAAACATGTATACGCACACTTTGAGCAAATCGCATGCAAACACATTGCTGTGCATAAACACAGGAGTTAGATATAAACATAATAATTTGCATATATGGAGACATCGGATATAAGCATGACCCGCTTATATGCATAAAATTCTTCTGCCACTACAGTGTGCTTTTAAGCGGGTTTTACTGTAGTAAGTTTTTGCATCTGGCAAGTGGTGTAGTGTAGGTAGCAGCGCTACTAGGTCGTGACCTAGGGATCGTGTGTTCGATCCCCGCTTGGGGTATTGTTTTTCTTTTTGAATAATTGACGTCGGCTTGTGTTCGATTACCGGTGAGTATTGTTTTTTTGAATAATTGTGGATGTGATTAGTTCACCTTGGCTGCCATTGTGTCACCGGTGAACATACTGAGATGATTCCCTACAGGCCATGTGTCACCGGTGAGCACACAATTAATGATTCCTCCAAGGCCAATATGTCACCGGTGGTACATTTGTCCTTTCTTCTAATAGTTATTATTTTTTATTAATTTGATAGCACAAAGCGTGTAGAACAATATGCGCTATATCTTGCAAGATTGGAACCAAGGAAGCATTAGAAGATTAAACAAATTAGGCGGCCTTTGAAAAATTTAATTTAATTGTTTATGACACGTTTTTAGATTTAAACGCTACTTAAAATGCACTTTTTGGCAGTTGAATGCAGGACGGGTTTTTCATTTTTTTCCCTAAAACTTCGAAACATATTTCGAACATAATATGCAGAATAAAAAATAGAACTACAGTGAAACCTGTCAATAACGGAACCTGTTAATAGTGTAATTCAATAGTGGAAAAAAATTTGGCCTTTGACCTCTTCCATACAAATTGACCTGTCAATAACGGAAAATCGAAACTCCAAATAGTGGAAAAAAATTCTTGGAAAAACAAAAAAAAAATCGGCTATTTTTCGTTTTTCTTTCCATTTGAAACTATATTTTTTCCAATTTCACAACCAATGATTATAAAAATCGTTTCGAAATCACTGTTTCATTTCGTAAAATGCAAAATTTATCACTTTTGTTGCAGCAATTTGGCATCGAAAAAAATGTATCGTTTACTTTCTCACTTCAAGTCAGCGTTTGGACTTCTTTATTATTTGGACAGCATCGTGTAATCTAAACTTCTAAGAAATCGAAATTCAGTTTTTTGCTGATTCGAATTATGCACTGTCATGCATTACTCTCACATTCTCCCGTCGCTATTGAAAATGAATCGTAAAAAGGAGGATAATAAACCAATCCAACGTTCACGACTCACATTAAAACAAAAGTACAATTTGATAAAAGATCATGAAGCCAAAATTTGGAATCGAAGTTTTGAAAGAAAAATACAAATGTGGCAAGTCTGCTGTGTACACGGTTATTAAATACAAAAAAGAAATTATCGACGAATACCTTTCATCGCAAAATGTTGAAAATACATTTTTACTCGATAAAATAGTAGAATCTATCAATTTAGTACAGGATGATTTGATTGCAAGCAAAACAAAACAGTCCTCGATTACCGATTACTTTAAATAATAATGTTTACCATTCGTTACTTTTTTTAGTATGTTTTTCCTTCATTCATTTATCAAAAAATAGTTTTATCTCAGTACATATCCTTTTCACGTTCATTATATCACTTGATTTGATCATTAAATGGCCATGAAAATATATGCATTGGTTTTTTATTCAATTTTACTCTCAATAATGGAAAATCATTTTGGTTCGACTCAAATACCTGTCAATAATGGAACCTGTTGATAGTAGAATTCGTGTCAATAGTGGGAAAAATAAATTCCACACGGGATTCCGCTATTGACAGGTTTTACTGTACTAAAAACAGTTTTTCATATAGTTTTTGTATTAAATTCATTCGTTTACATAAAATAAAAATAAATTATAAAATAAAATTCATTCATTTCAACAAACATAATATTTAATAATTAGCAAAATATTAATGCAATTCCTGAAAATGTGTTAGACAAAGGAAAGGATTTCCATCCCACGTGGCACAAAAAGTATCCACTTGCTTCGATTTATTTCTCATTTCTTTTGATGTGGAAGAGGAGCAGGCATTTGCATAACATTTCTTACACCGACCACGCTTCCGTCTGCCATCTTTTGTAAGAGCTGTCATTTTAGTGAGCAGGTGTTTCGGTTGCGGGTCGGCTCTGCTATTTTCCCTTTCATCGACATTAGCTTTGAAACCCAGGACTAAATTTTGCCTAAATTCAGAAATTTGAATCTTAGGATGGTTCTCATTATATAGTATATAGGCATTCACGACAGAAATGTTCAACAAAAAATCCAACGCCCCTTTGTGATACCACCTTACGGTCTGACGGAGCACTGAAAAGTGACTTCCGATTTGGTCCGCAAGATCAATTCCTAAAAATGAAAAATTAGTATATTTGTCTTGCTGAATTATTATGAATGTGTTACCTTGCTTACACTTGTTGTATTCTAAGATTATATTCGGTTTTACGATGTTCTCGCCTTTCCTATTTCTTTTTCCTGTTGGAGTCATTGCACCGATATTCTTAGTAGATAAAAACGAAACTTCTCATTTATCTTTCCAATGTCCAACTACTATACCGTTTTGTTCAAACGTAATGCATTCGGCCTTCTTTAATTTGTCAGTATATTTGGGGAGACCTTTGCGATTTCTACGCAATGTTCCTTGAAGATGGGTGTTGCGAATAAGACAAGCATGAGCCAGTTCAATGGAAATATAAAAAAATTATCGACCGTCAAGGTACGATTATTGCCGAAATAGTCCTGCATAAGAATAAGGCATACATTTGATGGTAACGACATTTCATTCGTACTATCGGACTTCCCGGTGTACAATTTAGCGTATCCTCCTATAATACCGCACGAATTTCTTCGGAATTCATGACCACACAAAAAATACTTGCACTTCACAAGACGAGATAACAATGCAAACTAATCGTGAATTCTTATCTACTGTCTGGTGTTCACCGGTGACACATGTTGCCTTTTTTAAACGCAATCGATCCCCCACAGGCCAATGTGTCACCGGTTAACATACATTGTTTTCGAGTAAAACAACGCAGTTTTATCTCAATTGTATACGGTACATTTTTTTCCTGCAAAAACTAACCAGAACTTGAAAATTTTCGCTTGGTCTGTGAGGAATGAGTACCTTCTGTTCACCGGTGACACATTGGCCTGTGGTGCATCAATTTTGTCGTATTCACCGGTGATACATGGTACGCAAGGTGTTAAGGTAAATCAGCAGTGTTCAACTACAAATACATTTATCTTTGGAAATCAGCAAATTGTTTGTTCATTTAGATATGTAAATTATACTAAAAACTCATTGTTGAATTTTATTATAAAAATATCATTGTTATTATTATAAAAATATAATAAAGCAAAGTTACAATTAGAAACTCATTTAATATTTGCAAACGTCTTATTTATCCACTGAAAAGCTAATTTTTGTAATATTTAAACTTTTTTTCAATTTTTTATTTTACATCAAGCAACGAACCCTAGAAAAAAATATGAGTTACAGAGTGATTGCGAAAATTGCAGTAACAAACTTTAAATACTTTTACATTTCTTTGTGTTTTGCAGGAATTGTCACTAGTCTTACATTTTGCCTAGATATGTCAAATAATCTAATGTGAATGGTAATGCTAATTTGATATATCTTTATAATTTTGTGACTTGAATTTGCGCATTTTTTTCGAAAAACCGTGTAAACTTTCTTGATACTTTGCTCAGTATAGATTGGAACAAATTCTTATGTCCGTTTGTTTTTATCTGAAAAAACAATACAATACAATACAATAGTATGTAAAATTTGACGTATCCGCCGTCAGAAAGTTTATGTTTAAAAGAAGTTCTTTGGGCATCGTACATTCACTACGTCGAAATTTTCAAATGTTTCCCATTATTTTTTTACGTATGCAAGGAGTTCCTTTAAATATTACTTACGTTGAAAAGTATAGGCTAAAACATTTTTATTTATCAAAATTTAACATAACCTGTCAAAATATAAGTACAATCGAAAATTTAAAAGAAAAAAAGATCAATCACATTATCATGTGCCGTGTTGACTCGAAAAGTCATAAGATTGATATATGGCATATACAACGGAGAAAGTTGATAAGCTTATTTCTTCAATAATACAATATGTATATGTACCTGTCACCACAAAGAATCAATGCGAGAAAGATCTCATACTTGATGATCGATTAGCTGTCTAAGTTGCTTTATTACCGCATCCCAAAGTTTTTTTTTATCTCTTTCTGATTTTTTTAAAACAGAAAACATGTTTTTTCGATCAGTATCCCGAATCTTTTCCAAAACAATTATGATATCTAGGGGTTTCACAAGCTTATATCGATTTTCACTTTTTCCGTAATCATGTAAATAAGTGCTCCATTCTTCTAAAATTAATAAGTCCAGAAGCTGTCTTACTTCAGCAAAATATTTGGATACATCACACTCTATCAAACCAGGAACTGGTTCAGAAGAAGCAAAAAATTCACATTGCATCAAATCTAAACTGATTTGTTGTAAAGCTCCAGCCGAAATTTGCTTTATTTCGTCGCTTATTAATAAGTTATGGATATGTGTTGCAATATGCTCACAGGCTTTCTTAAAAGCGCTTTGTGCAACACTAGGCAAAATTAAAGAAAAGCTTTGGAAAGTGGTTTTTAAAAAAGCTATCATGTCTGTTATGAATGGCGATGCATGACCGATGGGTTCGGTAAGCAGCCAATCGTATCTTTCGAGTTCTTCGAAAAATGCATCAAGCTTAAAACAAAGTTTGGTAGAGACTTGCATTTCAGCTTCTGCTCTAGCTATTTGGAACATCGTTGATGGGACTTGTCGAATAGTAGCTTGAGTTTTTGTCATCCTGCATACGAAATCGTCTAGAAAAGGACCAGCACTTTCCAGATATTGTGTATCAACAATTATTTGAACTACCTGTAACCATATGCTAGAATAAATTACTCTTGACTAACTCTATATTTGATATTATACCTGCATCAAGGCAATGTTAGGGTTCTGAAATATTCCTGAAAGGCATCCGCTGAAACTCTTTGTCAATAGCAAATTGGCTGCTCGTCGAACCATTGCTGCAACTTCATTTGATGATATAGATAATTCTTCAGAAAATTTCATACATGCGTACATGAACTCTTTTGTTTGGTGATAAACCTCTGGTACCATCGACGAAAAAGGAAACTTTTTTGGATAATATGCAGTGTCTAAGTGATCAACGTGAAACGGAAATTTCTCCATTACTTTATCATACTCTTCTACTGAATCAACTTCTAGAGGTACAAATTGATTGATATCCAAAATTTCTCGAAAAACATTCACCCAACGCTGTAGCAGCACTTCATTATAGTGATCACGCATTTCTATCAGTACATCCCATATTTGATTAACTGGGTAACCGTAAGTCTTAAGAGTGAATATTGATAGTATCAAAACATTTTTAATCCTTAATAAAATGTTAGGATCTGTACACGAAGAAGAGTTCATACTTATAACATTTACAGCTCTTGACAAAGATATTGACCACAAGTCATCTAAGTATGATTTTGTGACCACATCTTTCGCGGTATTTCTTATGTGATCTTCAACAATAAAGAATCCCAAAATTGAATGAATATAATGCTTGTAGACTTCTAAGTTATCATGCATTGCCTGAGGAGCTTGTAACACTAGCTTAGCTTGATCATAGCGCTGCTTTCTATAGTCAATTTCAAAACTATGTTTGTCATTTAAGACAGTAAAAATGTGTAGTGAGCGATAAATAGACGAAAAATCTATCAAATCTTGGACAATTAAATCTTCCTCTTCATTTTCAAAGGTTTTATTTTTATTGTTATAGTATTCATAAATTACCTTATCTAAATTTCTTTTTCGCAGTTCTCTAGTGTTTCGCATGGCTGCTTCTCCTATCTTTGGAGAAAACTTTCGAATATATTCTAAGAATTCGCGAAAATCTTCTTCTGACGATTTTCTGATAATTGATTTAAGTTTCGGAACCTCAGCTTTGATATCAGATGTAAATCTATAGCTTAATACTTTTGGCAAATGATCATTTTCTAAAAATCCTATGGTCTTCAGTGCTGAATAGTATCTCTTGACTTCGACTTGATTCAATAATTTTGAATAGCACTCCAAGACTGGTAAACAATGCGACAAACTATTTATGGCAATATTTATATTGTTTTCAACTTGTTTAGCCTTTAACAATTCATTGGCTTTCAATACAATTTTACTAGCGGAATCTTGTAGTGCAGTATTAAGCGAAAGGATTTCATTATTCAAGTTTCTTACTTGAGAGCGAACGTGTATCAGTTCTCGAATCGAATCAATAAATCCTTCATAGTATAAATTACAAATTTTTTCGATGTCCTTATCAAAACTCCGAATTCTGGTGTCAAGTTGCTCGAAAAGAGCATCGTATGAGTTACCTGTTAATTAAAGAGATTATTACCTTTTTTCTTTACAAATAATATTTGAGTGAAAAATTGTTTTAGCTGCTTACAAATTGAAAGCCAATTTTCATATTTTCTATTATTTAATTAGCTTTCCCTGCATTATTCCAGAGAACAATCTCGGCTGTTGAATTCGGTCGAATTTTAAGTAGAAGACTATTTTCAGATTTTGTTTGCTTTTATAAAAATGCATTTTCAAGTAGCTTGTTTTATCTTTGCAAATAACAAGGAGAGGCTCCGACTTTGTAGTCTCAGATTTGGATAAAATTTGGCACACAAGTAGAAGACGTCAAGGATATTCGATCCTTAAAATATTAGACCGCAACACTTCCCCCTTTTTGAGAAAAACGCCTCTAAAGTTTTTAGCGTCGCTTATCGATTAGTAAATTTTTGCATCTGACAGAAGCGGTGCAGAGTAGGTAGCAGCTCTACTAGCTCGCGATGTAAGGGTCGTGTGTTCGATCCCCGGTCGGGGTATTGTTTTTCTTTTTGAATAATTGTCAAAGTTGGACAATCTATCGCTGGAAACCATGGACTGCGTGGTGCCGAAGATCAAGCCTCGGAACAATATGGAGGGATACGATACCCCAGTCATTAAACAACTGAAAAAGTTGAAAAGCCTCCTTCCAACGCGCATCAACACGATTTATCGGCAATTCCAGGACAACCATCCGACTTTAGGCTTGTTGAAATCGCTCCTCAGAAATGTCCGGAACCTAATCCGACAGAACTACAGGAACGAAGTCAACGGCCAATGGTCGGATAAACTGCGGGGCATCTCGCACAAGGACCCGGGCCAGATGTACGCGCAGGTTAACAGCCTGTTTCGGAAAAAAATCTCGTGCTGCTGTTCCGACTCTCAACGTCACGGCGGATGAATTGGATCTCCTGGTTGGAGCAGGAATCGACACGCAAGCAGCGGTTGTGGACGCGCAAGGCAACCGCGTTGTGAGTGACGACGCTCAGAAGCTGGAGCTGATCGGAGCCCACTTTGAATCGGTCCATTAGCCACACCCGGAACGTGGGAGCAAACGACTCTGAAGTCGTCGAAACCAAGGTTTCTGACTTCAAGGCAAGCCTTAACGGCACGTCACTTCTCCATTTCGATGACACACTTAAGGCCGATTCGATACCGGATGATGTCTTGGATGGATACTTTATCTCTCATGAAGACTAGCTCATCATATTCAGATCGGTAAACACCAAGAGATCATCCGGCCTCGACGGCATTCCCAATGTTGTTCTTCGACACATGTCCGACGTCGCAATCCGAAGCTATTGCATCTTGTTCAACAATATGTTGAACAGGTCTTACTTTCCTGAGAGGTGGAAGCGAGCCAAAGTCTTTTC
The DNA here is from genome assembly GCA_963942545.1 of Oxycera nigricornis. Lineage (NCBI taxonomy): Eukaryota > Metazoa > Arthropoda > Insecta > Diptera > Stratiomyidae > Oxycera > Oxycera nigricornis. The sequence goes on from OZ012660.1 coordinate 77,792,872, forward strand.
GATTTTGAAGAAAGGCAAGGCCGCTTCCAGCGCCAAGAGCTACCACCCAATCAGTTTGCTGCCGAATGTCAGCAAGGTGTTTGAGGTGGTGCTCAATCGAGCACTAAATGTGCATCTCAGAAGGAACGACCTGAAGGCGAATTGCCAGTTCGGTTTTAGAACTGGCCATTCGACCATCCATGCAATCGCCAAGGCCACGTCGGACATGTGTTGGAGGATCAACGACGGATAATGCGTAGGAGCGTGTTTCATCGACATGGAGAAGGCTTTCGATTCCGTGATTCCTTGATGGACTGATTTTTAGGCTCCTTCAAGCCAAGTTTCCGCGCCCACTCGTTACCACGATGTGCAGTATGTTGTATGACAAATCATTTGTCATCACAGACGGAAACCTGACAACAACGCGCGACTTCAAGGTCTTAAATGGTCTGCAGCATGGTACGGTCACTGCGCAGACATTGTTCTCGATCTTTATCAGCCCCCTCCTGAGCTTATTTGACTTTAATATGTCACCCAAGAGATCGTTGATAGCTTTCGCTGACGATCTCATATCCTACACGGCAGACCGAAAGGCCTCTGTGGTTCAGAAGAATCTTCAAGGGATTTTTAACGACATCCAGTTCTACACGAACAACTGGCGGATGAAGATCAACGCGCAAAAATGCGAAACAATTTTGTTTCGACGTACCCTGCAGCATGCCACTCGAGACCTGAAGCGCAATTGGGAGAGTTTCGACATCGTGGCGAGCGAGGGCGGGGAAAGCTCTGAGCCTGTTCTTCACAAAAAGTGCGTGCGATATCTGGGTGTGTACCTGGATCACTTCAACCAGCACGTGCATATCACGCTGGAGCGAGCGCGAAGGATGTTCATGTCTCTACGACGGCTCTTCTGCTTAAAACACAACGATGACGATGTAAAGCTGACATGCTACAAGACTCTGGTCAGACCAATCCTGACATATCCGATGTCCGATTTGGTTTAACCAGAGTCCGAGCACAATGGAGAAGCTAAGAGTCTTCGAGAGACGGATCCTTTACGCTTGCATTGGAGTGTACAGGAAAGTTGAGACAGGCTACTAGTACCACGTCTCCAACCAGGAGATTTGCGACATCGCTGAGGTACCGAGAGTCGACACGGTAGTCGTGAGATTGATCCGGAATCATGTCGTCAGGTCCGCGTCCTTGCGTGAGAACCCCTGGGTTTGGCAGCCATACTATCTAAACGATATTTACTTCGAGCATTGTTTCACCACGGGCTTCATTCCCCACGAAACATTCGTGTATCTGGATAGGAATGGATACATTTTTGATTCCATTTGATTCCGACAAGAAGATAGAGTACGTTGCGGAAATAGATTCGAGCAGATCGAGCGAGCTGTGGCGCTACTCTTTCGCGAGGTTTGACGTTCATTGAAATGATCGCGACCGTTATCGCTATTGGTGGTTGAACGAATAACATTAGAGTCCGACATGGTTAAGGCCTGAAATGAATTGTAAATTTATCTAGTAATAATAAACGATGTTAGTTTTTAAGGACTATTGTCAATAGAGTAAAGTAAATTTTACAACGTGGGTCTATGTCTGCTGGCAGATATGGACTCACACTTAATCTGTAAGCTAGTATTAAGTTTATTCGGAGGAATGTCTGCAGGCAGACACAAATCCATATAGGTTAGTTTAGCATTAAGTAGGTTATGTTATGTTATGACTATTCAATTGTTTTTTTTTTGATTTTTCAATTGTATACGTGATAGTTTTCGAATACTAAGATGTATAAATCTAATTTTAAAAATTTGTGAATTAATAAACTTTGAAAGCCCTAGTGGCCATTTAGTTTTTAAGTAGATGATAATTCCTAGACTTAAGAATTTGTTAATTGTTAAAAACCAGAAAAAATCAATAAAGCCATTTTTAAAACTCTAATAGCTCACGATCTAGGGGTTGTGTGTTCGATCCCCGGCCGGGGTATTGTTTTTCTTTTTGAATAATTGTCGTCGTCGTGTGTTCGATCATCGGTATTGTTTTTTTTGAATAATTGTGGATATAATTAGTTTAAGGTAAATCAGCAATGTTCAACTACAAATACAATTATTTTGGGAAATCAGCAAATTCGTTCATTTAGATATGTAAATTATACTAAAAAGTCTGTTGAACGGTTGGATTATTAAAAACTGTTGTAATCGAAGCAAAACCATAGTTGACGGTAGGATCATTTATTTTCCGAAATCCCCTTTCCAACCCTGCGACCTCTTCGTGTCTCATCCTCGGAATGGCCATGGATTCTATGGTGTAGAGTAATTGTGGCATAAAGTAGATACTAGGACCGCAATTATTTAACAATTCCATAATTTCGGATTGATGTGCTCGAAGTGAAATCTTTGCCGGATGGTCATATAGTCATTCGTTCCTAGAATCCAGTTGTATGTATTTGTAGTTGAACATTGCTGATTTACCTTAAACTAATTACATCCACAATTATTCAAAAAAAAACAATACTCACCGGTGACAGAACACACGACGACGAAAATTATTCAAAAAGAAAAACATACCCCGACCGGGGATCGAACACACGACCCCTAGATCACGAGTTTGTAGCGCTGCTACCCACATTGCACCGTTTCTGTCAAATGCAAAAACTTACTAATCCATAAGCGGCGCTAAAAAATTTAAAGCCGTTTTTCTCGAAAAGGGGAGAGTGTTGCGATCTAATATTTTAACACGTTGAGTGCCACCATACAAAAACAAAGTCTCTCCGCAGAGGCCCCCATACAAAATATTGTGATCCTGCCGGCGGTGCTCTTGCAATTTTTTTTTAATCTGGGTACCGTGAGCACCGTGCGATGCAAAAGTATGCATGTTGATCCCGCCGGCGGGGTGCGTTGGCACTCAATGTGTTAAGGATCGAATATCCTTGACGTCTTCTACTTGTGTGCCAAATTTTATCCAAATCTGATACTACAAAATCGGAGTCTCTCCTTGTAAAACTCGATCAACGATAATTTGATGTTGTGTTGCGAATAGTTTGCAACATGGTCACCTAAAATTAATTACAATTTGCACCAGAATGTTCACCAAATAGTTAGCTTTTAGGGAGCGTCGCTGCCTCTCATTCATGGGGAACTCGGTTTGAGCCTCACTTCAGGATGAAAAGTTCAATGTCAAGTAGCGGTTTTCCTTGACTTAGCAACTAGAAAAATCCGAAATCCGCTTCCGACTGGAAGACACCGGGCACTTTTGCACCTGGCCCCAAAATATGGCAATCGATGACGTTGATGAAGAACAAAGGAAGGAATCGTGTAGTATGTTGGAGATAGAAAGTTCCGGATCTCAAAAAAGATCGTTATGATAACGAATGGAAATCCTTTTTGGTGAAAAAGAAATGGAGTTTGTGAAGAGAAAGTAATCAACAAAGATTAGCAGATCGATTTGGAAACTGAAGTTTTGCAGCATCGAAATCCAAGAAGACCTCCCTCCAACATGCTATCATATATGTATGTGTAAAACGCTGTGCACAAGGCTTCGAGATACTTTCTCAGGATGCACGCATCAGTCTCTTGCGTGACGTTGCCGAGATTATTCCTAATTAATAAAACATCTATGTATCACTTTTGTCAATAAATTTTGTTAAATATCCGCGCGTTTCATTAAAGTGAAAGTTTATCCTATAACTCTTGGGGGCTCAACCGGGATTTGAAAGCCAATTGTTTCGATACTGTGAAGTTTAAAATCAGTGAAGTAAGAATAAGCAGAAAGTGCTAATACATTTCAATGGCTGAAATTGACATCAATAAACTTAAAATTGATGAGCTTCGGGTGAAGCTGGAAGAACTCGAACTTCCTATTACAGGGACTAAGCCGGTGTTAACAGAACGCTTGCGAGCAGCTCTAATGAAGGATGACGAAGACGACAAAAATGAAGATGATAATGACGAACCGAGAGTGTCGAATGATGATGGCAACGAAACCGACAGCGCTGGAAACTATGAAAGCGATAGTGATTCTGATGTGAAGGTTCAGAACAATAAACGTGTCCTTCTTACTTTTCGTGATGTGGAAGAATCCCTGGAAAGCTTTAGCGGAGACGACAAACTCAGCGTTAAGCGCTGGCTGAATGATTTCGAGGAAATGGCTAAGATGTGTGGGTGGATAGATGTTCAGAAGTTGGCATACGCGAAGCGCTTACTGACAGGATCCGCAAAGCTATTTGTCCGATATGAAAGGTGTACCAAGACGTGGAAGGCACTGAAGTCAGCGTTGCGAAAGGAGTTTGAAGAAACGGTTGACAGCTACGACGTTCATCGTGAGTTATCTCGACGAAAGAAGAAGCACGGCGAAACACATCAGGAGTACATTTTGCAGGTCAAGCCAATTTGGAGGTATGTACTGCTATTAAATATATTATCGAGGGCATTCCGGACGATCCTGTAAATAAGGCGATGTTGTATGGTGCATGAAACATTCGTCAACTAAAACAGAAATTCTCTGAGTACGAGACCATGAAGGCTGAGGCAAAATACAAATCACGAAACAAAATTACTCAATCAGCTCAGGTTGAAAAACCCACAAAACGGTGTTTCAATTGTGAAGACAAGGGTCACTTAAGTTCCAATTGCTCTAAAAGAAAAAGAGGAATAAAGTGTTTTAATTGCAATGGTTATGGTCATATTGCATCTAAATGTCCTGGAACGACGTCAAAAATTAGAGAAACTAATATCATTAACCAGCCCTGCCAAACTAAATATACAAAAGTAGTTACTATCAACGACAATAACTTTATAGCGCTGATAGACACGGGTAGCGACCTCACATTGATGAGAACAGACGAATATGTAAAAATAGGGTCGCCGGCATTGGTGCACTCGCGAGTCAAATTTGATGGTATTGGGTCTTCAGAGATTGAAACGTTAGGCGAATTTATTGCTCAAGTTGAAATAGATAATAACATGTATGACATAAAATTTCATGTTGTTCCCGATGTTATACTAAGACACGGTCTACTGATCGGAACCGATTTTTTAAAAAGGGTGAATTGGAATATTAATTTGGGAGAAATCAAAATGTTTAAGAGTGATGTTGATAATGTCCCAAACCCAGAACTTCCAGAAATTTTCCAAATAAATCTTGAAGAAAACTGTAATGAGATGGATTTGTCACACATAAAGGATAATTATTATCACATGGAAATAAAAGAGCTTGCTTTGAACTATAACCCTGTAAAAACTCGTGAAACTAGTGTTCAAATGAAAATTATTTTAAAAGATGATATTCCTGTTTATTCGCGACCTCGTCGGTTACCCGTGAATGAAAGTAACGAAGTTGATCAAATAATTGATAACTGGATTAAAGAAGGGAATGTTAGACCTTCAAATTCAGAATACGCAGCAAAATAGTCCTGGTTAAAAAGAAAAATGACTCAACACGCCTATGTGTAGACTATAGAGCGCTGAATAAAAAAAAATATTAAAGATCGGTATCCTTTGCCTTTAATAGAAGATCAATTAGATATTCTCCAAGACTCCACAGTTTTCAGCATCCTTGATCTGAAAAATGGATTTTTTCATGTTTTAGTTGATGAAGACAGCAGAAAATATACTGCTTTCGTAACTCCCAATGGACAGTGTGAATTCTTGAAAGTTCCATTTGGTCTTTGTAATTCTCCTTCAGTATTTCAAAGGTTTATCAACGCAGTATTTAGAGATCTCATCAACCTAAAAATTGTTCAGACATATATGGATGACTTAATTGTTCTAGCCACAGATTACAAGACAGGCCTGGAAAGATTGAAAAGGGTCTTAGAAGTGGCAAGTGAATATGGTTTGATTATTAACTGGGGAAAATGTAAATTCCTACATAAAAAAATAGAGTATTTAGGCCATGTTATCGAAAACGGTAGGATTAAACCTTCTGATAATAAAACCAAGGCCGTAATAAAATTTCCAAAACCTAACAACTTAACAGAATTGCAAAGTTTCTTGGGATTGACAGGATATTTTAGGAAATTCATTCCCAGGTATTCTTTTATTGTTCGTCCTCTTACAAATTTATTGAAGGAAGATTCTAAATTTGCATTCGGTCCCACACTCTCAAGTCTATACTATGTGATGACCCTGTGTTGAAATTATATTGTCCAGGTAGTGAAACTGAATTGCACACGGACGCGTCACGTTTTGGGTATGCTGCAATTTTGATGCAAAAGGATTCGATGGATAATAAATTCCATCCTGTATATTTTGCAAGTGGAAAAACTTCCAAAGCAGAAGAAAATTACCATAGTTATGAGCTAGAGGTATTAGCCATCATAAAATCCCTAAAGAAATTCCGAGTTTACCTTCTAGGAATTTCCTTCACCATCGTTACAGATTGTTAAGCATTTATGATGACGATGAATAAGAAAGATCTTTGCGTACGTGTAGCTAGGTGGGCACTTTTGCTTGAAGAATTTCAATAACATATTACGCATCGACCAGGTAACCAAATGTCACATGTTGACGCACTTAGTAGAAAGCCTCTACCATGCGTTATGCTAATGAGCGATCGTGAAGATAACATAGTTATAAATTTTAGGCAAGCACAAGGTGAGGATGTAGAATTGAGAACAATAATTGAGGCCTGTGGAGGTGATAATTTTTCTAAGGGTTACGAAATGAAAAATTGTCTTTTGTATAAAAGAGTAAACGATGAACCCCTAATTGTTGTTCCCGAAAATATACAAACGCAAATAATTAGACGGGTTCACGAGCGTGGCCATTTCGGGGTCAATAAAACAGAAGCACTTATTTTGAACGACTTCTGGTTTAGAGGAATGCGAGGGAAAACAGAGCAGGTTATTCGAAATTAGTTGAGAGGAAATATGGGAAACAAGAAGAGCTCCTTAATCCAATTAATAAAGGCAGCGTTCCATTAGATACCTACCATTTAGATCACTTAGGTCCAATACCATCGACTAGAAAATCTTACCGTCATATTTTCATTGTAATAGATGCATTTTCAAAGTTTGTTTGGTTGTACGCTACTCGTTCTACCGATGCCGCTGAAGTTATAGATCGCTTAATAAAAAAATCGATAGTCTTTGGCAATCCTCGAAGGATTATAACTGACCGTAGCACAGCATTTACTTCCAACGTATTCATGAAGTATTGTAAAGAAGAATGTATAGAACACATAAAAATAACAACAGGCGTACCAAGAAGCAACGGCCAAGTAGAAAGGGTGAATAGAACTGTAATTCCCCTCTTGACGAAAATTTGCGCACCAAAGCCCGTCGAGTGGTATAAGCATCCTCATCTAGTACAAAAATACTTAAATGCCACACCGCATCGTAGCACCGGAAAAACTCCGTTTAATTTAATATTTGGTACACATATGCGTATGAAAGAAGACCCCGAAATACGAATCACAGTTGAAGAAGAATGGTCCAAAATGTTCGAAGAGCATCGCGACGAACTAAGAAAGGAAGCAAAAGACAGAATCGAGCAAATTCAATTAATCGGCGAACCTACGACAAAAAATGGAAAGCAGCTCGTCAATATAGTCCAGGAGAACTTATAGCGATAAAACGTACTCAATTGGGACCAGGTCTGAAATTACATCCGAAGTACCTTGGTCCTTATCGTATAGTCAGCATTTTGCGTAACGATCGTTACTTAGTGGAAAAAGTGGGTGACCACGAAGGTCCACGTCGGACATCAACCTCAACAGATCATCTCAAACCATGGGTCGAAGCTCAGCAGTTGGATATGTGAACCAGCGATATTTGCACAACAGTGACATCGACGATGATTCTGAATTGGAAGAGCAACATCTGAGGGCAGATGTTATGCAGGATGGCCGAATGTAGAATCGAAATCCAAGAAGACCTCCCTCCAACATGCTATCATATATGTATGTGTAAAACGCTGTGCACAAGGCTTCGAGATACTTTCTCAGGATGCACGCATCAGTCTGTTGCCGAGATTATTCCTAATTAATAAAACATCTATGTATCACTTTCGTCAATAAATCTTGTTAAATATCCGCGCGTTTCATTAAAGTGAAAGTTTATCCTATATTTTCCTTTTTATTTTGCTGTTTGGTGTTTGGCGGTTGTAGCGAATCCGAGCATGATCCTTACGATTGGACGAAATCATGCGCGAACTGTCGGAACGCATGACGAGTGCAGAGATATGTGGCGGAACCACAGTAGTACGTGTCAGCTGAGCACTGCTATGCAGCGAATTCTGAAGTGATAGACTAAATCTGGCAATAGTGGTGTGCAAAAAGTAATCATTCATTATTTTCTATTCGTTACTTTAAATGAATGGAAGTATCGAATACTCATTTCAAAATGTATTCGATAGTCATGTGTAAAAAGTAGTCATCCAGTATTTTGTATTCGTTGCTTGAAACGAGTAGAAACTTTGAAAACTCATTTTGAAATGTAGTTGGTATTGCTACTCACTCAATTTTGCACTACTTTTTAACTTCCCAGTACATGGGAAATTCTTGTAATCGCCCCGAAAATCGAAATTGAAATTTTCAACATATCTTTACGTTTTGAGGTGTTACGAGTATATTTTAAGTATTTTTAGAAAGAAGTATGTATGTGTGTGTGTGTATGTACGTACGTACGTACGTACGCTATATCTCGCGAAACAAACGTACGATTTGCTTCGTTAAGGTGTCAATCGACGCGTATTGACATTTACGTGATTCTATCAAGTTTTTAAAAAAATCTTTGGAGCCGTTTTTTAATTTTTTGAAAAGAAGTGCAAAAAATTGGAGTTTTTTTCAAAAACATCAAATTTTTAACCTGATTTTCAAGACGCAGTAATCAATGTTTATATTATTTATATACTCCAAACAGCTTTTGTAAAAAAAACACCAATTTTTTTTCATCATTACAAAAAAAGTTAAATAAAAAATCATTAAAAGTCATCATGACCTTCATGGTAATTTATGTCATTCATTATATCTCGAGAACCTAATATAATCTTTGCATCATTAAGAAGTCAATCGACGCGTATTAACATTTAAATGATGTTTTTAAATTCTGAAAAAAATTTGAAAGCCATTTTTTTAATTTAATAAAAAAATATTGAAAATAAGTGGTTCTTTTCATAAAAAATTAATTAATAATTAATAAAATTAACATCGTAGTAATAAATGTTTATAAAATTTATAAACTTTTATCAATTTCTGTAGAGAGACCAGCAAAATATTGATGATTTCAAAACAAATTGAATTAAAATTAAAAAAACATTCAAAGTCACCATGTAAGAAGTGTTCATACGAATTTTTATACCTTAAATCTCTTATTCTAAAGACATTGTTGTAAAGTTAATCAAAGTTTATTATTATTTGCATAATTTGCGGAGATTTTTAATAGTCTTCACAGAACCGTGTTTTAACTTTAATAAAAAAACTGCTTAAATTTTGAAAACCAATACAAATCAAATCAAATTTGCAATTGTGATAATCAACGTTTTGAATGGTAAAATGTTTTGTAGTCAACACTTTTTAAGATCATATGCTTTGAAAAGCTTTCATCAAATAAAAAATTGCAGTTTTTAGGAGTTTTCTTCTTTAGTATTCGTAAGATTTCAATTACTTCCTTCATCATTTGTAATACAGTAGAATCTCGAAAAAGTTAACCGAAATGTCCCAAGGGTAATTAACTTTTTCGAACTATTAACTTTTCTAAGTGGTTTTCAAAATTGAAAAAATACAATAATAAGTATAGATTTTTCGTAAATAACACGCTAAATTTATTTCAATGACTTAGTTTTCATCATTACAAAAAAAAATTTGTACCCGCTGATTTATGGTTCTCAGTCACTCTTGATCATTTTCGTGCGATAAATTAATTAATTTTTGTGGAGTCGTTTGAAGAAGCAGTTGAGACTTGTTTGTTTCTTTTCTTTTGTGTAATAGCTCTTGATCATTTTCGTACGCATATGGACAAGGTCTGCCACCTGATTTGCATCGTTATTGTTTTCAAACAATTTTATCAAGATATTGGTGCTTTCAACTGCTTTCGAGAAGCTCACTTTTGGTTGTTGAATATCTTCCTCGATAATTGACCCGTCGTTATCATTATCGGAAACTTCGAAATCATCGTTATCTTCCGCAATTTGATCCTTGTTCCAATTTTCAATGACATCAATGCTGATGTCAACATTATCACCCAACTTCGACATCAACAATTGAACTTCTCGAAGTGTATCGTCGTAAGCACTATTTGATTTAATCAATTTAGACAACGGAATGTCGTCTTCACTATCGTATTGATAGGAGCCAAATTGCCCTTTTAGTGACTGAAAAAAGCGGTTGGTTTGAAAAATTCATACGCTCAGAAAAGTTAACTGAAAAGTTAACTTTTCAGAGCGGCACGTGGAAGCTGAAATTCGGTTAACTTAACCGAGCGATTAACTTTTACGCGAGTTAACTTTTTCGAGATTCTACTGTACATACATTTTACTTTTCTCATGCAATTGAACCTATTTTTGACTGCATATACAATGTTTTTCAAAACCAACAGAAAATAAGAAATAATTATTAGTCTCATTGATGTAATCGTGAAAAAATACAAATTCAGTGATTATGCCGAAGTGCTGGCAATTTTGACCGCAACTATTTTAAATGGCCGCGACAAAATCTCTTCAGTGTGCGTAATAACAAAAACTGCATTCATTTTTGCTAGCGGTCTTTTATCCTTCAAGCATCGATATGAAAATAACAAATAACGTAGAAAAGGCATTTTAACCTGCCCCCCCCCCTCCGATTGATCCACGTGAATATTAAAACAAACCAATCCACGAAAATCTTTACGTAATCAATCGACGCTCGCGTAGATGTTACGATTAATATTATATCATTCCAATATCTTTCATGAGAGGTACATTATTATTATTTAAAGTAGTATTATTTGCATTATTATTTTTGTGTTTAATATTTTTAATATCTATGTAGATATTACTGGGAAGTTGACCGTGTGGACCTCAAGGGTCGCACCTCGCGGCTTGTTCTACTTGGAATTGAATCCGAATCCACGCACACTCAAGTTTCATATTCTTCTTCTCACTTACAGCATTCGGTTCAGTTAGCATGATGTGAATGCAGGCGCTTTAGCGGGGTTTTTGGGAATGTTTTGCTCCCTATCTAACGGTCAAATCGAGAATTGTGTTGGAAACAGTTTCATTTCGCCTTTCTCAACAACAGTAGTCTTTCAATCCGTCCATTTATGTGCCATTTAAGTTAGTAATCAATACGAGTTCGCATTCTACAACTAAGTAGTAAATACTGAATACTTAAGTCAAAGTAATCAATAACCATTCCTTACACAAAAGTAATCAACTATCAAGCAAGTGAAAGTGTGATGATTCAAAGTGTGAAGGACAGTTTAGCCGCATCGTACGTCTTTTGAGGACATTCGATTCGATGGTATCTGGGTTGTAATACTGAAAAAGGAAGAACATGTGTAGCTTGAAGCTACCGAAAGATTAGAATATATTACTAATCAGTTGATTGGTACTTGCGAGAAGTGTCGTCGTAAACGCAAATATCGGTGATCATTTCAATTTTTTAATAACAAAAGAAAAAAGTGTCTAGTGGGTAGAACATTTTCGTATCTTTTTTCCAAGACAGCTTTGAAGCCGATGAAGAGCGCTCATCATCAGCGAACAATGTAAGTTTGATTTTTTCATTCCTTTTTTGTTTAATTTCTTTTGCTCGCTCCACCTTTTCTTGAACTTTTAGATATATTTTTTATTTCGGAATTAGTTATTTTTTTGGAATTGATTTTTCGTTAGCATTTTTGCGTTTTTTATTTCTAATTTGGATTACTTTGAAATAAATGTATATTTTTCAACGGCATGATTGTTTGATTTTTTTCTTCTCAGGATCAGTATCTTCTTCCAATCCTGATTCCCATCCCATGACATTTCTTTTTAGATAAATATGTAGGATGAATCGACACGGGCTTAGTCCTTATCCCCGCAAGAACAACACCTACGCGCTAAGCTTTAGTCGGCGTCGTTGCACCATCCAGAGGGTGTAAGGCTAGGCCAAATAAATTTTCCGTGACCGCAGTGCCAACATTCTGTGGTCGCAACAGTTGATATTTTTTTTGATAAGTAATACATGAAATGGTTACAACAGGTTAGAATCTAAGCAGACGTGCTTAACTCACAGATGAAGGTTTCACCATTTTGAGCGTACTTCAACTGGAAGTCCACGAGATGATGCATCCCGTAGGGAATGGCAAAACATCGCTCACATAATGACGGTCCCGAGTAAAAATTTTTAAACATCGATTATTTCACCGAGCTGAGGGGGAAGCAAGACAAAAGAAAAGAGTGGACTCCTGACGTTAGTCTCACACACAACATAGTGTCACACTGCTGTCAAAACCATGAACACAAATTTTTTTATTTTTTTTTTTTTTCAACGTTGGGAGGTGGAAATCTTCAAAAGATACCGATCAGCTCCTGCCTCTCGGCATGCCGGATTTTTACCGACTAAAACCACCTCCGTCTCCTTCAATCACTCTCTCCATCAAATTTTCAGTAATTTTCCGTAGTTAAATTTCAGTACATAGTACTTCCCAGACGATAAGAAATCGGTATAAGGGATAGTACCAATAGTACTATTCGATTCCACAATTCATTGAAATATTCCATTTCATATTGAATCCTTTTTAAAAACCAAAATCTTCCTTAAATTTAAATTATGAATTCTCTCATTATAACGCACTCTAGGATATTAAATCGGACTATTTAACTGTTTGATATTTTTTGTTGATGATGCGTTGTTAACAGCATGCTGCCATGATGGACAATCGACACATAGAATCGTGATGCATATAATGATATTGCATCACAAACGCAAATCAAATAATTCAGCTATGCAATATCCATTCATTCATTGAACGATATTGCATAGGAATACAAATCGAGTCATTAACATTCTCACATTACATTAAATTCTTCACATTACATTAAATCACCTCGACATTAAAAAGCAAATGCAAATAAACAAGAAGCATGAATACGAACTCAAAGTCTCATGTTGCAAGCACTACTGTTTTGAAATTAGACCCATTCTGGCACAAGTCAAACCGAGTCGACTAATGTACTCAATTTTAGACACATGAGAAGCTTGCATTTAAGGTATGAAATTCTTGTACGGTATTTTGGAACGTGCGAAAGAATTTTAAGAGGTCAGGTCGTAAATGTGTCAATATATCGATCATATTGAATAATGCATTGAAGTCGAGCATGGGAAAATTATTTTAAGAATAGCATAAGCAATATGTAAATACTGTATATAAGGACAAGTGAAAATAAAGAAACGGCACTCTGGCTGAGGGAGTTGTACAATCCATAGCTAGGCGAGTTTTAATTATATCCCCCGGTCTAGTCAATTCGGCAGTTCTGCTGTTTGAAAAACGCCAATAGAAATATAGGCATAGAGTTTACACTTTGCGAAACTTCTTGCCATCAGCCGAGCGGTCCACGGTACGCTTGATATTAGGTGAGTTTTGTCACAATCCCGACCACGCGCACGAACCCGAGATCGAGTGCCCCACCATTTTGGGCGCTCCTCGATCCCGGGTGCCTCGTGCGTACACGCGCCGCCGGGAATGCTACAAAGTCGACCGCATAGTGGCGGTCCCGATTTAACATTTTAGTTTCCCCCGACTAGCTCACCGAGTCGTGGGTTTTTATATTTGAATAAGAAAAGAAAAGAAACCACGAACCACATTCGCACACGCGTCACCAATGCAAAAGAAAACAATCACATCACTTTTTTATATTATATTATTCCATTTTTATATACTTAGCTCATTACTTTACTTATTGACTGAATAACACCTTTGATTATACATTATACAACAAAACTAGAATTTTTTTGATTTAAATGACTTTTACCCACTCTGCGTGATATATGTTGGGAGGATGATTCGTGATGATTTATGTCACTGATGATAAAAAAAACGACGACGGTTTAGTTAGCTCATTGGAATCTTGTGGCGGCCGCTGATTTCCCATTTCCACTGGACTCCTTTTCCGGATCGAATCTCTGGTAAATTATAGATGCCTGATATGTGGTTCCGCCGAAGACGTTGATTGCCACTGTCGCGGTTGCCAGACACCAGTCCCGGACGAGCCCAAGTCAATTTACTTTTCCTTGCACAAGATAAAAACACTCTCCATCAAGTTTTTCGGACGATGTCCCCAAACACCACCAGCTTGAAAACACCAAACCTTTTTCTTCTCTCGGTCCACACCGCACAAAAAACGTCCGGCCCGTTCGACCGTCTCTTCGCAACTCTCCCACACTCACTCACCATTTCCGGCACGTCGAACACCGAAAAGCTTCTTTTCGAGTAGCGCGGCATGATCGATCACTCGTATTCGCGAAAGCTTGAGCACGATCCGAGGGTTGGAGCGAGATGACGCGTTGAATAGCTTTTTCGGAACTTGGCGAGCTTTACACTTTCAAATAATCATTGCCAGGTAGGTATTTCTATGATTTAGTTATTTCGGACAGAAAAGGCGCGAAGATAATTTGAATTTAGTTTATGGTACGTAACAGTTTGAAAATGGATTAAGTTCCTGAAACTAAAACTAACCCCACGTACATCACGTGTACAACATGGCGATCCTGCAGCTACGAACATGGAAGGCTTCGAATAGCTATGGGCACAATATAGTACTGGCCCAGTAAACAGCGATGCACCAGCTTATAATCCGTCGAAGAAGAAAATTACATTGGAGGAATACCGGAAAAGGGAAACTTTGGAAGCTGAAACGAAAGCAAATATCAAATTTGGACCACAGGCAATAACGATTGAAGAGTATAAAGCTCGGAACACCAGAAGGAAGAAAAAGAAGAAGACTCGCGGCGGAAAGAAAATCCAGATACGAAGGAAACTAGGGAACATTTATCGGCTAATCGCTACCGCGACACAACCAGAAAAAAGAAATTATTCGAAGAAGTGCGCCGATTGGAAACTCAACGAACAGCGGATGTCGACAATATACAAAAACACAATGGGCAACTGCAAAAGTATCAACCAAAGTGCGGTTGAAGAATACAAACAGGCATCAGTGACTACAATAATATTCATAGTAATAATTTTAATCATATACTTTCATAATAGAAGAAACAAAAACTTTTTTAGAAAAGAACTTACACGCAATAACCTTACTGTTTAATAAAATTGATATAGCTCAGAATATTTTTTTCTCTTACGACTGTGAATGGATCTGGTAGTGGAAACTGAAAAATTATTCAGTAATTTAAAGAAGAGCGTTAATAAGCAGTTCAAACAAGAATATTTAACAACAAAATTTAATCGTCTTAATAAAATTCAAGAGATTTTAGAAAAAGAAAATAATTTAGAACTATTGCTTCGTTTTAGTAGAGTAGCGAAATTTATTAGAAAATTCATGTAAGAGAAACTGACAACAGACGACAAAACAACAGACGACAAAATGGCAGCTTTCGATATACAAGTGGCTATGGAGACTATACCACTGTTTGAAGGAAAAGCAAAAGATCTTAACGCATTCCTTAAAATAGCGCAATATGTCGATAAAACACTTTCGGCAACAGGGAAAGTAGAACTTATAGACTTCATCTATAATGTCAAATTATCCGATAATGTACGAACATCAATTGTTATGGAAATACCTAACACTATAGCTGAACTTAAATCTAAACTGACTGACAGGTACAAACCGCGAAACACAATTCCACACGTACATACGGCTCTGAGTAAATTAACTCAAAACCGTTCAACTATCACGAGTTATAAGGAGCGAATTTTGACACTAATTAGTGAACTCAACGAGTTACAATTCAATGAGTTGGGCATTGACACTAATCGAGACCAGAAAAAGGTCATTGCAAGCCTGAATGACCAGTACGCTCTCACAATTTTCAAAAACGGTCTAAACGACCACTATAAGAGCATTTTATTCGCAGCGCGACCAAAGAATTTAACAGAGGCAATAAATTTGGCTCTAGAGGTAGAGAAAAACGACGATTCCCAAGAGAAAACAATTATGCATTTCAACTCAGGTAAAAAAACCAGTTATAACCGACCATTTAACAAAGGTAGATTTTCCCGCAATAATAATAATAACAATCATAACAGGTGGAACAACAATACAAACAGGTTCCAGAATAGAAATAATAGTTACAACAACGGCCCTAACAACAACAATTTTAATAGGAATCAGAATAACTCGCAACGTAACAGATTTAATGGTAATAATGATTATTCACGCACAAATAACAGCTTTGGAGGTAACAACCTAAGAAGTAGACGACTGAACATGATTCAGAACCAGGGAAACGTCCATCCATCCGGAGAGGAATAAATACAAATGTCACATTGGAGCCTCCCGGATTAAAGAACAAAATATACGTCATAAAAACAAACAGCCCAAGCTACGTAAACATTTTTTGTGAAAACGTTAAGCAAAATATGACTTTCCTGATAGATACTGGAGCAGACGTATCGATCTGCAAGACCAATGATATAATTTCACGCGAAATAGACAGTGAAAATAGATGTAAACTCACCGGTATAACTAATGAGGCAATTGAATCTTTCGGGATGATAAGACTTAAGTTGAAGTTAGAAGACCATCTAAATATAGATTGCAATTTTCATATAGTAGATGAAATGTTTCCCATCACTTATGACGGAATCATAGGTAGAGATCTTCTAGAGAAATATATTTGCAAAATTGATTACGAGACCTACACTGTATCTTTTATAGTAGATATTGAAGAAGTAATAACCCCGATGAACACAAAGCCATTAAGCATAGGTAAATTCGAAATTCCAGGTAGAACTGAGGTAGTGGTGCCAATAAATTTAGAAAGGGAAGAAGATACTATAATACTTGCAAAAGAAATACAAAAAGGAGTATACATTAGTAACGTGATTGTAGCAGCAAAAGGCATGTGTCACGTGAGAATATTAAATTCCAATGACACAACCGCGAACATAGATAAGTTCGAAATAGAAACCGAACCACTAGCCAATTATACGATACTAAAAAACAACAGTAAAAAGGGAAAAAGAGTGAACTCCAGACATCTGGACACTCTAATGGATACTATAACAATAAACACTAATGATAAGAGGATCCTAGAGAATCTGAAGAGTATGGCAGAATACGAAGCCGTATTTCATTTAGAAGGTGAAAAACTAACGGTGAATAACTTTTATAAACAAAGAATAGACACCTTGGATAATACTCCAGTCTATATCAAGAACTACAAGCTACCGCATTCTCAAATTGAAGAAATAAATAAACAGATTAAAGAATTGGAAGAGAATGATATTATCGAACCTTCAATAAGCCCCTATAATTCACCATTAATGGTAGTCCCTAAAAAAGGTTCTGACAACAAGAAACATTGGCAACTTGTAGATTTCAGACGGTTGAATAATAAAATAGTGAACGACAAGTTTCCATTAACAAGATTAGAGGACATACGCGACAAGCTAAGTAGAGCAAAGTACTTTTCAACTTTGGATATGACTAGCTCTTTCCACCAAATTGAGTTGGATCACGAGTCGAGACCATTGACTGCATTTTCGAACGGGAATGGTCATTTTCAGTTTAAACGACTACCATTCGGTCTTAAAATCTCATCAAATAGTTTTCAGAGGATGCTAACAATTGCACTGACAGGTCTGGATAGTGAAGCATTTCTCTATGTGGACGACATTATCGTCTTCGGATCTAGTATAGAACACCACAACAGGAATTTGACCAAAGTCTTACAAAGATTAAGGAAATACAACTTAAAGCTGAACGCTAAGAAATGCCAATTTTTAAGGTCAGATGTTGTATATCTAGGTCACCTGATTACTCACGAAGGAATTCGTACAGATCCATCCAAAGATGAGGCGATAAGAAATTATCCGACACCTAAGAATACAGATGAGGTACGTAGGTACATTGCATTTTGCAATTATTACATACGTTTCATACCTAATTTTGCTGAGATTGGAAAATGTCTAAATGCTCTGTTGAAGAAGAATACTTCTTTCATTTGGGACGATAAATGCCAAAACGCATTTGAAACTCTAAAAACCGAATTGATTCAACATCCAATTCTCCAATATCCAAACTTTGAGAAACCCTTCATACTCACAACTGAGGCATCAAATTATGCTTTAGGAGCAGTACTCTCACAAGGAGAAATTGTCTCAGATTTACCGATATCATACGCAAGCATGATTTGAATAAGCCGATCATCGAAAAAGAGCTACTTGCGATACACTGGGGAATAAATTTCTTTAGACCATACCTATACGGCAAGAAATTCATTGTGGTCACAGACCATCGACCCCTAGTATCCCTTTTTTCTCATAAAAACCCATCGTCGAAATTAACACGAATCAGGCCAGACTTATCAGACTACGATTTTGAGATAGTATTCAAACAAGGTAAAATGAATACGAACGCGGATGCCTTATCCAGAATAGAGATAAATACTGAGATATTAAGGAAAATGATTCCTCACGAAAGAGATATTCTGCAACACGAAGAAACTTGATATTTATTTATTCATTAACTTCCCAGTATATGGGAAGTTCTTGTAATCGCCTCGAAAATCGAAATTGAAACTTTCAACATTTCTTTACGTTTTAAGGTCTATAGAGTATATATAAAGTGTTTTTAGAAAGAAGTATGTGTGTGTGTGTACGTACGTACGTGCGTGCGTTCGCGGACAGTTTTTCTACGAGCATAACTCACGTAAACGAAGTCGTATCGACTTTGCTGAGGTGTCAATCGAAGCGTCTTTGCAATCTTAAGAGCTGATTAGTTTTTGTGATACTTCGGTCGGCGGGGGGGGGGGCTTTTTGCTGTTTTGATCCTTTGAAGGTCATTTCTGTCATGCGTTATACCTCGCGAACCAAACGTACGATTTTTTTGAACAAGGTGTCAATCGACGCGTATTAAAATTTGTGTGATTCTATCAAATTTTTAAAAAAATCGTTGGAACCGTTTTTTAATTTATTAAAAAAATATGCTAAAAATTAGGTATTTTTCCACAAACAATAAGTTTTTAACCTGATTCGCAGTACCCAGTAACTAATGTATATAAAATTTATGTAGTACAAATAGTGTTTGTAAGAAAACCACCAAAACTTTTTTTCATGATTACGTAAAAAATGAAATTAAAAATAAAAAATCATCGAAAGTCATCATGATTTTCAAGGTCCTTTTTATCATTCACTATATCTTACGAACCATATATGATATTTGCATCATTGAGGTGTCATTCGACGTGTGTTAGCTTTTTTGTTATGTTTTTAACTTTATAAAAAAATCCTTTCTGCTGCTTTTTCCATTTAACTTCTATTAAATGGAAAAAAACGGCAGATGGGAAAAATTAGAGTTTTTTTTCATAAAAAAGAAATTTTTAACCTGATTTGCACAGCTCAGTAATAAATGTTTATATAATTTATACATTCCTAATAGTTTTCGAAGAGAAACTGGTCAAATTTTTTTTGCATGATCCAAAAAAACCTACAAAACGGCTCGTGAAAATACACAAATTCAATGATTATGCCGAAGTCATGGCAATTTTGAACAAAATTATTTAAAATGGACACCTCGCGACAAAATTTCTTCAGTGGGCGTAATAACAAGAATGCATTCATTTTTGCTAGCGCTCTTTTGTCCTTCAAGCATCGATATAAAAATAACAAATAACGTAAAAAAGACTTTATAGCCCCCCCCCCCCCGATTTATCCGCGTGAATAGTCAATCAAATCAATCCACCCCCACCCAACAAAAGCCTTACGTAATCAATGAACGCTACAGTAGATGATATGATTGATATTATCTCATTTCAATGACGGTTATGAGTACCTCTCATTATTATTATTTAAAGTAGTAGTATGTTCATAATTTCTTATGTGTCTAATATTTTTAATATTCATGTAGATATTACTGGGAAGTTGATCGTGTGGACTTCAAGGGTCGCGCCTCACGGCTTGTTTTATTTATT
Source organism: Oxycera nigricornis (assembly GCA_963942545.1). Taxonomy (NCBI): domain Eukaryota; kingdom Metazoa; phylum Arthropoda; class Insecta; order Diptera; family Stratiomyidae; genus Oxycera; species Oxycera nigricornis. The sequence continues at coordinate 77,812,900 of OZ012660.1, forward strand.
TATTTCGCCAAAACAAGGCAATCACATGTCAACATATAAAAATATAAAATATACATTACAACAATATACTTAACCCTAAAATACGTGCTACATTCAACGTTAATTTATACTGTTGTATGCACGTCATAATTTAGAGATGGATAATGGAATGGCTTTAGAAATGCTGGATTTAAAATTGAACTTGAAGATGGTGGGGAAGTAGTGTTTGCTCAAAGTGGTAAAAATTTTACAGCATCTATTAACTGGTTGATTATCTGCATACCTAGTAAGATGCTGATATTCAGTTAGTAAACGTGTATAACGCGTACTTCTTACAGGCACATTAAGCTTTATTTTATTCGTCAAATACTCCACTTTAATGTGGCCCCTAATCACGTCAAAGGCGAAAGAAGAGGACAACACTGTTCTTCTGGTTTTAAGAGTAGACAAATTCAGAAGCTCCAATCTAACTTCATAAGGAGGCAAGATTTGATAGTCATCAGGGCTATAAAGGTCTCTCTGAGCAAACAACAAGAATTGTTTTTGGACGTCAGCGTAAAGAAGATGTGATACGTCCAAGAGTTTTTCAGATAAATCTGATATAAAAACATTAAAAAGAAGAGGGCCGAGGTGACTGCCTTGAGGTACACCAGAGTGTATGAGAATCGGCTTGGACAAATATCCCTGAAATTTAACTAATTGACTTCGGTCTCTTAAGTAGGAACTGAGCCAATTGAGCATAGAGCCGGTGATTCCTATTTTCTGCAATTTGGAAATAAGTATGGAGTGATGAACCCGGTCAAATGCTTTACTAAAATTTGTGTAGATTGCGTCAATTTGGTAACCCATCTCTATTTTACATAGGACATCAGAAACTAAAACCATGAGATTGGTTGTAGTTGATTGGCCCTTGCGGAAACTATGTTGTTGTTCATTTAGAAGAGGCTCAATAATAGCTGCGAGCTTATGGCAAACGATTTGTTCAAATAGTTTAGGGATTATAGATAGAATGGCAATACCTCTATAGTTCAAGACAGAACGCTTGTCACCACTCTTAAAGATAGGAATTATATGGGAAGATTTCCAATAAGTTGGGAAACTCCCATTTGTCAAAGATTTATTAAAAAGAAAGTGAAAAGGTACTACAAGCTGGTCCATACACTGTACCACAAAAAATGGAGAAAGAAAATCTGGGCCAGGACTCTTATTAACGTCAAGGTTGTTAATAGCTTGAACAACATCTTCCCTTGAGAAATACATGTCCATAAGCAGTACCACTGGATTAACTTTAGAGGACTCCGTGTCTACCGAAATCTTTGGCGGTGAAAAAACTTCTTGAAAATAGTCAGCGAAAAGATCATAGATTACTTTCGGAGATGAAGAAACGGTATTATTTTTGGTCATTAACGCTGGATAGCCCGATGATTTCCTCTTGAGATTAACAAAATCAAAGAACTTCTTAGGGTCTTTGATTATGTTTTCACCAGTTAAATTCACGTAGCGTTCATAGGCCTCGCGGTATTTGATTTTGTAATCTTCTGACAAATCAAAATATCTATTTTTTAAATTCTCGCTAGCGTTGCTGTTAAGCTTTAGTAATTTATAGATTTTGTTTCTCTCATTCCTTAATGCGCAGATTGATGTCCAGCCAGGGCTCAGATAACTTCTTCTTCTTCTTAATTTTAGGTACGTACCTTTCAGCGGCGACAAGAATTATTTGGTAAAATGAGGATACAGTCTCGTCCAGGTCTAACGTTGAAAGAGTGCCTAACCATTCAACATTGTCAAGGTAAAGTTTAATGCTTTTGTAGTCAGCATTACGAAAATCATATACAATATTAAAATTGTATGATAAGGGAGTTTGAGCTTCAGTAGTGGAGAGTTCAACTGTGAATGCTGTGTGGTGAGGGCTGTTAGTGAAGAGATGCTCCACTGCATTAGTAGGACTGACCACTACATCGTCGTAAGTGTTGGTGAATATTAAATCCAACCAATGATCGTTTTGATTGGGACTGGGAGCGATTTGCTGTAAGTCATTGCCATAAAAAGCACTTACCAGATCCATATCACAAGAGTCGAGAACATTTGTAGGGAGAAGACTGTTATCATCTCCGTCCGTCATAAACGATAGATTGGGGCGGTTGAAATCACCTAACAAAATTATTTTGTCATCTTCATTTAAAGATGCGGATAAAGAAGAGATTATCAAGAAAAGGTCGCTGTAAGCGGCTTCGTCAGATCTGGGGGGAATGTAGAACGTACAAACAATGACATTATTGCATACTGTAGCGATAAATCTGACGTGAAATCCGTTTCCGTTAATGCTAAACTACTAGTAAATGGACATAGAAAAAAATCAAGTGGAGTAAACCATATATGGTATACGTACCTATCATGGAAAAGTTATTGGAAAAATCACTCGAAATGAATATTTATGAGATAGCGCTATCCAATAAAAATGAAATATTTAAATACATTGAAAAGGCAGAATTCAAGAAAATTATTAGTATGTTGCAACAAATTAAAAGTCGCGCAAAATTAAATATTATTATTTATGAACCCCCAGAGGATTACTGATACTAGATCGCAGAATGATTTAATAAAAGAGTATCATGACACGCCCTTAGCCGGACACTTAGGAGTCAGGAAGACTTTACTGAAATTGAAACAAAGGTATTGTTGGAAAAACATGGACACCATGGTAAAGAAATATATAAACAATTGCGGAAAATGCAAAATTAATAAGCAAGTAAGGCACACCAAGAAACCTATGCAAAAAAACTGACACACCTACTCCTAGTTTCGAAACTATTGCTATAGATGTGGTATGACCACTAAAAATCTCGAATAATTACAGATACCATCACCAATGGAAACTAAAGACGCAAAAACCGTTGCGTCAACACTCGTTAACGATTTTATACTGAAATATGGACACTTTAAAATTTTAAAATCGGACCAAGGTACCGAGTTTTAGAATAGTCTCTTGGCAGAAATCTGCAAACTGTTAGATATAAAACAGACATTTTCTACACCTTTTTTTTCGTCGTTGGGAGGTGGAAATCTTCAAAAGATACCGAGTTGCTCCTGCTTCTCGGCATGTTGGATTTCTACCGACTAAAACCACCTCCGTTTCCTCCAAAAAATCTTTACTCCATTACTCATTGCTTGCACTGTCCGTGTGCAATTTATTTCCTGAAATCTTGTTCATTTAAAAAGTACTTCCCAGACGATGTATATCGGTATAAGGGATAGTACCAGTATCTCAAAAGTTTTATTCAGAGTTCAATATATCTAATTTTGTTTCACATTTGTAGCAGGACAAAAATATCATGAATCCATAGGTAGCATAAAGCGAAACCACAGAGTTCTGAACGAATACATACTGTCATTCGCAGAAGGTTTGGAATGGGACAAAAGGATTCCATAATATTCCTTCGCATATAACACTACTCCGCATGTGACAAGTGAGTTCACTCCTTATGAATTAGTTTTCGGCAAATTACCATATTTACCAGACGACATACTGACTAAAATAGACACAGTTTACAACATTGAAAACTACACCAACGAACTCAAACTAAGATTAAGACATGCTCTAAGCAAAACAAGAGAACTAGTGGAAATTTGTTAGGTATTGTCCGATGTTTGTAGTCGTCTTCCAAAATACAGTCGACGCAGCTAAGAAGACAATAAAATGTGTTTAGGGTTCTTATCTGCCGGATAGATTCTTCTCTTTAAAGTAAGATATCTTAGGATAAAAGAAGTTGTATCTTGCCATTATATTTAAGTAGCTTTGTACTGATGAAGAGGGTAAGTCGCCTTCGAAATATATATCTACATATAAATTAAAACTTTGTAGTTTTGGTTAAAAAAAGCTGCGTCGACTGTATTTTAGTGGAAATTACTAAACGAAAACGGTCAGATAATACCAGAGAAACAAACTCAATTAACACCAAAGTAAACGATTTAGTTTTGTTAAAATCAGGTAATAGAAAAAACACAAGAAACCATATAAAGGTCCCTTTACTGTCATAGAAACGAAACGTGTAAACTCCGTAATAGATATAAACGGAAGTCCAAAAGAGGTACACAACAATAATCTGAAGATGTTCAGATAAGCGTATTTTTGATATTTTTTTAATTTTTCGACAATTAAATGCATATACAAAAATTTCATGTACAATATATACAATATCTATGTATAAATTATGAATATCATTATTAGTATTACAAATTATCGATATCACGATTATCAATATATTGTTATTACAATTTGTCTAAGAATTATCACTTTCACTATAAGTTATCAATATAAAATTTTACTGGTATACATAAGTAACTAAATGTAACTCATAGCACGACTTCAAAACCTACTCGAATTACACGCATGTGTTCCGCATCGATTCTACAAATCCCTACGAAACACATCTGAACGGTGGGGGTGTAATGATATTGCATCACAAACGCAAATCAAATAATTCAGCTATGCAATATCCATTCATTCATTGAACGATATTGCATAGGAATACAAATCGAGTCATTAACATTCTCACATTACATTAAATTCTTCACATTACATTAAATCACCTCGACATTAAAAAGCAAATGCAAATAAACAAGAAGCATGAGTACGAACTTAAAGTCTCATGTTGCAAGCACTACTGTTTTGAAATTAGACCTATTCTGGCACAAGTCAAACCGAGTCGACTAATGTTCTCAATTAAGACCCATGAGAAGCTTGCATTTAAGGTATGAAATTTTTGTACGGTATTTTGGAACGTGCGAAAGAATTTTAAGAAGTCAGGTCGTAAATGTGTCAATTCGGCAGTTCTCCTTTTTGGAAAACGCCAATAGAAATATAGGCATAGAGTTTACGCTTTGCGAAACTTCTGGCCACTAACCCCCACGTACATCACATGTACAACATGCACTTTGGTCGTAGTGGAGCCAGAATCATATGTAGATATCGATGTAGACGACGCCATTCGGCTTGTAGTAAAAAATTGCACACAACCTCCAAACTTTAATGATGAGAATCAAACTAGTACAATATATCCAATCGAATGTTTTGTGGTTCAAGTTCGGCGAAAAATTTCAGGAACTCACCTGTTAACCCCCCCCCCCCATATAATTCTTAATACCAAGAACACAAGGTAACATAATGCGTATAAGACATCAGACAAAGATAACATGTCACTAACGAACGACATTCAACAATTCAACTTGATCAGCTATGTTTTTTGGATTCGTCTTAACTTATACCCAATGACGAAAGTTAGTTAGATGGTCTCGTGGTCTCAGATTTGGATGAAATTTGGCACATAAGTAGAAGACGTGAAGGATATTCGATCCTTAAAATATTAGACCGCAACACCCCCCGTTTTTGAGAAAAACGGCTCTAAAGTTTTTAGCGTTGCTTATGGATTAGTAAGTTTTTGCACCTGACATAAGCGGTGCAGTTTAGGAAGCAGCGCGACTAGCTCGCGATCAAAAGTTCGTGCGTTCGATCCCTGGTCGGTATTGTTTTTTAATACTTATCGTCGTCGTATGTTCGATCCCCGGTCGGTAATATTAACTTCCCAGTATATGGGAAGTTCTTGTAATCGCCTCGAAAATCGAAATTATAAATTCCGCGTTTTCGTTACGTTTTGAGGTCTTTAGAGTATATTTAAATAGTCTTTAGAAAGAGAGATGTGTGCATGTGTACGTACGTACGTTCGTGGATAGTTTTTTGCTACGAGCATAACTCACGTAAACAAAGTCGTATCGACTTCGTTGAGGTGTCAGTCAAAGCGTCTTTGCAATCTTAAGGCACCGTGTGCTCGGTTTGCAAATTTAAAATCCTTCCTATTTTGCTTTGAACTTGTTTCGTATGTATACAATTTTCTCCTCAAAGCGACGTGCGCATTCGTATAAATTCGGGAAGAGTCGTGTGAGTGATTGATTGATCTATGCCAAACTGATGTAAGATGAAGATGGAATGAAAGAATGGGCAAGGAACAGTTTGCCAGCTGTATGAATTCGACTGATGATACTTCATAGACAACAAAATGCGCATTAGAAAATAGGATAGAATAGTTTTGGAAGGTGTGTGATAAAAGTTGATAGTTTTATACTTAATTTAGTTCTCATGAAATGGTTAATCGAAATCAAAGAACTTGTTTTTTAAATAGATAAAACGTATATTATATTAATCCTTATACCTAATAATCAACTACACACACACACACACACACACACACACACACACACACACACACACACATATATATATATATATATATATATATATATATATATATATATATATATATATATATATATACATATATTATTTACAGCTTTTGGGGATCGGATACCTCAACTGCCATTCGATTTTAGTTTCTTCACTTTATTTTTCTCTATTGCTGCAGTAATGTATTCCGGATCCCTGATTTGCATTCCTCTAGTATGTCTCGGATCAATTAATTCCGGTAAGACACAATTAAAATAAAAAAATTCCAGTTGCTGCTCCATTTGTGATTTAAAAAATGAATCATCCCGTTTGATCATCTCAATCTTCATAGGAATGCCATCTCCGGTCCAAACTCTCAAAACACATAAATCCATTTTTGTTATGTGAAGCTGCCCTTGAATCTGATAAAACCAATCATTCACAATTTTCCAAAATTTAATTTTTTTTTGCTTTAACAGCTTCTAATACATGAATACTTCGAGCTGAATATGGGCACTTGATTTCAACGATACTATCATTAGTCTTGCCGTCAGGAGATGCGCCCAGAAAGCTGTGACATACATCAAGACAAAGTCCGGTTTTGCTTATGTCCTTAGAAATATATTTTGAAACAGTTTGTAAGGCAGTAGTTTCATTTTCGAATCCATACTTAATTGCAGCAGTACTGAATTTTTTTGGATACAGCAAAGTTTTAACTAAAGCTGCACAGCTAATATTTGTCTTCCGTTTGCAAATTTTTCCAAAATTCGATGCTGTCAAAAGAGATCTTCTCAATTCAAACCGCAGAGTGGAATTTAATTGCAAAATGGTATCATTTTCGATACTAGCTCGGTTTTCAACATTTATTTCCAAGCTTCGCAAAAATTCCGATCTCGCAATTATGAACGATTGTTCCTCCATATCTGGTTTCTCGCAGGAATCGCCGTATTCGAAATCATTCATGATTTTTCTTGGGGTTGCAGACCGCTTCCGTTTCCGTGAGTGCTGAGCATTTTGTTTTTTCATACGACGTTCCATGATGCCTGATCTGTAGGATGGATTTTTTCCGAAAATTTCTTTTCGTAATGTAGAATGCGTGCATTTGGTGTTGAATGCTACAAGTGCAGCGCAGCAGCGGTTTTGATAACCACGTCTTGTAGAAAAATTTATACGCTTCCCTCCAACAGCTTTTGCAACAACGCTGTTAAACGATTCAACGATATTGCTTTGCACATCGTGGATAAGGCTTCGTGATTGCTGTGCCAAGTAACACGCAGCCTTTAAAATATGTGGCAGTAATCCGAATTTTTCAAGGTCTGGAATATAGTTTTGTTCGCTTGCTGTTTGCTTACAAAAATAGGATCTGCATTTACGATGATCACCAAAAACATGATATGGACCGTTTATAACATCGCATTTTTCGCGAGATATCGCAATTTTCACTCTTGCAGTGTCTTACTGCTGCATTTACTGCTAATCTAAGGCGACCGAAATTGTTTTTAACTATTCGTCTCAGATGCAAAGGATTGCAAGAAACGCTTTTTATCTTTCGACAGTAGTTCCGCAGCAAATGATTTTTACACTCAATTTTCTCCACAGTTGTACTTTGATAAGGCCGAGCTTGCAGAATTTTGTTATACGTAGAAGAATCTCCATCAGCAATCATTCGGGAATATATCAATCCACGTTCCTGCATAGAAGTTTTGAAACCTTCCAAAAGAATGTCAGATTCCATGCTCGTTGAACTTCCCTTGTGATTTTTGTAACATATGTGGTCCGGAGGAATTTGGCGTTTGTACTCAGGTCTTCTACATATCAAGCAGTATTTGTTTTTCGTTTTCATGAAAAGCACTTTTTTAGAGAAAAGGCCGATGATCGCCGCTACCCCAGAAAGGGCTGAATAGTTTGTACCGTATGATCTCTTCGACCAGCATCCATCAGCTACCGCAGTTATAAGCGGTGTTCCATTTTTATCGACACTTCCTTCTGCTTTTGCATGATCTGCTTCCTGTTGTGCGGCCATGACCATTGATTTTTCGGACACTACATCCAACCAGTCGGAAACTTTTGTTTGAATGTTTCTATATGTTCTTGTAACCATGAAAGGAATTTCCATTGATGAAAACAGCTCATCTAGGCAATTATAACCGATTCCTAGGGAATGTACTGCTGCTACTGTGGAAGAATTGATGTCCATGTCACTATTTTCATTTGATTGCGACGTCCCTACATCAAAGTATGAGCAACAGAGCTCGCATTTTAATTTAAAAGTAGATTTCAATCCGTTTCGTACTTCGCATATTATATTCAAATATGAAAATGAACATCCAAAACGAACAGAATGGTTGGAAATCTCTTTCATTTGTTCAAAAAAGTATTGGAAATCTACAATCCGTCGGCCAATTATTTTTACAATATCATCACTAATAACTTCTTGCTTTATGTTGATATCTGTTTCATCGCGAACATTTTCAGTTGCACATAAATTACCATGCGTGCCTCCTCCCGTATCTAGTTGTTTCCTATTGAAAATTTAACACGCATGAGTAACCTATCCTTTTTTTAGTTACAAAATCGGAATGAGTACAACGACTCACATAGGTGTGCTGAATGCGCACGAAATGGTTAGTTCTGGATCAAATAAACCATCCATATGAGATAGGGTTGGAAATAAATCCGTTTAAAAATTCAATCCTACACAGAACCAAGTGCGGATAAACTGGAGCTAGTCTCTTATTTCAAAGGTCTTTGAAGATTTTCAATTGATGAAACGAAGAAATAAGCAAACCAAATATCAAAAATATTTAAATCTGATGCAAGTATATTGTTATGATATCGGTTCTAAGAGCTACTTCATTGTTATTACTTTCTTGTATGTATAATATCACGCTCTTCTATTTGCCACAGAATATTCTTTGAAATTATCACATTTCACAAATCTCCACAAAATTTTGTAAATTAGTTCAGTACCTACAAAGTAAAATTTTTGTAACGATTAGAGACACAGAAGCAGACAGACCGGCAGAAAAACCAATTTCAATGGGGTTTATTTGACTCACGATAAAGCTGTTCGTCCGCAATTTGTATGAGTGTGCCTTCTAGCTTAGCCCAAAAAATTACCTGGCTTTTGACACATTTATCCTTCGGCAATTTTTCCTGCTTTTCACGGAGCACTTGGAACTATTTTTTTTATTACCCATTATCACTCGGAACAATTAATAAATGATACACCTTTCGTAACATTTCAGTCCCAAATCCTAATTCCTAATCCCTTGTTTTACATTCTCATTATCTTCTCGCGGAGGGGAATAACGAAAAGCACAAAACATAACCATGGAGATATGAAAGCGCGTGGAACCTACGTGCGCATAGCTCGCTGCCTACGAGTGAACTAACTTTGAATTCATGTTGAAGAAATTATTATACTTTATCAATTTATTGTAGGGTCCCGTTGCTACAAATATCTAATATTATATTTTTAAAATTGTTTCATTGATATGTTCTTTTGAATGGTTGGTAAAAATTTGTTATACCATGAACCTATGTTACTTAAAAATATGCGACAAATCCCACCTAAAATGTGATACTTTGAAATCAGTTATTATTAATAAACTTAAATAATTTCATAAATTTAATCTATACAGTCCCTTTTCGCATCCTTTTACTAACTTAATGTTAACAAACTACATAATTATCTTAAAAGGTGTAGGAGAAAAATTCATTTGAAAATCATTTTTTTTTCGAAACTACCCGCAAACTTTTTCTTATAACTGCTTTCACGAATTAATATTTTTTATTTGATTCTATACAAACCCTGGTGCACGTAACAAGGATTAAATTGTAAAAAAACATTATATTTACTTTCGCCGTTATCGAGAAAAATTCACTCGAAAATGGCCACTTTTCATTGAATTTGCTGTTTCACGACGCAAATTAACATTTTTGTGATTCAAATCAAATTTTCAAAAAAATTGTTGGAGCCGTTTTTTAATTTAATAAAACAAAGTGCAAAAATTAAGTTTTTTCGTAAACAACGAATTTTTACCCTGATATGCGAAACCTAGTGACCAATGTTTATAAAATTTAAATACTCCAAAAAGTTTTTGTAAAAAAACCAGCAAAACTTATCCTCATGATTACAAAAAAAAATTTAAAATAAATCATGAAGTCATTATGACGTTCAAGGCCATTCACTATATTTCGCGAACCAAATATAATATTGGACGATGCGTCTTAACATTTTTGTAATGTTTTTAAATTTATAAAAAAAATCGATTGACCCTTTTTTAATCTAATAAAAACAATGTGAAAAATTAAGATTCTTATCATAAAAAAATAAATTTTTAACCTGATTTGCACACCACAATACTAAATGTTTATAAAATTTATAAACTTTTATAGATTTTTGTAGAGAAACCAGCAAAACTTTTTCTCATGATCACAAAAAAATTAAAAATGAAAAATCATACAGTCACGATGTAAAAAGGGTTCATACGAATGATTATAACTTATATCTCTTATTCTGAAGTCATTCTTGTAAAGTCAATCAAAGTTTATTGATATTTGAATAATTTGAGCAGATTTGCAAAAGTCTTCACACCACCGTGTTTTAATTTTAATGAAAAAACTGCTTAAATTTTGAAAACCAGTAGAAATCAAATCAAATTTTCTTTTGTGGTAATCAACGTTTTGAATGGTAAAATGCTTTGTAGTCAACACTTTCCAAGATCAAATGCTTTAAAAAGCTTTCATCAAATAAAAAATTGTAGTTTTCAGTAGTTTTGTTCTTTACTGTTCGTAAAATTTCAATTACTTCCTTCTTCATTTGTAATACATTTAACATGCAATTGAACCTATTTTTGACTGCATATTCAATTTTTCTCCAGACCCACAGAAAATAAGGAATAATTATTAGTCTCATTGATGTAAAATCGTGAAAAAATATACATTCAGTGATTATGTCGAAGTGTTGGCAATTTTGAACGCAACTATTCGAAATGGCCATCACGCGACAAAATTTCTTCAGTGGGCGTTATAACAAAAACTGCATTCATTTTTGCTAGCCCTCTTTTGTCCTTCAAGCATCGATATGAAAATAACAAATAACGTAGAAAAGGCATTGTAACCTGTTCACCTCCGATTGATTCGCGTGAATCAACACCTCATCCACCAAAATCCTTACGTAATCAATGGATGCTCCCGTAGATGTTACGATTAATATTATATCATTCCAATATCTTTTATGAGAGGTACATTATTATTATTTAAAGTAGTATTATTTGCATTATTATTTTTGTGTTTAATATTTTTAATATCTATGTAGATATTACTGGGAAGTTGGCCGTGTGGACCTCAAGGGTCGCGCCTCACGGCTTGTTTTTTTTTTTTTGAATAATTGTGGATGTAATTAGTTTAAGGTAAATCAGCAGCGTTCAACTACAAATACATTTATTTTTGAAAATTAGCAAACTGTTCGTTCATTTAGATATGTAAATTGCACTAAAAACTCATTGTTGAACGGTTGGATTATTAAAAACTGTTGTAATCGAAGTGTCCGGAGCATCCCTCGTTCTTAGAATCAACCCTGCAGCTTCTTCGTGTCTCATAGCCAACTTGGCAAAAACCAATAAACCTAGATGACACCCAACGTGGCTAGCTTTAAATGCTATGGTGTTGAGTAATTGTGGCATATAGTAGATACTAGGAACGTGATTGTTTAACAGTTGCATAATTTCGAATTGCTGTGCTCGAAGCGAAATACTTGCCGGATGGACATATAATCTTTCGATTACAACAGTTTTTAACTATCCAATCGTTCAACAATTAGTTTTTAGTATAATTTACATATCTAAATGAACGAACAATTTGCTGATTTCTAAAAATAAATGTATTTGTAGTAGGACATTGCTGATACACCATAAACTCATTACATCCACAATTATTCAAAGAAAACAATACCGACCGGGGATCGAACACACGAACTTATGATCGCCAGCTAGTCGCGCTGCTTCCTACAGTGCCCCGCTTTTGTCAGATATAAAAATTTACTAATGCATAAGCGACGCTAAAAACTTTGAAGGCATTTTTCTCAAAACCGGAGGGGGGTTGCGGTCTAATATTTTAAGGAGCGAATATCCTTGACGTTTCTAGTTATGTGCCAAATTTCATCCAAATCTGAGACGACGAGACTATGGCTTCTCCTGGTACGATGAAATTGAAACCCGAAGTTTTAGTGATTTGCTACACCTGATATGAGGAAACTTGAGTGAAAAAAATATTCAATTCAAACAATTTGAAAAATTCGTAAAAACATTTGCCAGCAATTTTGAAAATATAACTTTTTCTGAATAGTTAGGTACTTATTTCATGTAATTCTGACCACTAGGCATTTTCCTTAAATATCATTACGAAATTTAAAATCAAGTGTCCAGAACCAGGGAGAAATAACTTCGACAATGTAATTTCAATCAAGGTAGTATTCATTTCCAACATAACATCGATAAAAATTGAAACAATTAACATACTGTTTTAATGCGTTTCTGCACCATAGGCATATATCTTTTCTTTAAATAACGATTGAAGTTGTTTTGTCTTTTTCGTTTTTTTTTGGCTTGCTGAATGAATTTCTTTGTATTCAAACAATGAGCTCTCCTGAAAAATCGTATTATTTATATTTGACCAATTTTCTCCTACACTACTGAAGCGAATGGTTTAATTTTTTGTGATGATAGTACTAACGCATATTGAATATATTTGATTACACTAACATAACAAAAATTAGTAGCAAAGTTTTTGCATTTAAAAAAATATAATGTGTGTTCTTATGAATTATTCTTAATAAAACCTACTCAGATTGTTGTACATGAAGAGTAGAAAGTCATGCCAAATTTTAATGTATTAAAATTGGTCAAAGTGTTTCAGAACAAATTCTTACATGGGAAGTTTTAATTTCGGGTCCCCTTAAAAATAATATAATCAAATGGACACCATCTGTTTTTTTTTTGATTCTATATAGTGTGAGATATTGATATAATTGATTATATACAAAAACTGCGCTTCTTGAAACAAAAATAAATCATTAACATTTATGTTCTTTCGAATAACGTTAATTTGAACATAGTCACGGTTCGACAGTAACAAGGTCAATAAAATGGCCATCAACTAATGAATAAAAAGATAATTTGTTTTGCCAATTTAACAATTTATTGCGATTCTTTTCTTAGACTTTTACCTCTAGTAGTAGTTGACACCGATTTAACTATGTAATTGAGCTAAATTATTTATTTCATTAATAATCCGTTCAAACCAAGTGTCCGCAAGCATTTTTATGTTTCAATCGGGTGGCGTCATAAACCAATCCAAAGGATTTATCCCATTATACATATATATTTTTTACAATTGGTGAAAAATGTGCGGCTGCATTATCCCGCTGAAATATATTTTATATTTCTACTGACGTTAACCTGCTGGCGTTTCCTCTAATTTTCTCGTTGAGCATATTTCACTAATCTGTGCCTTTCATTTTACCGCTGATAAATTATATTGATGAACCTCCTTTGTACTCAATTTCAGCCCATACCATTACCTCTTACGTTGAATTACATCTCATCTTAGCAAAGCTCGTTAAATTTTTGCGTCTTTTTGACAACATACCCACTTTTCCGCAATTGCCTTAGAAGAGGCATTTGACGCTAATTTTGTGGTTTTTTCATACGTTTAGCTATCAGTACCCTTATATATATATATATATATATATATATATATATATATATATATATATATATATATATATATATATATATATATATATCCATCTCTCTTTTTAGTTCGGATGAACTTTTGAACCGATTTTGTAAGGTTGCCAATTTTAATCGGCGATCGTCGCGGCTAGGTGTTTTCCGCGGCGGCCCACTTCCTTTTTCCCTCTTCACTGAACCAGTTTCCTGGAATTTCTTAAAAAGTTTCCGTATAACACCTTCACTGTACGCTTCTCTACGAGATAGTTCTCTAAATGAGTAACTCTCTTCCTTCATATTTAAAGTTATTCTCACAGATTATATCTATCACCAAAAAAGTCTCTTTTTTCAGTTCGTACAGCTATTACACGTTGGAACCGTGTCTTCGCAACAAATGGCTCTTTTACACAAGTGACACGAATATTTGGTCATTCTGCGTTTTTTATACGGACAAAATCCGCAATTTTTTCTTCTAATTGTCTGTTATTGAGTCGAACTCGAAAGAACCCTATCAATTTTTATGATTTCTCTTATGTAATCTTTGATATTTTTCCTCAAAATGGCTCAATAAGACCATCTCCCATGTTTTCGATGAAATTTCTACGCTTAAAAGGTTTCTGACGTGACTTTATCATATGAGATACATAAATGACATTATGTATTGACCATGCACAAATTTTAAAAGTTATATAGTATGGTCTGAGGCCATCTATTTGTCTTTCGACTGGCACTCATTCCTGAGCACATTTGGTCGACTGTATCTCATACTTGCTTTGAAAACAGTGTTGCTTCTTTTGGGATCAAACAATACTTTGGTGGGTAAATGATTACTTTTCATAGCTGCCGAATGCATCAAAAGTCCAAATAATGCCATAATCTCCTTTGCTGATGTGTGAGATATTGTATAAGAGTCTGCTTTATAATTAATTTTTTTTCAAATCTATATCAGCATTCGTATGAATAACAACCTCATTGATCATTTTGTCGGTAACAAACAAATGAAATAAAAGCACAGGTTCAATTAAATCTTCTGCTTCATCTATATGTCCAGGGATAAAATGAACAATATTACGGCTTGAAGAACAACAGTTTGAACTGCGAAGAATAGTTGCCGATTTGTATTTTTTTTCCATAAATGTGACCCTGTTCTAGTTGAATCACCACATTTTCGGAAGAATCCTGAAGCCGACGACCACGTCCTGCTGGCTGGTGTAGAGTAGCGTCATCAGAATTGATTGCCCTTCTTATGCTTCGGTTGCTTTTAATAATAATTAAATCTTGCTCAGAATCAGAAGACTCATCAATTTCTTGATCGCTTTGGTCGGTATCGACCACTGAATCTTGCTCTAAATTGTCTTCAATTTCAGAAACAGAATTATGACCATCAGATGCATTTTCGAGAACCCTTTCTTCTTCAGCATCGCTTCTATCACATTATGAAAGAATACTCAATATATTTTCCTGATCTTTTCTAAACTTATCTAAAATAACAAAAAAAATATAAAAAAATATGTGTGTGTTACAAGTACGGGGAAGTGATACTTCTTTCGCAGTTGTTGGATTCTTCGAATTTAATATGTGATACTGAAATCAAAAATTAAATGACAAACTAAAACAACATTATAAAACAGCACTTTTTTCCATTTTTATCATTTTTATAATTATTTAATTGGTTGGTTGTTGGTTGGTTGTAGTGGCAGCCCCCTTTGTCAAAAGGCGGCTCACTTAGGCCAAGATAGGCCCATTGTGATACCACATTTTAATAGGGAGCGGCACTAAAACCTGTTGGGTGACGAGAACCATTTCGATTCTCGTATGAATCCGGCGACGCAGCTAATGTTCAAATCAGCTACTTCCGTGAGGCTGTCCAGGAAGGGTGAGCCTAAGGTTTTCATGCGTTTCCTGGACAGTGCTGGGCATTCACACAGAAAATGTTGGATCGTTTCCTCCTCCTCCTCCGATCTGCAGCTGCGGCAGAAATCGTGGAAAGGGACACCCAGTCTTTCTGCGTGTCTGCCAATGAGACAATGTCCCGTCAGTACGGATACGATGAAACTTAATGTTTCACGGCTCGTGTTGAGGAGCTGCTTGGTGCGCTTTGAGCTCAATGCGTGCCAAGTTTGCCTGGTTGTCCTGCAGGTTTCTTCCAGCAGCCAGGCCCTGTTCGCAGCCTCTATATAATACTGCTTGAAACTTAGCTTGACGGAGGCCAACGGATGGCCGACTTGGGGTGTTAGTGTATAATCCTGGAGCTCAGTGCCAGCTCTAGCTAGGGCATCAGCTTCGCAGTTCCCAGGTATATCACTGTGACCCGGCACCCAGCAGATAGTCACTTCACAGTGAAGCGACATCGCGTTCAGTAGTGTGCGACATTCCATTACAATTTTGGATGAGGCATACACGTTGGATAATGATTGGATAGCAGCTTGACTGTCGGAGAAAATGTTGAGATTTCTTATAGAAATTTTCTGATTTCTCAGCCAGTCCACTGCCTTATGTATTGCGATGACCTCTGCCTGAAAGACACTGCAGTGATCTGGTAGCCGGAAGGATAGTCTCAGACCTAGCTGTTCAGAATAAACACCACAGCCAACTTTTCCATCCATTTTTGATCCATCAGTGTAGATGTCGACCGATTCCTGTGTCCTATTTCCTTCCATGATAATTATTTAATTAATATTACATATTCTTTTTTTCTTTTTTATGTTTATTGATTTTTCTAAACACAATAAATAAACAAGTAGAGTAAACACAAGTACAGTTTAATTTCTTGAAAAAAGTTAATATAATTTTAAATTATATTTTTTGAAATTATTTTTCTTCAATTTGTATTGGCTCAATCGGTATAGTAGATATGATCGGTTTATGGTAACCGAAATAAGATATGTACGTTTTTGATTTAACATTATCGAGATACCGTGTAAAAATAGCATCTATTGTTGTGCCTGATTTGGTGGGTGATATTTATGGTCATTCATTTGTAAATTGAACTTTTCCTGCAGCAAATCAATGAGAGGTTTGGAGTCAGTTGATGCAAAATTGACATTAAAATCTCCAATCATGTATCTTTATCACCACCATAAAGTGGTGCAACTTTATGGCTAAACACTAAAAATGACCTGTGTATAAATTTAATTATATCAGCCATTTTCTGATTAGGACTGATGTAGAGTGCAATCATTATTATTATCCATAAACCCCTTCACTTGCCTACACAAATTATATGGGACGATGACAAACTCATACACTTTTCACAAGCCTCTACAGTTACCTTAAGACGATCAGTACGTATGCCAGTTGTCCAGCTTTTTATCTGATTCCCTCACGCACAAAGTTCATTTAACTTACAACAAAATAGTCTAATAAAATTTTTACTGTATTATTATAATTATATTATAAATGTTTAATTCATAATTGGTAAATAAATAATTATCAACATTGAGTTAACATTGTACTTAATACGAAATTATGCATTTTGCATTAAATTCACAAATAACAGACAGTTGTATATACATTAGTTTATTTCTTTTTCTTTCTCACGCACTTACACAAAACGTTCATATAAAACCCTTTCCCAGTTTCCCGCAAGCGCTGCACAGAATTTATTATAATTTAATGGTGGGTCCTCGATCTAATATTCGTCAATCCGAACGATTCATGCCATTAGATGGGGATACTGTTCTTCCCGGTGGTGGAACATCTCATCGAAATCAATGGACAAGTCAAACCGCGATCGCAGGGGAGCTGTGCAGAGGCGTCGTCCCGGCCTATCATGAAACTCAAGCATTGCGGGGCGCAATGGGTACTTAGATGGGGAAGCGAAGCGTCAGGGTAGTATATGGCCCGACGGGGAAAGGTAAAACATTTGACACTCTTTCGCTCGCACAGCCTATATGCAAAGGAAGATTAGATACAGAGAATGTTGAGCTTGCTGCCTTCACTCTAGTACCCTGCCCTCTTATTCCATTGCAGCTTCCACACTATCTGGCACGAACGAACGAACGACCCAACGAACACTCAAACGTAACGCCACGTGACCAAAAAAATGTCTCACTACCCTGCGTAAAGAAGTATAACTTCAAAAACTACAAGTCTTAGTAGATATAATTCTTTCATACATAAAAATAAAATTGTAACTAAACAGGTGCAGAAACTAAGCGCAAGTAATATCACATTGTATTTATCGTAAATATGTTACAATATGTAATAAAAAAGTGATATTTTAAAACCTACCACGGTTGTTTTAAATTACGTTGTCGCTGTGAGACGAACGAATCGCGATATCTCCGAAACTAGGAAGCGTGCATTCGCGTTACTTGGTCACGCGTCACTAATTAGCCAATCAAGAAGGTTCTAAGAGCCGCGCGGTCAAGTAGCGAGAATATACCAATACATCGAATGCGTGGGGTGTCTGTCGACTGTGAGACGAATAATTAGTGATCTAGTGTTAAAGACTCCCTCGCGTCATCTATAACCTCAAAAATGTTACGTATCATTTGCATCGATTCATTGTAAATAGTAAATCATGGCACACGTTCGTTCGCCACTGGGTAACGACACTTTTCATTGATTGTCCCTACCGATAGACTGAATGAGCGGGTCTGTGCTCTTTTCTATTTTTGTTATCATAATTATATTGAACCCAATGCGTTTCATCATGAGTCAGGTTAGAATTTTGGAGATATGTAGAAACTCGTACCTAATGAATGCTTAAAGCATTAGTAAATAATTGACCCGTTTAGTTTTGATGAGCAATTTAAAATTAAGTTATCGACTGTAAATTATAATTTACGTCAAAAGCATTTGACTATTTAGGAATGTAATCATTTTTAGAGATAAATATTTTGTATAAATACTTTAGTGGAGCTACTAAAAATGAAGTTTTGTTCTGATATTCATGAAAACAGTTTCGATCACTAGTGCCTTTTTCTTCCTCTAGTAACTGTTTTATTTTCGGTACAAATCAATTCTTAAACGAAAATTTTCTTCATCATCTTCGCTTAGCACCTTTGGTGCTATTATAAAAATGTACGATTTCTGGCTTGTTCGTCGTGCTATTAATATTGGGCTGATCATGAGCTGTAGAAAGAAGATAAACCAATTTATTTTTCTTTGGTTTGAACGACACCAATGCCATCGCAGAATCGAAGCAAAACATTGAAGTATCCACCCTTCTTTCTTTTGACTGTTGAATTTCCTTCGGAATCTCTCTCTTGTTGGCGCGTATTGTGCCAACAATGGTAAATTTGTAGGGATCACGTAGCAAGGCTGAAGCAAAAGGCACAGACGTAAACCAATTGTCCATGGTTACATTTCTGTTGGTTCCATATAGAGGCACACACAGACGGTTCACGTAGTATGTTCCATGAGGCTCGTTCACAGTGACAGTTCCTTTGCTTTAGGCTCTGCATTATTAACATACTTTGAGTTTGCGTCAGCTACCATCACAATTTTGATGCCGTACTTATTGGGTTTCGTAAATACATCCTAAATGGGCATCTTCTGCTTCATCTATATGTCCAGGGATAAAATGAACAATATTACGGCTTGAAGAACAACAGTTTGAACTGCGAAGAATAGTTGCCGATTTGTATTTTTTTCCATAAATGTGACCCTGTTCTAGTTGAATCACCACATTTTCGGAAGAATCCTGAAGCCGACGACCACGTCCTGCTGGCTGGTGTAGAGTAGCGTCATCAGAATTGATTGCCCTTCTTATGCTTCGGTTGCTTTTAATAATAATTAAATCTTGCTCAGAATCAGAAGACTCATCAATTTCTTGATCGCTTTGGTCGGTATCGACCACTGAATCTTGCTCTAAATTGTCTTCAATTTCAGAAACAGAATTATGACCATCAGATGCATTTTCGAGAACCCTTTCTTCTTCAGCATCGCTTCTATCACATTATGAAAGAATACTCAATATATTTTCCTGATCTTTTCTAAACTTATCTAAAATAACAAAAAAAAATATAAAAAAATATGTGTGTGTTACAAGTACGGGGAAGTGATACTTCTTTCGCAGTTGTTGGATTCTTCGAATTTAATATGTGATACTGAAATCAAAAATTAAATGACAAACTAAAACAACATTATAAAACAGCACTATTTTTCCATTTTTATCATTTTTATAATTATTTAATTAATATTACATATTCTTTTTTTCTTTTTTATGTTTATTGATTTTTCTAAACACAATAAATAAACAAGTACAGTAAACACAAGTACAGTTTAATTTCTTGAAAAAAGTTAATATAATTTTAAATTATATTTTTTGAAATTATTTTTCTTCAATTTGTATTGGCTCAATCGGTATAGTAGATATGATCGGTTTATGGTAACCGAAATAAGATATGTACGTTTTTGATTTAACATTATCGAGATACCGTGTAAAAATAGCATCTATTGTTGTGCCTGATTTGGTGGGTGATATTTATGGTCATTCATTTGTAAATTGAACTTTTCCTGCAGCAAATCAATGAGAGGTTTGGAGTCAGTTGATGCAAAATTGACATTAAAATCTCCACTCATGTATCTTTATCACCACCATAAAGTGGTGCAACTTTATGGCTAAACACTAAAAATGACCTGTGTATAAATTTAATTATATCAGCCATTTTCTGATTAGGACTGATGTAGAGTGCAATCATTATTATTATCCATAAACCCCTTCACTTGCCTACACAAATTATATGGGACGATGACAAACTCATACACTTTTCACAAGCCTCTACAGTTACCTTAAGACGATCAGTACGTATGCCAGTTGTCCAGCTTTTTATCTGATTCCCTCACGCACAAAGTTCATTTAACTTACAACAAAATAGTCTAATAAAATTTTTACTGTATTATTATAATTATATTATAAATGTTTAATTCATAATTGGTAAATAAATAATTATCAACATTGAGTTAACATTGTACATTATGCATTTTGCATTAAATTCACAAATAACAGACAGTTGTATATACATTAGTTTATTTCTTTTTCTTTCTCACGCACTTACACAAAACGTTCATATAAAACCCTTTCCCAGTTTCCCGCAAGCGCTGCACAGAATTTATTATAATTTAATGGTGGGTCCTCGATCTAATATTCGTCAATCCGAACGATTCATGCCATTAGATGGGGATACTGTTCTTCCCGGTGATGGAACATCTCATCGAAATCAATGGACAAGTCAAACCGCGATCGCAGGGGAGCTGTGCAGAGGCGTCGTCCCGGCCTATCATGAAAGTCAAGCATTGCGGGGCGCAATGGGTACTTAGATGGGGAAGCGAAGCGTCAGGGTAGTATATGGCCCGACGGGGAAAGGTAAAACATTTGACACTCTTTCGCTCGCACAGCCTATATGCAAAGGAAGATTAGATACAGAGAATGTTGAGCTTGCTGCCTTCACTCTAGTACCCTGCCCTCTTATTCCATTGCAGCTTCCACACTATCTGGCACGAACGAACGAACGACCCAACGAACACTCAAACGTAACGCCACGTGACCAAAAAAATGTCTCACTACCCTGCGTAAAGAAGTATAACTTCAAAAACTACAAGTCTTAGTAGATATAATTCTTTCATACATAAAAATAAAATTGTAACTAAACAGGTGCAGAAACTAAGCGCAAGTAATATCACATTGTATTTATCGTAAATATGTTACAATATGTAATAAAAAAGTGATATTTTAAAACCTACCACGGTTGTTTTAAATTACGTTGTCGCTGTGAGACGAACGAATCGCGATATCTCCGAAACTAGGAAGCGTGCATTCGCGTTACTTGGTCACGCGTCACTAATTAGCCAATCAAGAAGGTTCTAAGAGCCGCGCGGTCAAGTAGCGAGAATATACCAATACATCGAATGCGTGGGGTGTCTGTCGACTGTGAGACGAATAATTAGTGATCTAGTGTTAAAGACTCCCTCGCGTCATCTATAACCTCAAAAATGTTACGTATCATTTGCATCGATTCATTGTAAATAGTAAATCATGGCACACGTTCGTTCGCCACTGGGTAACGACACTTTTCATTGATTGTCCCTACCGATAGACTGAATGAGCGGGTCTTTGCTCTTTTCTATTTTTGTTATCATAATTATATTGAACCCAATGCGTTTCATCATGAGTCAGGTTAGAATTTTGGAGATATGTAGAAACTCGTACCTAATGAATGCTTAAAGCATTAGTAAATAATTGACCC